>JAQJVL010000326.1:0-412500 GCA_035578905.1 Stictocephala bisonia
TTTATATCATGAATATTTTTTAGAAGAATGTAGCTTTTTCAATATTTCGTATCCAAGATCAACTAAATGACTTTTATTTACTGTACTTTTACAACTCATGATAACAATTAATATCTTTAAAAACATATTATTAATAAAATGTAGATATTGTCAACGTTTTTAATACGTAGGATTAAGAAAGTGTAGTAAGAGTTATTTATATTTAAAGAAAAATAGAAGGACCGTGATAAAATTATGAATGAGGAGATTAATTTATTTATGAGATAACTGTTCTTAAAGTATTTCCAGCAATTATAAAACTTCAATTATTAAATTTAATATAAGTATATAACTGCATTATTTTATACACTTAAGAAGTACTTCATTATTAAGATGCCGACCGTGAACATATAGGTGAATATAGAGAGAAATTAGTGTGATGAGTGTAGTCATTGTTACTAATTAAGATCGACTGTGTCTTTATAATTTTGCCATTTATATTTAGCAAATTCGGCCTGCAGTTTTACGTAGAATCCGAACCACGTAGTAGTGGTCTAATTTTTGACTGATTGACTAGCCTGATACTCGGTTCTCTTCTCTACACAACATCCAGATCCTGAAAACCACCCTACATGAGCACCTCAGACTTCTCAAGTAGTGTCCGATAGCAACCATTGAGTGGATACAATGTCGATATTAAGAGAACATTTCGCCTCCGATAACCACAACTAATGTCTCGAATTAGATGAGTAACAAGTAAATTAAAGTCAAGGTAATTTAATTTAAACAAGTTTTAGACTTTCTAAAGCTCTAGAATTGAACTGTGACCAAAACGTAATTTGTATTTTTTTAAATTTTACTAAGCATCTTACAAAATTTAATTTAAAATGCTCTAACAAAATATTTACAAAATGTTATTGAAAATTAATTTCATCCAGTAGAACATTTTACATGAAATTATATAAGTAAAGTTTATAAAACAAACTTAAACAATGATTTCATAAAGAGAAAGACAACGACAATTCAACACTCTGAAATGTAGACTGGCCGTAACAGATGCACATACAGAAGTACCGCCGAAATGGACAGGTTAATATGTAAACTCTCTCCCGAGTTTTAAGTGGCATTTTACTTAGTTTTCCGCTATTTAATCTTAGACTTAGTTTAATTTTAGTTTTTTATACGACAAAACAAATCTATTACTTAGTTTAATCATTCTTTTATTTTGTTTCTTTTATTACTTTTATTGTTTGTTTATCATAATATTGAATATTTTAATATCACTGTTACGCATACTTAAATACTCTCTTGAATTTAAAACTTAAAATTATATTTAAAATTAAAATTTATCATATAGCTAATACTTCAGCCCTTATTGGCGTTATTTTGTGTTTTTGAATTTGCTGTATTATCTTTATCTTGTATTTACTGTCATATGTTTGTTTATCTTAAATATTCCCATTTTAATTTATATAATTCAACACTACTGTTATTGATACATGTTGGTGGATTTGAAAACAGGTTTAAATTATTTAGCTAGTGTCTGTTTGTTGTCCGGTCTTTTACATTGTATGTTACTCTAAATTGTATGTATTTTCTTTTTCATGTCACTTTGTAATTAGCAAGAGCTGTAAATAGGCATTTATTTGAATCATTTCATTCCATTACAATTAATTTAATTAGTAACTCCGCAGTTCCTTTTTATATTAGAAATAACAATCACAGGAAATAATCTTTTCTATGTACTAACAAGTTAAGTATATTTTTAACAAAAACGTAGAACCTTTATACTAGTTACTGTTCTAATTTTAAACTATGCTCAGTAAAATTCTAAATGCACAATTTTTTTAACTTATATTATTTGATCAGAAATATTAAATCATATTTATGGTTTTCAGTGCCGTTATCTTTACAAGAAAAAGTATCTAAGAGGCATAATGGCATGTCAAACTGTAATGGGAAGGAAAGAAATTGGAGGCAATAAGTTTGAGATTAATTATATCATCAAAACTGACGCTGGTGCTGTTTCGTCATTTATATTGAATTATTGATTTTGTCGAATAATAATAAACAATGTACCGCAGATAAAACTTCAAAGTAAATAGTAATTTTTCACGATGATTTCTTGTTGCTGTATAAAATTAATCTTCTGGTCCACCGATCTACTCAAGTCTTTGAAGAAGTGAACAACTTAAACCCTCCCAACCACGCCATGAACGTGATCACAGGTCAAATACACAAAAATACATAAATATAATGTATTTGGGGAACTGGATATTTACTGCTTGGTTTTTTTTCTTAGGATCACTTTTACTATTTTCGAGGTAAAATGATATGAGAATACACATTACCTAACAATCGTGTTCAATATACATACACTTTTGTTTAGAACTGTTAATTAAGAACGCAATCATGAACTATTAGCCTTTAGGTATGGAACCCCACTTCATATCAAACTAACGTTTGGTGATGAATGGGCCCGGTAACATGAATGTAGGGTACGTAGTACACATCCCTGAACGTGTACAAGTGGCTCATAGTTAATTTATTGAATCTTCCGTCTTTAGTTCGACGGAACTACGATGAGGTTATGACCGCTTCGACCAATGGCGTGACGATATTAGCCGGCCGTTTCCATAGCAATTCTTTATGTGGCCGATTCTCTCCACAAAACGTCAAAAACATGGCTTTATATTTTAATAATTCAGTTCGAATTAATAACTGTACAGTAACACTTGTTGGAGAGAGGAAGACCTATTCTAGTGGAACATAAGCTTGTTTTTTTGTAAAAACTCGACTATTTTAGACTTGTTCCATAACAAAATATGTAAAACTTTACATGTTAGCCTTGTCGATTTTACATAAAATACTCATAACATCAACTGTTAGTACACTAGAATTGACTTTTAATAAACACAAAATGTTCACTGTACCTCGTTATAAATAACAAACACGAACCGTAACAGTTTGATATATATGATCATAATACATTGTGTTGCTGTTTTCATGGATTTAAGATTTACGATTTTAAATCATATGATACATGTTTTTTGTTCCTTACCGTTATTATGAAAATATACAATTTATGTTATGTTAATTCTAGAGTTAATTTATTAATATAAATTAATATCTAATACAGTTGAATTAGAAAATCATGTATGACACATTGACGGTAAAGTTTTAAACTAGTATAGGGCTGTCTGGGGCTATTGACATTTCCGCGGTTGCTTGACAGTTTGGGAAACGCCATGTAACAGTTGTGTATCTGCTCCTGTTGATAACCTGCTTGTTTGAATATGTGAATTTGTGAACGATTAAACGTGGATTTTTCTTATTGTTTATATTGTCTTAGCCTGTATATGTCTATTTATTTTTGTTTATGGACTGTTTTTGAATGCCATAAACAACAAGTTCTTGTAACACCGTGCATTGAACCGTTGACCTTTCCCTCTGCGGTCCGAAGCCTTAGCCACTGAGCCGCCAATGTGCATAAATGAGGTAAAGTTTAGAATAGAAGCCTTTCGCGAGTTATTTATACTAGACCACTATACTCCTACTGTTGATTAGAAGTCTGACATTGAAGGAGTGTACTTAACATACCACATAAACATAAATAAACAACAATAGTTATAGAATAAGCATATTACACCAGAATATGAGTTGACACATTCGTAAATAATAAAAATTAAGTCGCCTAAATCCAATAATATAATAAAAACATGGAAAAGTTGTATTTCCAAAAACGTTTAGTAGCAAACAAGCTACATGTGTCCTCTCTCTCACTTGACAACGTTATGTATCAGGTTTCAACATGACACCAGCCCTGCCAAACTTGTGAACCAGTAACAAACAAGCCACATTTGGGCAGTATGTTACTGATTTACGTGCAAAACTAGTAATTCAGTAACATACTGCCCAAATGTATTCCCCCCTCGCTTTACATCGTGATGTAGCTGGATTCAACATGACGCCAGGCCTGCAAGACTTGTGAACCAATAACAAACAAGCCACCTGTGGCTCGCTTGACAACGTGATGTAGCAGGTTTCAACATAAAGCCAGACGTGCCAGACTTGTGAACCAATGACAAATAAGCCACATGTGGCCTCCTCTCTTGACAACGTAATGTAGCATGTTTCAAAATAACGCCAGACTTGTGAACCAGTAACAAACAGGCCACATGTGGCCCTTCTCACTTAACATCGTGGTGTAGCTGGTTTCAACATGACGCCAGACGTACCAGACTTGTGTGATACCAGTGAACCAGTGACAAATAAGCCATATTTGGCCCCCTCACTTGACAACGTGATATAGCAGGTTTCAACATGACGCCAAACGTGCAAAATTAGTAAACCAGTAACAAACTGCCCAAATGTGCCCCCCCCCCCACGCTTTACATCGTGGTGTACCTGGTTTCAACATGACGCCAGACATGCAAGACTTGTGAACCAATAACAAACAAGCCACATGTGGCCCTCCTCACTTGACAACGTTATGTAGCAGGTTTCAACATGACCAGGCCTGCAAAACTGTTGAACCAGTAACATACATATGTGCTTCCACCTCTTCTCTCAGTGGCCAGTGACCAAACTCACCCCTCTGTAAACTTGTTGTATTAGCCATTGTAATGATGATGCTAATTATTGTGGTGGTGGTACTGGTTATTGTTTTGACGATTCTTGCCCATACACATAGTTTATACAAGCCAATTAAATAATTAAGTCACTGTAATACTTACTTAATTTTCTGTGGATTCTATAGCTCTATGATCGAACTAATCATTATTATGAAGTCTCAATCTCTTGTAAAGATGGAAACGAGCCGGACAATATTAATTATAATATCAATCAAGCAGCAATTGTAATTATAATAAAGCATTGAACTGTTTGTACAAACCACTGTAAAGGTACCATCACTGTTGGTATGTTGACCTAGCTTTTGAAATGATGGCAATCAATTACTTTAATTTTTGTAATTTCTCATCATTTACGACGGGTGATAAAAACTAAAGAATAATACAAAATAAGAGCCATATTAATGTGGTGATCTTTATTTGTTTATTAAAAGTTTATTAAAACGATGAATTGATGTGCATTGAAACATAATTGTAAGTTAAAATCATTAATGACTACGATCAGAAGAAAAACGTTTATATACAGTATTACAGGACATAGATACTTTTTGTAACATCCTTTATGGTTAAATATCCGAAGTACAAAATAAAATTTACTGTTATTTATAACAAACAGTCGAGTAATTTATAAATTTTTAAAATTAAAAATAATAGTGTGTCATATGAGCCTTCCTTACATGTTTATTTTTAACTAAATGAGGTAGAAGAGATGTAAAGTTTACCCGCCAAATTGAGACCGACTAAAGTTAGTAGTTAACAACTGCCTCACATCTGGCGTTAACTTTTAAAGTAGATAAACTTACTCTAGTGGATACTTATGGAATAGGTTAATGTTGTTGTTTTATGGTATTGCTAATAACGACCTAAACTAATTTTGTTGGTGTGAACATCGAAGCCACCAACAAAAATAGTTGGTGAGCAAAGTAACATCAACTGTTGATAATATCATTCTCTTTATTTAATTGGGAAAGAACTTCCTATTATCACAAACCCCCCTTTTCTAGAACCTACAAAAATGGGGTAATTTGCGCACGTCCGGGATCGTTAACTTGGGCGTTAAATAAAATACTCGCTTGGCTGCTGAAATATCAGAGGTTGATTTATTTAGTAAAAGAACTTAATAATAATAAATCACAATAATAAAAAGATTAGAAGATGTCTTAAAATAAACAAGTAATCACATAAATCATACAATGATATAATACTAAAATAGTTATGCAAATTGGTTTCCAACTTTAAACAAGTCTCTAACTGAAAAATACATAAACAACAAATTTTACACAAATATAAATGAACCTGGGCAATGGTGCTGCTGGCAATGGACCTGTATACAAATTAATAGGTCTATAATTATTATGACTTACTTGTATATGTGTCGTCTCGAACTCGAACTGGCTATTAAATAAAAAATCCCCTTATTACGACTCTTACTATAGTCACCAAGAAAATCCCTAAGTCCTGACTAGGACCCTACACAAAACCCAGGATCTTCCCAAAACACTCGAGAGACCTAACGTCTCCTCGACTCTCCCGACTTCTTCCGCCAACCTCGTATATATTCAACTCGTCAATGCCACCGTGCTGGTAACCCGAGTTCTGACCTTCACCACACTTCTCT
Organism: Stictocephala bisonia; assembly: GCA_035578905.1. Taxonomy (NCBI): domain Eukaryota; kingdom Metazoa; phylum Arthropoda; class Insecta; order Hemiptera; family Membracidae; genus Stictocephala; species Stictocephala bisonia. Next base: position 6,229 of record JAQJVL010000326.1, read on the forward strand.
CAATCTGACCTCCACCTATGTTATACTACTAAATCTAAAATAAAATTGAAATAAATTGTACAAAATGCTAATAATAAAATAACTATAAATATCTACTTTCTATCTTATCCCCATCTCCTAACACTATTATATTCGTCATAAATGTATGATAAATATTATCGCCAGTGCAGATTCTAAGATACCATGAGATAACGGTGTCAAGCAGCATCGAGCGTGGCTGTTCCTTGGTAGGGTGACCGTCTGAGCGATCCCGTCCTTGCACGCAGTCCACCTGCCCGGTCACTGGTGGTGTTTCGGAAGTCACCTTATGACGTTATTCCCCAGGTTAAGTGTTAGAGAGGGCTCCTTAGCCCTAACTTCACCTGATTTAACGTTTTTTTAACTGCAGTCAAGTTGGAAGATTCAATAAATTAACAATGTTTTAGATGCGTAAAAATTGTATTAAGTATGTTGTTAACAGTACGGTATATTATAACTTTTGTGCTATGTCATAACAAAGGGGGGTGTGGTTTGCAACCCTTAAGGAAATAAAACACCAAGGGTACTTCCAACGAGTGTCTGGCGTGTCCTGCCTTGATTACCATACACCCTGAAAATGAAATTGTTTTTCATGCATTATTATGCATGTTATCCAGACACCCGGCCTACATATTGTTAGATTACAGAACAATGCAGATGAAAATGTATACTCTGATTAACAAGTTCTCGTTCTCATTGTAAACAAAATGTGCAGCCTAAAATAGAACTGTAAGGTACTAATAATATTATTTAATGCAAGTAAATAACTTCTATATCTGAGAACTGATATTCAGCTATTTAAGGACTCATAATTACATTAGTAAAATTGATAAACTTAATTGAAATGAAATGGTTGTAAAATATAATTTTTTATATTTTAATTATACGTGTGCTAAAAAGTATTTTAGGTAACATTCGATACAATGGTTTTAAATAAACGTATTCATACAAGGGTTTAAACATATAAAATAGTGCAAGAATCGTTTTACTTACGAAATGTAACCATACAATGTATAATTGAAAACAAATAACAAAACACTTCTCAAAATATTTTTAATCTGAATTTGCCAACAATCATACAAATGTACTTCAAACCTTCGTATAAACCTCAAGCAAAATCAGAACACTACCATTATTTTTGTTATTTATTTAAATTACTATTAAAGTATAGTAATATTCATCCCCTCATACGTTACTAATACGTGACCAATATGTTACTAAAATGTGACTAATATGTTACTAATACGTGACCACTATGTTACTAATACGTGACCGCTATGTTACTGATACGTGACCACTATGTTACGATACGTGATCACTATGTTACTGATACGTGATCACTATGTTACGATACGTGATCACTATGTTACTGATACGTGATCACTATGTTACTAATACGTGAGCACTATGTTACTAATACGTGAGCACTATGTTACTAATACGTGACCACTATGTTACTAATACGTGACCGCTATGTTACTGATACGTGACCACTATGTTACGATACGTGATCACTATGTTACTGATACGTGATCACTATGTTACTAATACGTGAGCACTATGTTACTAATACGTGACCACTATGTTACTGATACATGAAAAATATGTTACTAATAAGTTACCATTATGTTACTAATATGTGGCTAATATGTTACTGATACGTGACTATTATGTTACTAATACCTGAGTACTATGTTACTAATACGTTACAATTATGTTACTAATACGTGACAACTATGTTACTGATACGTGACCACTATGTTAATAATACGTGACCAATATGTCACTAATATGTGACCACTATTCTACTAATAAGTAACCACTATTTTACTAATACGTGACCACTATGTTACTAATGCGTGACCATTATGTTACTAATGCGTGACCATTATGTTACTAATACGTGACCACTATGTTTCTAATACGTGATCACTATTTTACTAATACGTGACCATTATGTTACTAATACGTGACCACTATGTTACTACTCAAAATTGCTAAACAATAAAGATTATTTCATATCTAAATATATAAACATTGGAAGAATATTGGAAACGAGGTCCGATATAGTAAGTTCCTCTACCATCATTCATAAATAGAGGCTTCAATAGTTTATTTAAAATTTTGGTAATTGTGTTATTTAATAGAAGTAGAGCGCTACTGAGTGATGTTTTAATGACTCAGAGTGATCAAAGGTAAATTCAAATAAAATGGAATTGAGATTATGGAATTCTTGTAAATACCGTTAAATAATGTACAATTCAGTTTTATATCGTTTTAGAGATAGGATTTTTGAAACTTTATTATTTTATGTATACATTTTGTTCAGTATAGATAGTTTAAAGCTTCCTTCCATTATACATACATAAAGTACAATATAATCATCTCATATAGTACATAGAATTTTTTATAATAGCCTATATTAATGTTTAGGAAATACATTTTCTATTTCACAAACAATTAGTTTACTGTGATTTTTAGACCAATATCTCTTTCAACCATCCTAACCAGGTAAACAATTCACTTTAAGCTAAATAGTCAGCAATTATCAGCCTAAAAGTAGCCTTAATCGAATTTAAAGTTTAGTTACAGTTCTCTTTACTCTCGCAAGATCTCACAAAAGAACCTAATGTCTAGTAAATAAGTTGCACCACTAATGCAACTCTCCGCGTTAAACATTAACGTGGCCATTTCGACCTAGAAGTTGCTAATGTACAGGAGACAGAGCTTATTTACTGTGGTGACTTTGTACAAATAACTTACTACTTGTCGAGTGTAATTTACTTTTCGTATCATCGTGGCCATTTCGACCTAGAAGTTGCTAATGTACAGGAGACAGAGCTTATTTACTGTGGTGACTTTGTACAAATAACTTACTACTTGTCGAGTGTAATTTACTTTCCGTATCATCTAGAAGGTAAGTATATGTTCCTGTATATGTTTTAAAGTTAGGATAACCTTTGTTACATGTATTTTAAAACTAGAAACATCCACTAACACTTTCAATGTAAACTGTATTTAATATAAACCTAATATAGTATAAACATTATTTTTTCGAGTTCAATATTATTTCACACTATCACATTTAATAAAATTAATTGATTTTATTAGTAGTGATTGTATGATATGTTTGATTCCTTATTTGTAATGGTAAAATGATGAATTTAAAGGACGAAATATTGAAATATGCATGTGGGTCTTTTAATGTATGCACATGATAAATTGTGAATAATTGAGACAAAAACATTTCCATTCAGTCTATTGATGTAGTATATGTATTGTACATCAGTCAGTCATGTTAACGTTTTATATTACTTAACAAATAAAAATAGAACAAAACTGGTTTCGTTAGTTTTTGTTTAGAAACAGTTTCATCTCATCGCGTATCATTACAAAAGCTTGCTGGTGTCCACTACGGAACCCATATTAGGATGTAGACAAAACGCTAATACTAAGGAAAATAAATGTTTGTCCTCCATTTTGTAAAGTAACCTCCATTTTGTCCTCCATTGTAATCTTAAAGTAAACATATGGAGGACAAAGTGAAAATCGTCAACCTGTTAAGTAAGGAATTAGGCCAGTATAACTGATCATATTGACTCTGGATTATTGGCTGTTTCGAGAGTTGTCTCAAAAGTGGGAAGACTATGATGAAGCAGCCAAGATGCAAGGTTATGCCTTACCAAAAATAAAACATTAAGTGTTATAACCAGCTTCGTGACACCATATCTAGACATAGCTGAATTAGTTAGTTGTGTGTTAGTAAAAACTTGACACATCAGTGTGTCAAATGGCCTAAAGCACTCTCATCAAGTTTTCGTCAATGCCCTTCTCTCAAAATATAATAAAAAAATACAGAGCTGACTCGTAGATCAGTCTATTTACTATATTACACGGTTCAAGGGGGTGGCAACCAGCAGTTTACAGTTTAACTGGAGGTTGCATCTCTCTCAGGGGCACAAGGCACAAGTCTTGGTGCTCAAGACTGTCTGGAAATGCGGCTGGAGGCTGTTGGGACAGATTACCTGACCGGCTGGAGTCCTGCCGCTACATGGCTCCGAATTCTACATCTTTAACTTGGTCATCCTGTTTATACTAATCCAGGCAGATCTTGGCTGGAGTCCTGATAGACTCCTTGGTGACCCACGGCTATCTAAAAACATGCTCAGTTTTGGTAGTGAGGATGTCAAAAAGGCAAGATGGACTGGTGTGATCTAGCAAGGCTCGTTGACATTTCTATCTGGTTCCTCGTTTCACATGCGAGCCGCTCGAGATCTCTGCGTCATCAGCTTGGCTCCTCTGCAAGTTTGCCTGGAGAAATAACTCTGGAGGGCACAAATAACCGACAATCTTTAGTTTAGTGTTATTAAAAATAAATAAAGCAGCTTGTTGACGATCTTTTACCGTAGATTTAATCTCTAGTATTTTAGAACAGCCTGTTAAGATGAGCAACAATATGTTATATCAACGCAATTAAAAATATTTTTTCTAATTACAAATAAATTCTATTAATAGAACAGTTAACAATAAAATGCTCAGGACAATAGCATTCTTTTGGGTTTGATTTGATTTTGATTCAAGTTGGAAATGTTTTAAAGAAAACAGTTTAGTGATATTTTATCAAGAAATATTTTGAATATTAGACGTGTTGTGATAGAAAAAATCATATGATCAAAGGAATCTACGATTAAATTGCCCAAATTATATTTTAAGGCTTCAAAATATGATCATTAGTGAAAATGTTAATAACAATAATTATGTCGTCCAAACAACAGCTATTTAAGACACTTTGAAACTAACAATGAAACTGTGTTGAAGTGAAAGTAAAATGGATACAAAAACAACAACAACTGAATGTCAGAAAAGGAATTTAAATATTAAAGTCCCCATTTCGTCCGGCGCTACTTGTGTATGTGCATCTGTTAGGGACCGGTTTGCCTTTCAAAGTCTCCCGTTGGTCGTTTTGTTCCCGCCCTTTTTAATATGCATAGGACAAGTGGTTTACTCTCATGATATATTTTTATGGACACAAACAATAGGAGTTACTACAGTAATAAAATACAAGAATAAAAACAAACCATATATTTTGTGTAATTTCATATAACGATTACAAAATATGTAACACTACTTGACAATGCCAAAGGTCTTTGATTAAAATTTAATTTTAAATTGAAAAATTGCTAATTTTTATTCAATTAACAGTAACAACAGACAACCTTTTTTGGTACCTCCTAAAATGATCGTAGACATATGGGGAATATGAAGGACGTTAGATTCTGATGAGTGTAGGTGAACGATTGTATCATTGTTTCTAACAAAAATCTACTGTTCTTTAATAGCCCAGTAGCAAGGTTACTTGAAGGATTCCAAACCACGTGGTATTTATCTGAAACTTAGCTAACTGACAAGCCTGATACTCAAATGTTTTCCCTACACAACGTCCGGACCCTGACTACCACCCAACATTGACAATACAGATCAGTAGTGTTCAAGTCGATGGCAACCATCGAGCGGACGCCGTGTCAATATTAAGAGAACCAAGCATAGAACCTATCGCCTACAATATCCACAACACTTTGTCCCTAGGTATTGTTGGTGTTGTTCTTAAGTTCAACAATTATCTTTTTTTCAATTTAAGTTTTTTATATTTATTTATTTTGTTACATTGTTTTGAACTTAAGAAATTAATACATGAACAGATCTTACGTTCAAACAATCAATCTTAGCTTCCATGTTAGTTCACTAGCACTTAAAAAGCCAGGAATTACAGTTATTGCTACTCACCAATGTGGTTAACTTTCACCTATTTTATCTTTGATAACATTTTCAAACTAACAAAAAGTCATTCTATGAACTGAATAAATAATTATTGGCACTTTTGAATAGTTTAAGTCAGTTACGAAAATATAAACTTGCTGATAATAAATGTTATCGATGTTTTCTGAGTGATCCATTCATAACAGCTTTGATCTGAGTTAGTGTATAATATCTTCACATTATAGAGACAGAACATTCATTTTAAGCTAACGAAATGGGACTTAATAAGTAAAAAGAAATAACAAAAAAAACACTAATTAGTAATATATTGAAAATTACTACTGTTCAAAGGTATTAAATTCAAAATCATAAATTATACATTATAAAATACAAAGTCAAACGTAGACTTTAATTAATAAACATATAATCACACAGTCAAAAATGTGACGGATCGTTCGTATTTTCGATCGCAGACATGAAAAACATTGAACCTCACATATATAGTGACAACAATTCTCTGCTGTTTGCTCTCGCTTGTACTGTTTTAATTTAAAGCTATTTGGACCCTAAACACATACTACGACTCAACCAGTGGTTACTCTGCTCTATTTTGACAGTTCTTAAGAGATATAACAGTATAACACACAATTTTACGAATATAGTCATGTCATATTTACCAATATCGTACTCCCTACAGCTATTCTTACAAATGAGTAGTTTTTAGATGTTATATTTTATAAATAATAAAAAATAGTTGAAAACTCTTATTAATTATTTTTTACATTTATATTTATGTGTTTTAAATAATATTGAAAAAATTTTGAATTTATTTAAGAGAGATTAAATATTATTTGAGATGCTTTGTAACGTCAAGTTAAGTAGTTTGGAATAGAAATATATGATATTAATGTCGTAAAGTCCATATTTTATATACGAACTATGTATTAAGTGTTTACTGGATTGTGAAAGAGGGCCATTTGTTGGAATCCAAACTTACCTTGAGTAAGATGCTAGTAATATTAATAAATTAACTAATAAATCATATCGAAAGCAAAGTTCAAGGATTTCTTCAGAAAGCTATTAATGAAATCTATTAATCAGCCATTAATGAAACATGGCTGATAATGTCTTACATCACGAAATAAACAGAACCTCGAACTCCAAAAATATATGTCGTATACTTTTGTTACAGATAATATAGACACATTTTTAATCAGTATAAAATGCTTCCGTAAGTACAGTTAAACAGATTACTGATCTTTTCAGTCAAATGTACTATGCTAATGACATATTTTAGTGATCCAATGAAATGTTAAAACAAAAATATGGTAATTACATAATTCTAAGTTAAAGGGTGACCAAAAAGTCAAATATATAAGGCAACAAGTAACAATAAGAAATACGCAGGATTTAAAAATCCTTCTTAAAAGGATGTTTGTAAGAAAACATTGAACGATGATAAAGTTATTTAAGATGATAGAAGTTCAGGAATTGGGTTAGACATTTGTTGGGTTGTCCAGAACTCCAAGGCAAAAGCCTCACCAAAAAAAGTAAAGATGTCTTATTTTACCAGGTGAAGTTAGATTTAACCCACTCGGGACTGATGATTTAAAGGTGACTTTCCAACCACCGCCAGTGGGTGGTACGGTGGGCTGTATGCAAGGATGGGTCATCCATCGTGGGAACGGCCACGCTCCATGTTGCTTGATGTCGTAACTTGTGATAAAGTTGGAACCTTCCAGTCAAGGCCACTGGCACAATGCTCGTATTGACGGGTCCTCACTCAGCTTTAGTTATAATGGAATTAACGAGCCCACATGATAACCCAGCGTAAGTCAATCAATCACGTTGTTACAGTTTGTTGACAAAATGTAACATGTATTTTTACTAAGAATACTTGTACAGTATTTGTCAAAATTATATAATGAAACTATATTCAATCCGAAAAATAAATACGTACAGCAAAAAAAAAATAAAAACTACCAAATTGCGTTAAAATTGACATTTAAGTACCAATAAATTAAAATTATATTTTGATATAACATATTTTATATATTATTTTCAAAGTTTTAAAGAAAGGCTTGTTTTAAATACGTATATAATTCATTAAAATACTCTTTAGTTTCATTTAAAACTTGCGATAGAATATAACACGAGTCTAAGGTACGTATTTGTTGTCTTCACACTCAAATTTTCTATATTTTAATTTCACAATACTTAAGTATATTCAAGAACGTTTTTGCGTAAGTTTATACTTAACATCTATTATGAAAATATATATTTGTCCGTTAGGTAATGTATGCGTTGGATAACAGTTGAATCATTCTGGGATAAAATGTTTAACGTAATATTTATTTGAGCATTTGCATTTAACTTTAAGTTTAGGTCACTCGTAATGCGGTAAGCAATGTGGAAGCTAAAGGACTCATCAGTATTCCATGAGGCTTGCGTCTTATCATGCTCTGTGGAACCTGAACTGAACTTAAACATCTTTGTTTCAAATTTGATGAGATATTATGTAACTCCTAAAAGTAAATTTTCACAAAAGTAAATTGTTGTGTGTTTTTTTCGGTGGACTGTACACTGTAGATGTGCATGCGTAGGGTGAGTAGAAACATCAAGTGTCACGAGTAATTTGTTCACAAAGAATTTAAAGTAGCTATATCATTCTTTAATCTTACAACTCTATTATTTTATATTCTGTGTAAATAAATTCACGGCAAATGTTTACTTCATTTTAATATATTTTACAAGCCAGTTAGAGTTTTTCGTTAAAAACAATTCATTTGTATCGTAATAAGATAAGTTGCGCATTTGACAACACATTTGTGGTGTGGCTAAATAGTGTGAAAGGGTGTTTGTTCTGAACTAAATGTAGGTGAATTTACCAAGAAGAGTTTAATTTTTTAGTTATTTAAAATACCAATAAGTTGGTACTAGAAGTACTGAACATTTAGTGATTTCAGATATATTAAATATGGTGTACCACAAGACCCTGTCTTAGGGCCGTTACTATTTATAATTTATATTAATAACTTACATAAAACAAAATTAAATGTGACATTTGCAGAATTTGCTGATGATATTGTACTTACATCGGCTGTATAATTTAGAAACTAATAAAAATACTTTTTAGCTGAATGAAAAATGCTTCATAAAATAGAAGGCATACAAAAGAATGATGGCCTAAAGTTGCTGAACGGATGTTTTCATTATTTCGTGAGTTATTACGTTCTATCTTATATAATTTAATTAATTTGTGTGGTTTATTCATGTTAAATATTACTATTAATAACTATTTCAATTTTATACTTTATTAACATTTTGAAATATTGCATGTTACATGTGAAATAAATACATATATTATTATTATGATAATAATGGTATTCACCAGGTGTGACAATTTTAATTATTTCGTAAAATTATTATCATATGAAAAACTACATATAGTTATTTTGTAATGCAATATTACTATTCTTCATATAAATTAGGAAGACAACGATTGAAATTAAATTCAGCATTTAACATTGTTCTTTTAATATTTATATAAGTATATTATTTCCAATTAATAGAAAATTAAAAAATGTATCTATTTACAATGGTATTGCAATTCCTACTGAAAGCTAGAACTATTTCCTTTAGTTACAAGAGTGTTCAATGAAATATAATGATGACACTGAACGCAAACATAATATACTGAAACCTCAAAACATGCAATCAATCTACATTATTGCATAATTGTATGATCAACAACGTCTTAACAAACGTCATAACTAAACGATCAACCAAAATTTAAAATGTCAAAATAACCCAATTAATCTTTTAATCTTGTGTTCGTGACACCATCCAATGTTGATGAAAACAACTGTAATGATAAAACGTGTAGTAAAATCGTATATTCTGAACTAGTAAAAAGTGCTTTAATAAATTTTTTTAATTAAATTAAATTGAAATTTTATCTGATATCCAAATGTATGGATCTTACCTTAAAAACCTATTGACTTGTTTAAAAGCCTAGTGGAAACTTTTTTAATGTACTAAAAATTATAATAAAAGTAAATTGAAAGAAATGACTAAAATGTTTATTTGTTCATATACTGTGGAGCAAAAGATATTTAGGATAATGGTGAAAATATATTATCAGTCAATCATTCATTTTAAAATATAATTTCTCTTTAATAATGTTTACTCATTGAAGTGAATTCAAATTGAACAATAAAATCACGTGTAAAACAGAAGTAAAGTTCGTCCCCTCTGTGTTGAGTTCAAGTCACAGCTGCAACTTTGGACACAGGTGGACCCTAAACCCTGGAGCTAATAAACTTAGAAACTACCACTTCTCCTGTCTTATTACAACTTTGGGCTAACAGTAATGTCTGTTTGTTTAAGGAAAAGTATTTTTGCCGAGAACACTTCCTTTCAAAATAAAAATCTGTAAAAATTTTACAACTTTTTTTACAAAATAATTATGTATATATTTAATTCTGAGAGTGAATCGGCCTCCATGAAATTTATTGAACGAAGGAGGAGAAAAGATAACTTTGTTAGAATACGATTTGTCCCACCGTATTTAGGCTATCCATAACAATCTATCACAACTATAAAAAATAACCTGGGCTACACTTCTCTGATCCTAAGAGATCCAAGGATATTCAATCAGTGCAGGGCTGTCGTTAGGTCATACAACAGCTGTTTATGTTTATAATGTTTATACCGGTGAAAACATTCTATATGTTTTACATGATTTAAAAATTTTAGTTTTTACATAGTAAAGATCTTCTGTGAAACAAAATTATTGTCAAATATTAACTGTTCTTTGCTTTTAGTGTGTTTAATGTTTTTTTCTGTTTTAAAATAAAATAAAATGTTTTTAATTTAGTCATGAGTCACCATACGAGACCAAGGTGATACAAGCGCAGCGAGATACGGGTTTGATTGGTGCATCTTGCGTAGCCATCCCCTAGTCGTAGTCGTTTAGTTTTTTTACAAATATAGCCCTAATTGTTTATTGAACAATTTTGAATCATCAATCCAGGCTTGAATGTCTCTGGTACATAACACGTTTAGTAAACTTTATATCCAGGATAGTGATTTTGTGTTAAAATGTTTTGTTTTTTTTTTTTGTGTTTTCTTGCATTACAATGAATCATTCATTTAAATAGTAAATACAATCGTAATTTTTCTTAATATTTTAAATCAATTGAATTTTATAATAAGTGTAATACCAATTGTTACCTCAATTTGCAAGTTAAACCCAGTCCACTGTAGTGTTAGCTATCAACTCACCACGGCTAACACTATTAAAAATATAAATTTAAAAGCTAGTATAGTTTAATCGCTCATCATTACTTCTGGTGAAATGTAATTTTTTTTTTTTTTTTTGTTCATTTCAATAATTTAAGATCATACTAGTTATGATAGTACCATTAAAATAAATAAATATATATATACTAATAAACAGAACCTTTATACTATATACACATGCCTCCCACAAAACTACATCCCTGGACTATATAAATTACATTTATTAAACTACTCATATGACAAAATGATGCTGTTTTCATTCGTCATTGCTATTGTTAAATACGTTGAAGTCATAATGAAGTTCACTCTGTTGAGCCTCTATGACTAACTCATGTTGCCAACCTTTGATGTAGTTCACAATAGCTGACAATCAGGTAATACCCTCTACTCAATGACAAACACATGCTACCAACATAATCACTGCAATTACCCAATATAACCTCATTGAACGTTCAGATGGTGGAAACTGTCAGTAAAGACCATGGGATATCTTTGCTGGGTTTAGTGAAACTAACAATATATATGTAAAATCATGAATAAGATATTACCAGATAATATGACTGTAAAAAATTTTAAATATTCTACAAAATGTCTTGGTACTATTCTTTATTATTTTTAAGATATCATTTTCACCCCCCCCCCCCTCAATTGTCTGTGTAGAATGGGCAAAGCAAGACTAAGAAGGACCATCATCTCCTTTATTTTTATATAAACTCTATGACTAAATAAAATAATTGTTAATCCAATATTTTCAATTCTGTTACATCGTGTTTAGTGTAATTTAAGTTTAGTGTAACTCAAAGATGCTCTTGACGAAAATATAAAGTTTTTACAATGTTATTTCACGTATTTTGGATCTGTGTTTGTGAAATTGCTAGAAACTTTTTTAAACAAACGAATGAAGATGAGTGATAGATCTACAGATAATGATAGATTGATGGATTGACGGTGTCCAATATGCGGCATTAGGGAAGGAATTAGGGACTATAAATATTGTAGGTTAAGGAATGCGCAGTACACAATACAATTTTACGCCAGAATCAAATACGGATTATTGACGTCCGGATTAGTGACGCTCTACAGTATTGATAAATACTAGGGGACACCCATGCATGCTTCCCATGCACACACACACACACACACAGACACACCTATATGAAAAAGTAGCAGCTATATATTCATGCTCACTAAACAAACACACCCTTTCCTTGTCAAGAGCGTTATTTGCAATGTAACGAAATTTATTGAATACCGTTCTGAAATTGTACGCAACATTATTAAATTTGTATTAGATGTAAAATAGTTTGAAGGAGTGGAGTATTGAGCAAGAAGAGGAGGGATAAAGTACCACATGTTATACCAAATTGCAGCCAAGATGTACTTTTCAAAAACTGAAGTGGACGTTATACGAGACTCCATTTCACGGGAATGTCTGACGTATGGTGCCTTGTGTTGTTATATTTGTCCTCTGATTCAGACGTGTCCTAGATTGAGTGAATACGTTATAAAAGAAATACAGAAGCTCGTTTAGTCAATCTAGCATCAATTACCAAAGGTCTAACTACCACCTATCATTAAGTCATGTAATGGACGAAACTGTTGTGTTTTATGATAATCTGATACAAAGAAATATAAACTTCTCATAACCAACAAACTTATATTTAATTGTTTGTTTACTATATATAATTCTATTGCAGTTTTTATCGTAATCTTGTACAGGATCTGTTCTCGTTCTCTGAATACCGACATGGTTTCCGTTTAATGGTTGTTACCGTCGTGGACACTAGTAGTAGGGAAGTGGGACGTTCACAACATCCCATGGTGAGTTTTCATCAAATGGTGAGTCGGTGGTGGGGGAATTCACGTGACCGGATCCAAGATGGCGGCCCCGGATCCAAGATGGCTGCCCCCATTCCTGCCAACCTGTTGGGAATTTTCCCTCCCAAAATTCCCAAAATTCCCTCAAAATTCCCTTTTTGTACTATATAAAATACACTATTAGCCTTGTTATACTATATAAAATGAACTTTTTTCTCACATCATACTATATAAAATACACTCTTAACCTAACTTTTACAATGTTATACTATATAAAATACACTCTTAGCCTAGCTATACTATATAAAATGAACTTTTTTTGTCCAATAAGGCGTCTTTTCCCTCCCGTGCCAACTCAGACTCGGTACCCCGTGGGAAAATTCCCTCCAAAAATTTCCCTCAAATTCCCAAATTTCCCTCAAAATTCCCTTTTTGTACTATATAAAATACACTATTAGCCTTGTTATACTATATAAAATGCATTATTTTCTCTTATACTCTATATAAATCTATACTCTGATTGGTCCATTTTTTTTGTGACGTCATCCAAGATGGCGGCGCCCATGTTTCCCGCCAAATTTTCTAACCTCACTTTTCCTAACCTCACATTTCCCTCCAAATTCCCTTGTTATACTATATAAAATACACTCTTAACCTAACATTTACCACGTCATACTATATAAAATACACTCTTAACCTAACTTTTACCATGTTATACTATATAAAATACACTCTTAGCTATACTATATAAAATGAACTTTTTTTGTCCAAGGCGGCGGTCCCGGATCCAAGACGGCGGCCGGACACAGTGCTACCACCGTCCCCTCCCAAATTTCCTGCCAAATTTCCCTTGTTATACTATATAAAATGTACTCTTAGCCAAAATGCACTCTATTTACAGTCTGGGTTTGGCTAACCCGGGTTAGCACAACGTGGGTTATTAAAGCCCGGGTTGAATCAACGTGGGTTAATAAAACCCGGGTTAACACAACGTGGGTTATTAAAGCCCGGGTTAAATCAACGTGGGTTAATAAAACCCGGGTTAACACAACGTGGGTTAATAAAACCCGGGTTAACACAACGTGGGTTATTAAAGCCCGGGTTAAATCAACGTGGGTTAATAAAACCCGGGTTAACACAACGTGGGTTATTAAAGGCCGGGTTAAATCAACGTGGGTTAATAAAACCCGGGTTAAAAACATGGATCAATCATACTAAGGAACTAACAAAAGAACTCCTACAAGTACTTTTCCTTCAACCATTGTGGCGGCCCCAGCCGGATCCAAGATGGCGTCTTTTCCCTTCCCGCCAACTCACACCCAGTACTCCGTGGGAAAATTCCCTCCCAAAAATTCCCTCACCGGAAAGATGGTGGCCTTTCCCTTGTTATACTATATAAAATACACTCTGTTATACTATAACAAATGTAATATTTCATATAATCTATGTGGCTTCCTTCGTACGCTCTAAGCCTACGATGCATGTGCGAGGAATTGCCACATGAAACAGCTGTGTGCTGCTACCAGCGCTCCCAGCACCAATTTCCTAAAACATAAATATATATTAAACAAACTAGACAAAAAGTTATCAACCCCCGTGGTCCAGTGGTTAGCGTACCCGACTCCCAGAGCCTGCCAATAGGAGAACATCAGTCATGAGATAGAGATCATGGTAATCTTTCATTGAAGTCATACCAAAAGTGGCCCACACAGTCTGTGCATGGGTATAGTCGTCATGAGTGATTGGTGTTTGAGTCGGATGTGGAACCACTCGGACACAAGGTTATTTTTTAATTCGATTGAATTGTGTCCAATTCATAACTAATTGACTCATGAACAAAACACACTACATAAACAATATTTCATATTATAACAAATGTCACATCGCACCTGGCTGCAGCCTTATCGAGGTACGTATAGTGTCGACAACCTACAGGCGTAACTACTACAGCATGCACAAACATATTACGTAGATACTCACCCTGAATGGTCGGTAGAATGTTAGTACAAAAGCCTCTGAAGGAACGTCAACCTCCTCTACCAGCTCAGAGGTCACTCTTTGATTTTTAAGGGTAAACAAAGAGGCTCCCACAGGTCTAGACCATATACCCCTGTGGTACGGAAAGACAAACCCATGTAACTTGCCCCAACCATCGCAAGCTACGGTGATAGCCACTCCACAACAACATTGCTACCTCCCAGTATTATTTTTGTGTTATTTTATTTTTTATACTTTTTTTTTTTTTTTTTTTTTTGGATCCCCTATAAGTCTAGCCGCCACTTTACTTGGAGAAGCCTTTCAATATGACGCAAAAACTTACAAAGGGCTTTTATTTATTTTTTTATTTTCTCGTTACTAAAAATACCCCTTACTCACACCCTGGACTTACAGAGTTTAAGCCAGCCATAGAGTGTTACACACATCCAGATACACGTACCGTACGAGGGCCCATTGCATACTAGATGCATCTGCGACTCAAGGTCTTACGGGGATTAGCCCAGCCCCAAGCTGCAGGACCGCCTCAGGACTTATGCGTTTTACGGCTGCCTTAGAGAACAGTCGGGCGATTTTTTTATTGAATTTGGGCCGCCCTCACCTCGACGTTACGGTTATTGCACTTACACACACACACACACATACACACTACGTTACGGACCGTTAGACCACCCCAGAGCCCACACACCATGGAACTACAGATTACAAGTTTTAAAACTTAAGTCTCTAAATGCTTCTTTCTACAATTGGAAGTTATTATAGTCTTTAATAATCCGCGCTCCTTTAAGTTCTTCTAATATTGTAATAATCTCACTGTCATGGTCAGTGTTTCCCGCCTTTTTTTAGGCAATCAACAAACGCAACCTGTCTACTAATTGATTAGGATCGTCCCAGCTCGAGTAATTAACCTTTGAAAATTTTAAAACATCCTTGTATACTTGTCTCCTTAATTCATCCATTTCATTTCCATCATCTGAACTACTATCAAAGTAATCTTGCTCATTTGAACTATACGTCTCCCCACCCTTATCTGCATCAAGTGAATTGTTTTCAATCTCATCCACGTGATACCTACCTAATTTTACAGGTAACCTATCTGGAGTTATTGAACGTTTCCTAGGATGAAAAGTACTGTCTATTGGATTATTTACATACATTGTACTACTTTCCTCACTTATTGGTGTTAAACCGTTAATTAAAGGTTTAATAATGTTTTTATATTTAAGACCCCTGCTTCCTTTCACCATTCCATTATTAGGATTTATATAGGATTTTGTTTGCAGCAACATTTTCCTGTACGAATCCAAATCTCCATCTCTATAGTCTTTAATTGATGTTTTTATGGGTTTCCTCATAAAAACTAACTCGAATAGATCAGATGACCCAGGATATACCTTACCGTCAATCAAGATGTTATTTCCTTCAAATTTAACTGACTGTGTACCCATTTTAAATTGTTCACTTCCTTTATCGAAAGTGATCCCATAAGTATGGTCAGCTGCATTATTCAAGTTTTTTATACTAAACTGTAACCATGACATTAGATCACTCCCAACTTCACTATGTGCATCGTTACCTTGAATTGAGGACACTTTTAAAGCTTGAGCTTTCTCAGGTTCAGTGGAAGCCGAAGCTGATACAAGATCTTGTTCATTCGAATTCATGTTTGATAATAATAAATAATTTAGAAAACAACTCTATTTATAGCCTTGGTTGGGCTAACTCGGGTTAAATCAACGTGGGTTAATAAAACCCGGGTTAAATCAACGTGGGTTAATAAAACCCGGGTTAAGACAACGTGGGTTAATAAAGCCTGGGTTAAATCAACGTGGGTTAATAAAACCCGGGTTAACACAACGTGGGTTAATAAAACCCGGGTTAACACAACGTGGGTTAATAAAACCCGGGTTAACACAACGTGGGTTAATAACACCCGGGTTTACAGGTCTGGTGGGAAATGTTCTTCTGGCTGGAGCGACACTCACTTTTCTGACCTCTGATTGGTCGAGAGCGGCCACCTGCCGTATCCAAACGTTATTGATTGTTTCGGAGAGTGGGGAATCCACCTACCGGATCCAAACGTTATGGATTGTTTCGGAGAATGGGGAAGCCACCTGCCGGATCCAAGCGTTATTGATTGTTTCGGAGAATACCTTCGGGGGTTTCCGGCGACTGTCGGCTACCTTCGTACGCTCTTCACCTGTCGGCTACTGGTCTGGCGCGCACCTAAATGCTACGCTCTGATTGGTTGCCTCCCTCACACGTAATCTTTCTCACTTCTGCTCTTGCGCTCGCGCCGATCAGACGTACCTTCACTTTGCTCCCACTCGATATCAGTAATACTTTAACTCTTTATTATATTTTGGATACCGTTCTCTGTACGGTATTTCGAAAGTGATATACCAAGAGTAAGTCCCGTATACAGTATAATTAGTCCTTACGTTTGATTGACTAAAGTTTGAATACCCTTGCTTTTGAGCTTTTAATTCGATTTGAATTACTATTAATATTATTTAATTTTGTTTCAATATTATCAAAGATGGAATCCTACGCCATAAACCGCAATATTGTGACCATTTCCCGTCGGTTCGACACTACAGGAACTGACCTCCTTACCGTTCTGACCGTACATAAAAATAAAATTATGTCCGAAATAAATAACCACCTAAACAGGCTCGGGGGAGTTAAATGGTACCTTGCGGTACAAATTAAATTTTCCAAAATTGTTAACAACGAAGAAATCACAACAACACCATTCTTTCACGGCAAAACTCATCCTTTGTTACCTTCCGATTCTCTAGATGTACAATACTCTGAAGCTACAGACAAAATTTTAGAAAGCATGGCTAAGTGGATAAGTCAAGGTAGTGGGTGGGTAATAGAAAATGTTTTACGACTCGATTTGTTTATTGTAAAATTTCAACCTCTCTACGCCTCTTCTTTCATACCCACCCTGAAAAAAATCTCAAACTCTATGCATGGAATTATAAATGTTAAAAATGACGACAATAAATGTTTCCTATACTCTGTACTTGCCCAATTTTTCCCTGACCGAAATAGACGAGTAAGTTATTATAAATCCTTGGAACATAATATAAACATGTCCGTGATTAGCTATCCTGTCAAAATCAGCTATGTTCTACTGTGACTACTGCCTACACAGATTTTGGACTAAAGACTTACTTACTAACCACTTACCTTCGTGTTCACTACACGGTGCACAAACCAGTGAGCGGTAAATTTCAGTCACCCTTGAGTCTTTACGATTTTTGGACTCACTTCAATTCCTTAACGCTTCTTTGGACACACTCGTATCCAACTTAGTTTCTGACGGAGCATCAAAATTCAAAATTTTAGGGCAGTGTATGACCAACACTGACTTACTTCTACGCAAAGGTGTCTTTCCCTATACGTACATGACAGACGAATCAAAATTTAACGATACTGAACTGCCTCCCAAGGAGGCGTTCTACAACGACCTGACCAAAACACATATCACTTACGAAGACTACTTACACGCACAGACTGTGTGGTCAACCTTTGGTATGACCACTTTGAAACAGTACCACGACCTGTACCTACTTACAGACGTACTATTACTGGCAGACGTGTTTGAAAATTTTAGAACCACTAGTATGACTTACTACGGGATTGACCCCTGTAACGACTACTCTGCCCCCGGACTGGCATGGAATTCCATGTTAAAAATGACAGACGTACATCTTGAACTACTCACTGACATAGACCAACACCTCTTTGTCGAGTCTGGGATCCGGGGCGGTGTCTCCATGATACCCAACCGGTACGCCCAGGCCAACAACCCTTACTTACCCAACTTTGACAAGACAAAACCCATCAACTACCTACTTTATCTTGACTGTAATAATTTGTACGAAACCAGTATGTCTGATAGACTCCCAGAGTCTGGTTTTAAATGGAATGACCCTCAAGACATTGACTTTACAAAAGTACCCGACGACTCTGACATTGGATATATTTTAGAAGTCGACTTACACTACCCAGACCATTTACACGACTTACATTCTGACTTTCCACTGGCCCCCGAACGAAAAGTAGTGTACGACGTATTTTGTTTTGTCACATAGAGTAGTTAGTAGTTTTTTGGTCTTGGTGGGTTTATAGTTGAGTTCATGAAGCAAGTCCTTATAGTAAAGGGAAAGCATGTCGTCCGTCACTACTTTTGATCATTATTCTTAATATTTACAACTCCTTTGCTAGGATGAGCAAGACTTTTAGGTGTTGGTATGTATGTTGATCTACAGATTTCCCCAGGAGTCCAGCTCGAGTAATTAACCTGTGAAAACCGCAGCCGGCACCTCAAGAAGTGTAGCCCCGCTCACCTCAAGAGGAAAGCAGACGAGCCAGCCCCCTCCACTTCCAAGGTTGCTCGCTTTGAGGTCGACCCCCAACAGTCAACCAGCACTTCCATCATTGATACCGTCCGCTCAACCATCGTATCGGCATACAATACGGCTAAGGTAGTAGTAGATCATCTGATTGGAGGAAAGCAGCTCCGTATCGAAGAGATCGAGAAGGCGTTCCGGGGGAGGACGCCTTCTCCCCTCCTCCCCCTCCCCTTCTTCTCGTCCTCCCCCGGAACGCCTTCTCGATCTCTTCGATACGGAGCTGCTTTCCTCCAATCAGATGATCTACTGCTACCTTAGCCGTATTGTATGCCGATACGATGGTTGAGCGGACGGTATCAATGATGGAAGTGCTGGTTGACTGTTGGGGGTCGACCTCAAAGCGAGCAACCTTGGAAGTGGAGGGGGCTGGCTCGTCTGCTTTCCTCTTGAGGTGAGCGGGGCTACACTTCTTGAGGTGCCGGCTGCGGTTTTCACAGGTTAATTACTCGAGCTGGACTCCTGGGGAAATCTGTAGATCAACATACATACCAACACCTAAAAGTCTTGCTCATCCTAGCAAAGGAGTTGTAAATATTAAGAATAATGATCAAAAGTAGTGACGGACGACATGCTTTCCCTTTACTATAAGGACTTGCTTCATGAACTCAACTATAAACCCACCAAGACCAAAAAACTACTAACTACTCTATGTGACAAAACAAAATACGTCGTACACTACTTTTCGTTCGGGGGCCAGTGGAAAGTCAGAATGTAAGTCGTGTAAATGGTCTGGGTAGTGTAAGTCGACTTCTAAAATATATCCAATGTCAGAGTCGTCGGGTACTTTTGTAAAGTCAATGTCTTGAGGGTCATTCCATTTAAAACCAGACTCTGGGAGTCTATCAGACATACTGGTTTCGTACAAATTATTACAGTCAAGATAAAGTAGGTAGTTGATGGGTTTTGTCTTGTCAAAGTTGGGTAAGTAAGGGTTGTTGGCCTGGGCGTACCGGTTGGGTATCATGGAGACACCGCCCCGGATCCCAGACTCGACAAAGAGGTGTTGGTCTATGTCAGTGAGTAGTTCAAGATGTATGTCTGTCATTTTTAACATGGAATTCCATGCCAGTCCGGGGGCAGAGTAGTCGTTACAGGGGTCAATCCCGTAGTAAGTCATACTAGTGGTTCTAAAATTTTCAAACACGTCTGCCAGTAATAGTACGTCTGTAAGTAGGTACAGGTCGTGGTACTGTTTCAAAGTGGTCATACCAAAGGTTGACCACACAGTCTGTGCGTGTAAGTAGTCTTCGTAAGTGATATGTGTTTTGGTCAGGTCGTTGTAGAACGCCTCCTTGGGAGGCAGTTCAGTATCGTTAAATTTTGATTCGTCTGTCATGTACGTATAGGGAAAGACACCTTTGCGTAGAAGTAAGTCAGTGTTGGTCATACACTGCCCTAAAATTTTGAATTTTGATGCTCCGTCAGAAACTAAGTTGGATACGAGTGTGTCCAAAGAAGCGTTAAGGAATTGAAGTGAGTCCAAAAATCGTAAAGATTCAAGGGTGACTGAAATGTACCGCTCACTGGTTTGTGCACCGTGTGGTGAACACGAAGGTAAGTGGTTAGTAAGTAAGTCTTTAGTCCAAAATCTGTGTAGGCAGTAGTCACAGTAGAACATAGCTGATTTTGACAGGATAGCTAATCCCGGACATGTTTATATTATGTTCCAAGGATTTATAATAACTTACTCGTCTATTTCGGTCAGGGAAAAATTGGGCAAGTACAGAGTATAGGAAACATTTATTGTCGTCATTTTTAACATTTATAATTCCATGCATAGAGTTTGAGATTTTTTTTCAGGGTGGGTATGAAAGAAGAGGCGTAGAGAGGTTGAAATTTTACAATAAACAAATCGAGTCGTAAAACATTTTCTATTACCCACCCACTACCTTGACTTATCCACTTAGCCATGCTTTCTAAAATTTTGTCTGTAGCTTCAGAGTATTGTACATCTAGAGAATCGGAAGGTAACAAAGGATGAGTTTTGCCGTGAAAGAATGGTGTTGTTGTGATTTCTTCGTTGTTAACAATTTTGGAAAATTTAATTTGTACCGCAAGGTACCATTTAACTCCCCCGAGCCTGTTTAGGTGGTTATTTATTTCGGACATAATTTTATTTTTATGTACGGTCAGAACGGTAAGGAGGTCAGTTCCTGTAGTGTCGAACCGACGGGAAATGGTCACAATATTGCGGTTTATGGCGTAGGATTCCATCTTTGATAATATTGAAACAAAATTAAATAATATTAATAGTAATTCAAATCGAATTAAAAGCTCAAAAGCAAGGGTATTCAAACTTTAGTCAATCAAACGTAAGGACTAATTATACTGTATACGGGACTTACTCTTGGTATATCACTTTCGAAATACCGTACAGAGAACGGTATCCAAAATATAATAAAGAGTTAAAGTATTACTGATATCGAGTGGGAGCAAAGTGAAGGTACGTCTGATCGGCGCGAGCGCAAGAGCAGAAGTGAGAAAGATTACGTGTGAGGGAGGCAACCAATCAGAGCGTAGCATTTAGGTGCGCGCCAGACCAGTAGCCGACAGGTGAAGAGCGTACGAAGGTAGCCGACAGTCTCCGGAAACCCCCGAAGGTATTCTCCGAAACAATCAATAACGCTTGGATCCGGCAGGTGGCTTCCCCACTCTCCGAAACAATCCATAACGTTTGGATCCGGTAGGTGGATTCCCCACTCTCCGAAACAATCAATAACGTTTGGATCCGGCAGGTGGCCGCTCTCGACCAATCAGAGGTCAGAAAAGTGAGTGTCGCTCCAGCCAGAAGAACATTTCCCACCAGACCTGTAAACCCGGGTGTTATTAACCCACGTTGTGTTAACCCGGGTTTTATTAACCCACGTTGTGTTAACCCGGGTTTTATTAACCCACGTTGTGTTAACCCGGGTTTTATTAACCCACGTTGATTTAACCCAGGCTTTATTAACCCATGTTGTCTTAACCCGGGTTTTATTAACCCACGTTGATTTAACCCGGGTTTTATTAACCCACGTTGATTTAACCCAAGTTAGCCCAACCCAGGCTATAAATAGAGTTGTTTTCTAAATTATTTATTATTATCAAACATGAATTCGAATGAACAAGATCTTGTATCAGCTTCGGCTTCCACTGAACCTGAGAAAGCTCAAGCTTTAAAAGTGTCCTCAATTCAAGGTAACGATGCACATAGTGAAGTTGGGAGTGATCTAATGTCATGGTTACAGTTTAGTATAAAAAACTTGAATAATGCAGCTGACCATACTTATGGGATCACTTTCGATAAAGGAAGTGAACAATTTAAAATGGGTACACAGTCAGTTAAATTTGAAGGAAATAACATCTTGATTGACGGTAAGGTATATCCTGGGTCATCTGATCTATTCGAGTTAGTTTTTATGAGGAAACCCATAAAAACATCAATTAAAGACTATAGAGATGGAGATTTGGATTCGTACAGGAAAATGTTGCTGCAAACAAAATCCTATATTAATCCTAATAATGGAATGGTGAAAGGAAGCAGGGGTCTTAAATATAAAAACATTATTAAACCTTTAATTAACGGTTTAACACCAATAAGTGAGGAAAGTAGTACAATGTATGTAAATAATCCAATAGACAGTACTTTTCATCCTAGGAAACGTTCAATAACTCCAGATAGGTTACCTGTAAAATTAGGTAGGTATCACGTGGATGAGATTGAAAACAATTCACTTGATGCAGATAAGGGTGGGGAGACGTATAGTTCAAATGAGCAAGATTACTTTGATAGTAGTTCAGACGATGAAAATGAAATGGAAAAATTAGGTAGGTATCACGTGGATGAGATTGAAAACAATTCACTTGATGCAGATAAGGGTGGGGAGACGTATAGTTCAAATGAGCAAGATTACTTTGATAGTAGTTCAGACGATGGAAATGAAATGGATGAATTAAGGAGACAAGTATACAAGGATGTTTTAAAATTTTCAAAGGTTAATTACTCGAGCTGGGACGATCCTAATCAATTAGTAGACAGGTTGCGTTTGTTGATTGCCTAAAAAAAGGCGGGAAACACTGACCATGACAGTGAGATTATTACAATATTAGAAGAACTTAAAGGAGCGCGGATTATTAAAGACTATAATAACTTCCAATTGTAGAAAGAAGCATTTAGAGACTTAAGTTTTAAAACTTGTAATCTGTAGTTCCATGGTGTGTAGGCTCTGGGGTGGTCTAACGGTCCGTAACCCAGTGTGTATGTGTGTGTGTGTGTAAGTGCAATAACCGTAACGTCGAGGTGAGGGCGGCCCAAATTCAATAAAAAAATCGCCCGACTGTTCTCTAAGGCAGCCGTAAAAACGCATAAGTCCTGAGGCGGTCCTGCAGCTTGGGGCTGGGCTAATCCCCGTAAGACCTTGAGTCGCAGATGCATCTAGTATGCAATGGGCCCTCGTACGGTACGTGTATCTGGATGAGTGTAACACTCTATGGCTAGCTTAAACTCTGTAAGTCCAGGGTGTGAGTAAGGGGTATTTTTAGTAACGAGAAAATAAAAAAATAAATAAAAGCCCTTTGTAAGTTCTTGCGTCATATTGAAAGGCTTCTCCAAGTAAAGTGGCGGCTAGACTTATAGGGGATCCAAAAAAAAAAAAGTATAAAAAATAAAATAACACACAAAAATAATACTGGGAGGTAGCAATTTTGTTGTGGAGTGGCTATCACCGTAGCTTGCGATGGTTGGGGCAAGTTACATGGGTTTGTCTTTCCGTACCACAGGGGTATATGGTCTAGACCTGTGGGAGCCTCTTTGTTTACCCTTAAAAATCAAAGAGTGACCTCTGAGCTGTTAGAGGAGGTTGACGTTCCTTCAGAGGCTTTTGTACTAACATTCTACCGACCATTCAGGGTGAGTATCTACGTAATATGTTTGTGCATGCTGTAGTAGTTACGCCTGTAGGTTGTCGACACTATACGTACCTCGATAAGGCTGCAGCCAGGTGCGATGTGACATTTGTTATAAAATGAAATATTGTTTATGTAGTGTGTTTTGTTCATGAGTCAATTAGTTATGAATTGAACACAATTCAATCGAATTAAAAAATAACCTTGTGTCCGAGTGGTTCCGCATCCGACTCAAACACCAATCACTCATGACGACTATACCCATGCACAGACTGTGTGGGCCACTATTGGTATGACTTCAATGAAAGATTACCATGATCTCTATCTCATGACTGATGTTCTCCTATTGGCAGGCTCTGGGAGTCGGGTACGCTAACCACTGGACCACGGGGGTTGATAACTTTTTGTCTAGTTTGTTTAATATATATTTATGTTTTAGGAAATTGGTGCTGGGAGCGCTGGTAGCAGCGCACAGCTGTTTCATGTGGCAATTCCTCGCACATGCATCGTAGGCTAAGAGCGTACGAAGGAAGCCACATAGAGTATATGAAATATTACATTTGTTATAGTATAACAGAGTGTATTTTATATAGTATAACAAGGGAAAGGCCGCCATCTTTCCGGTGAGGGAATTTTTGGGAGGGAATTTTCCCACGGAGTACTGGGTGTGAGTTGGCGGGAAGGGAAAAGACGCCATCTTGGATCCGGCTGGGGCCGCCACAATGGTTGAAGGAAAAGTACTTGTAGGAGTTCTTTGTTAGTTCCTTAGTATGATTGATCCATGTTTTTAACCCGGGTTTTATTAACCCACGTTGATTTAACCCGGGCTTTAATAACCCACGTTGTGTTAACCCGGGTTTTATTAACCCACGTTGATTTAACCAGGGCTTTAATAACCCACGTTGTGTTAACCCGGGTTTTATTAACCCACGTTGTGTTAACCCGGGTTTTATTAACCCACGTTGATTTAACCCGGGCTTTAATAACCCACGTTGTGTTAACCCGGGTTTTATTAACCCACGTTGATTCAACCCGGGCTTTAATAACCCACGTTGTGCTAACCCAGGTTAGCCAAACCCAGACTGTAAATAGAGTGCATTTTGGCTAAGAGTACATTTTATATAGTATAACAAGGGAAATTTGGCAGGAAATTTGGGAGGGGACGGTGGTAGCACTGTGTCCGGCCGCCGTCTTGGATCCGGGACCGCCGCCTTGGACAAAAAAAGTTCATTTTATATAGTATAGCTAAGAGTGTATTTTATATAGTATAACATGGTAAAAGTTAGGTTAAGAGTGTATTTTATATAGTATGACGTGGTAAATGTTAGGTTAAGAGTGTATTTTATATAGTATAACAAGGGAATTTGGAGGGAAATGTGAGGTTAGGAAAAGTGAGGTTAGAAAATTTGGCGGGAAACATGGGCGCCGCCATCTTGGATGACGTCACAAAAAAAATGGACCAATCAGAGTATAGATTTATATAGAGTATAAGAGAAAATAATGCATTTTATATAGTATAACAAGGCTAATAGTGTATTTTATATAGTACAAAAAGGGAATTTTGAGGGAAATTTGGGAATTTGAGGGAAATTTTTGGAGGGAATTTTCCCACGGGGTACCGAGTCTGAGTTGGCACGGGAGGGAAAAGACGCCTTATTGGACAAAAAAAGTTCATTTTATATAGTATAGCTAGGCTAAGAGTGTATTTTATATAGTATAACATTGTAAAAGTTAGGTTAAGAGTGTATTTTATATAGTATGATGTGAGAAAAAAGTTCATTTTATATAGTATAACAAGGCTAATAGTGTATTTTATATAGTACAAAAAGGGAATTTTGAGGGAATTTTGGGAATTTTGGGAGGGAAAATTCCCAACAGGTTGGCAGGAATGGGGGCAGCCATCTTGGATCCGGGGCCGCCATCTTGGATCCGGTCACGTGAATTCCCCCACCACCGACTCACCATTTGATGAAAACTCACCATGGGATGTTGTGAACGTCCCACTTCCCTACTACTAGTGTCCACGACGGTAACAACCATTAAACGGAAACCATGTCGGTATTCAGAGAACGAGAACAGATCCTGTACAAGATTACGATAAAAACTGCAATAGAATTATATATAGTAAACAAACAATTAAATATAAGTTTGTTGGTTATGAGAAGTTTATATTTCTTTGTATCAGATTATCATAAAACACAACAGTTTCGTCCATTACATGACTTAATGATAGGTGGTAGTTAGACGTTTGGTAATTGATGCTAGATTGACTGAACGAGCTTCTGTATTTCTTTTATAACGTATTCACTCAATCTAGGACACGTCTGAATCAGAGAACAAATATAACAACACAAGGCACCATACGTCAGACATTCCCGTGAAACGGAGTCTCGTATAACGTCCACTTCAGTTTTTGAAAAGTACATCTTGGCTGCAATTCGGTATAACATGTGGTACTTATCCCTCCTCTTCTTGCTCAATACTCCACTCCTTCAAACTATTTTACATCTAATACAAATTTAATAATGTTGCGTACAATTTCAGAACGGTATTCAATAAATTTCGTTACATTGCAAATAACGCTCTTGACAAGGAAAGGGTGTGTTTGTTTAGTGAGCATGAATATATAGCTGCTACTTTTTCATATAGGTGTGTCTGTGTGTGTGTGTGTGTGTGTGTGTGTGTGTGTGTGTGTGTGTGTGTGTGTGTGTGTGTGTGTGTGTGTGTGTGTGTGTGTGTGTGTGTGTGTGTGTGTGTGTGTGTGTGTGTGTGTGTGTGTGTGTGTGTGTGTGTGTGTGTGTGTGTGTGTGTGTGTGTGTGTGTGTGTGTGTGTGTGTGTGTGTGTGTGTGTGTGTGTGTGTGTGTGTGTGTGTGTGCATGGGAAGCATGCATGGGTGTCCCCTAGTATTTATCAATACTGTAGAGCGTCACTAATCCGGACGTCAATAATCCGTATTTATTCTGGCGTAAAATTGTATTGTGTACTGCGCATTCCTTAACCTACAATATTTATAGTCCCTAATTCCTTCCCTAATGCCGCATATTGGACACCGTCAATCCATCAATCTATCATTATCTGTAGATCTATCACTCATCTTCATTCGTTTGTTTAAAAAAGTTTCTAGCAATTTCACAAACACAGATCCAAAATACGTGAAATAACATTGTAAAAACTTTATATTTTCGTCAAGAGCATCTTTGAGTTACACTAAACTTAAATTACACTAAACACGATGTAACAGAATTGAAAATATTGGATTAACAATTATTTTATTTAGTCATAGAGTTTATATAAAAATAAAGGAGATGATGGTCCTTCTTAGTCTTGCTTTGCCCATTCTACACAGACAATTGAGGGGGGGTGTGAAAATGATATCTTAAAAATAATAAAGAATAGTACCAAGACATTTTGTAGAATATTTCAAAATTTTTTACAGTCATATTATCTGGTAATATCTTATTCATGATTTCTACATATATATTGTTAGTTTCACTAAACCCAGCAAAGATATCCCATGGTCTTTACTGACAGTTTCCACCACCTGAACGTTCAATGAGGTTATATTGGGTAATTGCAGTGATTATGTTGGTAGCATGTGTTTGTCATTGAGTAGAGGGTATTACCTGATTGTCAGCTATTGTGAACTACATCAAAGGTTGGCAACATGAGTTAGTCATAGAGGCTCAACAGAGTGAACTTCATTATGACTTCAACGTATTTAACAATAGCAATGATGAATGAAAACAGCATCATTTTGTTATATGAGTAGTTTAATAAATGTAATTTATATAGTCCAGGGATGTAGTTTTGTGAGAGGCATGTGTATATAGTATAAAGGTTCTGTTTATTAGTATATATATATATTTATTTATTTTAATGGTACTATCATAACTAGTATGATCTTAAATTATTGAAATGAACAAAAAAAATTACATTTCACCAGAAGTAATGATGAGCGATTAAACTATACTAGCTTTTAAATTTATATTTTTAATAGTGTTAGCCGTGGTGAGTTGATAGCTAACACTACAGTGGACTGGGTTTAACTTGCAAATTGAGGTAACAATTGGTATTACACTTATTATAAAATTCAATTGATTTAAAATATTAAGAAAAATTACGATTGTATTTACTATTTAAATGAATGATTCATTGTAATGCAAGAAAACACAAAAAACAAAAAAAAAAAACAAAACATTTTAACACAAAATCACTATCCTGGATATAAAGTTTACTAAACGTGTTATGTACCAGAGACATTCAAGCCTGGATTGATGATTCAAAATTGTTCAATAAACAATTAGGCCTATATTTGTAAAAAAACTAAACGACTACGACTAGGGGATGGCTACGCAAGATGCACCAATCAAACCCGTATCTCGCTGCGCTCGTATCACCTTGGTCTCGTATGGTGACTCATGACTAAATTAAAAACATTTTATTTTATTTTAAAACAGAAAAAAACATTAAACACACTAAAAGCAAAGAACAGTTAATATTTGGCAATAATTTTGTTTCACAGAAGATCTTTACTATGTAAAAACTAAAATTTTTAAATCATGTAAAACATATAGAATGTTTTCACCGGTATAAACATTATAAACATAAACAACTGTTGTATGACCTAACGACAGCCCTGCACTGATTGAATATCCTTGGATCTCTTAGGATCAGAGAAGTGTAGCCCAGGTTATTTTTTATAGTTGTGATAGATTGTTATGGATAGCCTAAATACGGTAGGACAAATCGTATTCTAACAAAGTTATCTTTTCTCCTCCTTCATTCAATGAATTTCATGGAGGCTGATTCACTCTCAGAATTAAATATATACATAATTATTTTGTAAAAAAGTTGTAAAATTTTTACAGATTTTTATTTTGAAAGGAAGTGTTCTCGGCAAAAATACTTTTCCTTAAACAAACAGACATTACTGTTAGCCCAAAGTTGTAATAAGACAGGAGAAGTGGTAGTTTCTAAGTTTATTAGCTCCAGGGTTTAGGGTCCACCTGTGTCCAAAGTTGCAGCTGTGACTTGAACTCAACACAGAGGGGACGAACTTTACTTCTGTTTTACACGTGATTTTATTGTTCGATTTGAATTCACTTCAATGAGTAAACATTATTAAAGAGAAATTATATTTTAAAAATGAATGATTGACTGATAATATATTTTCACCATTATCCTAAATATCTTTTGCTCCACAGTATATGAACAAATAAACATTTTAGTCATTTCTTTCAATTTACTTTTATTATAATTTTTAGTACATTGAAAAAGTTTCCACTAGGCTTTTAAACAAGTCAATAGGTTTTTAAGGTAAGATCCATACATTTGGATATCAGATAAAATTTCAATTTAATTTAATTAAAAAAATTTATTAAAGCACTTTTTACTAGTTCAGAATATACGATTTTACTACACGTTTTATCATTACAGTTGTTTTCATCAACATTGGATGGTGTCACGAACACAAGATAAAAAGATTAATTGGGTTATTTTGACATTTTAAATTTTGGTTGATCGTTTAGTTATGACGTTTGTTAAGACGTTGTTGATCATACAATTATGCAATGATGTAGATTGATTGCATGTTTTGAGGTTTCAGTATATTATGTTTGCGTTCAGTGTCATCATTATATTTCATTGAACACTCTTGTAACTAGAGGAAACAGTTGTAGCATTCAGTAGGAATTGCAATACCATTGTAAATAGATACATTTTTTAATTCTCTATTAATTGGAAATAATATACTTATATAAATGTTAAAACAACAATGTTAAATGCTGAATTTAATTTCAATCGTTGTCTTCCTAATTTATATGAAGAATAGTAATATTGCATTACAAAATAACTATATGTAGTTTTTTCATATAAAACTAATTTTATGAAATAATTAAAAATGTCACACCTGGTGAATACCATTATTTTCATAATAATGTATGTATTTATTTCACATGTAACATGCAATATTTCAAAATGTTAATAAAGTATAAAATTGAAATAGTTATTAATAGTAATATTTAACATGAATAAACCACACAAATTAATTAAATTATATAAGATAGAACGTAATAACTCACGAAATAATGAAAACATCCGTTCAGCAACTTTAGGCCATCATTCTTTTGTATGCCTTCTATTTTATGAAGCATTTTTCATTCAGCTAAAAAGTATTTTTATTAGTTTCTAAATTATACAGCCGATGTAAGTACAATATCATCAGCAAATTCTGCAAGTGTCACATTTAATTTTGTTTTATGTAAGTTATTAATATAAATTATAAATAGTAACGGCCCTAAGACAGGGTCTTGTGGTACACCATATTTAATATATCTGAAATCACTAAATGTTCAGTACTTCTAGTACCAACTTATTGGTATTTTAAATAACTAAAAAATTAAACTCTTCTTGGTAAATTCACCTACATTTAGTTCAGAACAAACACCCTTTCACACTATTTAGCCACACCACGAATGTGCTGTGAAATTCGCAACTTATCTTATTACGATACAAATGAATTGTTTTTAATGAAAAACTATAACTGGCTTGTAAAATATATTAAAATGAAGCAAACATTTGCCGTGAATTTATTTACACAGAATATAAAATAATAGAGTTGTAAGATTAAAGAATGATATAGCTACTTTAAATTCTTTGTGAACAAATTACTCGTGACACTTAATTTGTCACATTTACAGTCTAGGTTAGCCAAACCCAGACTGTAAATAGAGTGCATTTTGGCTAAGAGTACATTTTATATAGTATGACAAGGGAAATTTGGCAGGAAATTTGGGAGGGGAGGGTGGTAGCACTGTGTCCGGCCGCCGTCTTGGATTCGGGACCGCCGCCTTGGACAAAAAAAAAGTTCATTTTATATAGTATAGCTAAGAGTGTATTTTATATAGTATAACATGGTAAAAGTTAGGTTAAGAGTGTATTTTATATAGTATGACGTGGTAAATGTTAGGTTAAGAGTGTATTTTATATAGTATAACAAGGGAATTTGGAGGGAAATGTGAGGTTAGGAAAAGTGAGGTTAGAAAATTTGGCGGGAAACATGGGCGCCGCCATCTTGGATGACGTCACAAAAAAAATGGACCAATCAGAGTATAGATTTACTATTGAGTATAAGAGAAAATAATGCATTTTATATATTATAACAAGGCTAATAGTGTATTTTATATAGTACAAAAAGGGAATTTTGAGGGAAATTTGGGAATTTGAGGGAAATTTTTGGAGGGAATTTTCCCACGGGGTACCGAGTCTGAGTTGGCACGGGAGGGAAAAGACGCCTTATTGGACAAAAAAAAGTTCATTTTATATAGTATAGCTAGGCTAAGAGTGTATTTTATATAGTATAACATTGTAAAAGTTAGGTTAAGAGTGTATTTTATATAGTTTGATGTGAGAAAAAAGTTCATTTTATATAGTATAACAAGGCTAATAGTGTATTTTATATAGTACAAAAAGGGAATTTTGAGGGAATTTTGGGAATTTTGGGAGGGAAAATTCCCAACAGGTTGGCAGGAATGGGGGCAGCCATCTTGGATCCGGGGCCGCCATCTTGGATCCGGTCACGTGACTTCCCCCACCACCGACTCACCATTTGATGAAAACTCACCATGGGATGTTGTGAACGTCCCACTTCCCAACTACTGACACTACTAAAGAAGTCTTGGTTATCCATTTTGGATGGTAGACAGGGTTCGGATAGTGTGTAGGAAAGAGAACTTGGTATTAAGCTTGGCTATAAGCTGAGAATCAGACCAATGCCATGTGGTTCATATTCCACGTAAAGCTATAGATCCCTTACTTTTCCTAGCTATTGGGTTAATAATTACTGGAAATTTATAATAAACTGTCGACCTTAATTAGTAACAATGATTTCATTCGTTTATCTACGCTCAATACAACAATTCATCCCTTATGTTTATCCATATCTCTGCAATCGGTCTTAATTTAACTATGCATATTGGAATAATTTTGTTTTGTTACAAATCATCTAAAATTATTTCATAATACTCATATTCCTCTACATTATAGATACCTATAATGTATAGGAATATGAGTAAACAATTGTTATACTGACATTATTTATAAAAAAAAACTCAACAGTTTCCTATCACAAAGAGACAAAAAGAGATGCCATGATCTGACAGCTTAATGGCAAAATATTCCGGGCAGTTTTTGTCAACCCTTTACAGCCTGGTTGACACGTGCAATAAATATGTTCTCTGTCTCTCCAAATGCCCCTTATTATTTCACCCCATCAACTCCACGTGCTTTGTCTCCCCTCTCTTTTTTGTAACCTTCTATTGTGTAACTTCTTATAATTTTGAAAAAAATATGATATAAAAATGATCGTTATATTAAACAAATTAACATGATCCGACAGTCAAATAATTTTATACAACACAAAAATTCTACAAGTTATTAATAGTTACAAACTATTGAAAAAAAGACACATATTTGGTAAATTTTGCTTAACCACAGAGAAAGAAGTAACAGAGGTCGTTTTCTTATGGCCTAAGCGAACGTCTCAGTAGCAGTTTGTAGTAATATAAATCTTAATAAATCCGTATTAATAATTACTACGTTTATGCTTGAGGAACAAGGGAGGAACTGACAAGGTGCTGGCTCTAGCATTCACCTGGAAAACTGGAGAACTAACTTCTCGATCGTACACTGTAGGATGTGCCTCTGCTTATTTCTTCTCTATGGTCTAACAAATATGCAGCCTGACAAGTTAAACTATTATTTATTACAAATTTTAAAGTATATGTCAGAAATGAATCCGTCTAATTAAAAGATAGAGCCTTGGGGCTTCCTATGGATTAACATAAGATAACTGAAGTAAGTTTATTCTAATGAGCAGTAGTAAACCTTTTTGACGACAGAAAATACCTCACATAATAACGACCATTGTATTTAGATGTGGGATATTTTTCCCCCTCTATTAAATCTATTCTTTTCGACCTTACCTTTTAAGTTTAACTTTTAAGTAACTTTAAATTCCTTAAAAACCCATTTCCGCTATTTTGCTGCCCTCTTCAGTTCATTTTTCTAACGATATATTTCATGTGAGATTATACGAATAAATTAAATCAAACTATTGAATTCGTTAATTTTTATGAACATTATGAAAACACTCAAAGTTTCATAAAAATATCTACAAAATAATCAGTGTTTTTATAAATAAAAAACATGGCAGATTAAAACTTATCGAAGCCAAATTCGCAAAAGATGTTACTGGTCCGTTTTTTAATGATGTTCACTTGTATAATCTGAACCTAAAGAGTGGGGATTATTCATTATTATTCATATTATTTGTTACACCTTGAATAATCCAGTTTTCTGTTACGAAATAATTCATCTATACTTACAGTATTGTATTGTGATTAGGGAGTAACTTGTACTGGACTGAATTTAACTGAATTGAATTAATATTTTCCTTAAGACTTTTTCCGTTAGTTCACCACGACTACTTTTTTTATCGCAATTACGGTTAGGTTAAGTCAGGTTTGGTTAGGTGGTTACTAAAAGTTTATCACAAACTGGTAAATTCAATGATTTACTTACCACCGAATGCACTCTCCGTGTGATAGTTCTTGAAAGCGATAAGATAAGGCCAGTGATATCGTATTCCTAGCGAATAAGGAATACCACAGTGGACATAAAAATTATTGGGAAACAGTTTTTAGAGTAATAGAATAGTTATCAAGTAGTAGTGTATTAACGGAAACAAAAAAAGGAATGGTACTGAATTAACGGAAAATATCCTTTTCTTGAATACAAGAATATTACTCCAATAATAATGAGACCATCAACTCAATTATTTTGAAGCCTTCTACTGTAAAACAATTTAAGGCTAGATATTGTATATTTTTTAGATTACAGCTTTCACTAAAAATAATAATTATTCATATCGTATACCGTTATTTTATTTATTAGACATATTATTTCAAAATATATAAATATATGTCTAACCAACCAAAATGTTATTAAACATTAAACTGTCAGGCAGTAGAGTATGACTAAAAGACGACATTATAAATCAATTTTGGCAGTTATTTGATGATTAAGCCAAAGAGGAATAAACATACGTATAATAATCTAAATGTAAATTTTCATTTACGAAAATTACATGAAAAGCTACAGTCGGAGAAATACATAACTAAAATACATGCACAAGCAGAACCAGATTCCATGGGTCATAAAAGTACGAGGCAAAATCCAGACCCCTCTTGTCTGATTGGGCTTATACACCAGTTGATCTGTTGGTTCGTAAATTAAATAAAATGTCTCACAGACAGAGTTACAGGTGTGACTGGGACGAAAATACGGTATAGACAATAGTTCTGAGTTATTCCAGTAGGTCTCAGCACATCCTGGACCGAGATAATAGACCTCCCCAAATTATAAATAGGGCATATTTACCCTATATATTTGCTCTTCCACATGTCCGCGGTACTATTTAGCAACAGTTAAAAGTAATATTCGTTTCATTGCTGCATACAGATATATACATTTAAATAAATATTATCTATTCTTCTAAATGATTGTAAAATATTATTAGTATTAAATATTATGCATATAACTTTTTAACTCAATAGTTAATATATAATTATGTTGTTTTTACAAATATTGTGTTTTTGAATATCTAATAATCTCATTGAAGCTTGTTAAATATTATTTGTATTACGTAAATACTATGTACTAGTCCATGACATAATATTATGTCACCGTTAGTTCATATATACTTTTTTTACAAATATTGTGTTTTTATGTGTCTAAAGTGCTCTTAAAAGCTAATAAAATAATATTTTTACTGTGTAAAAAAATAAGCTTATAACTTTGCAATTCAGTAGTTAATATATGTTTATGTTTTTAACGTGTATTTTGTTTTTATGTACCCTTCGAAGATTGTACATATAAAACAATGTTCCAATTTTCTCTTGAAGATTATAAAATATTCATGGATTGTATTGATTAAGTGGTTAAAATTACGGACACAGTCTTATTTTTATATGATTGTTTTTTAACCGTATTATAGATTGTGATATTAAACATGTACCCAATAACGTCATGCTTTGATTTAATATTCCAACCCCAACTAGTTAGTTGTAAGTTTGTATTCAATCACTTCTTTAAAACCTATCCACCACCCTGAGTTATACTTTTTGGTAATGTATAATGTAATTGCATTACCATATTACAAAACCAGCTTTATTGTTATAGACTCTAAACAAACTATCTCTAAATTGTTTGTTTTTTCATAAAATTTACCCTTGATTAGTATTGTTATCTTTATATATACATACTTTTCAAATATTCTATTAAATTTTTGAAATTTTTATTCCGGTGAAAAAAATAGTTTATATTGCGGGAAAGCCAGTAAGTGATCTGTTAAGGGAACAGCTGCGGTCGTCTCAGATAGCCGTAAATGGTCCGGGCCAGTCTCAGGTAGCCGAGGGTCAGGAGACAGGTTACCTCATTCAGACTTAAAATTTTTATACCAGAAAAATAAACAGCCCTATCGAATGTTCCTAAAATAAATCCCTCTCCTCTGATTAATTTTTAAGTGGTTTTTTAATGTTTTGTAGGTTTCTTCTACATTTTATATAGTCCAGTAGATTATTGAATAATTTAGACCCTATATTACAAGGAAGTGAACATTTCAGTTCTAATATGTGAGGGATACTAATTGAATCAATAATAATACGCAAGGAAATATGTAATTTTAAAAATATGAAAAATGTGTATAATGTTTGTAAATAAAATTACCATACGACTTTAAAATGTTGAAGCATGTAATATTACAAAGTGTTAATTGAAAATAAATTAATTTATTATTTAAGACAATACAAATGAACGTCACACAATAAAAATGA
Organism: Stictocephala bisonia; assembly: GCA_035578905.1. NCBI lineage: Eukaryota > Metazoa > Arthropoda > Insecta > Hemiptera > Membracidae > Stictocephala > Stictocephala bisonia. Next base: position 42,324 of record JAQJVL010000326.1, read on the forward strand.
TTACAAAATAAGTACAAAATGTAGAGGTATTATGGTTACTGATTTAAGTAAACCAACATTGCTATTCTCAGACCAGAGGGATCCACAAAGTAATTAAACTAATCTAATTCGAACGATTAAAGATAATCAAGAAACTATCATTTCGGAAGCTTAGGTATTTCCCTTAAACTAATTTATTTATTTAATTAAGTTATTTAGATCGTGACCTAACCTAACCTAACCCACCCGCCCATCCATAAACGTACAGTGGTATTAACCCACCCACCCATACTCGTACACTTGAATTAACAATCGCATTAGCATTTCAACCCTCCTTGAATCTCAAAGAGGTTGTTGAATATTGACCCACTTGCCCACCCATACACGTACAGTAGTATTGATCCACCCACCCATCTATACACATGCTGGTATTGACTTACCCGCCCAATCATACACGTACAGTGGTATTATGTAAATGTGGTTATGTAAAATGACAATAAAACAACATAAAATATAAATACATATGAATGCAGGGGAGAAGTACTTAAGCGAACTTGGAAGTAACAATGAGTTTAACACATCATAAACGTAATTTACGTAACTCTGCAGGAAACTACCCTCTCAAGTAAAACGTTAACTGTATAAGTGGTCGTAACTTGTGGTTTTAACGTGTAATGGTAGAGAAGAAATAACTGAAGTAGGAAAATACAAAAATGATAGTAATTTAACTGACAAAGCTGTTATGTATTTTATCTTTACCTATATTTTATTATATAAAAATAAGATCTTTACACTTTTACTTTCTATATTTTTATTTTGAAACATTTCAGAAATAAATACCACGTGTTCTTATATAAGATAAAATATGTCTTGATTCAAGCTGAATATTTGTCTACAAACAAAGACATGTTGGAGGGGTTGGTATAAAAGAAAAGATTGAATATCTTGAGCCTTAATCAATTAGCTTGTAAAGGCGTTATTATGTTTTATATTTATACAATAACTAAAGTTTCACCAACTCTGTCTTCTTCAGGGATATTGCCAAGTCTCAATAACAATGCATCCTCTTAAGCGGATAAAGTCTAGTGACAATGTACATAGATTGTCACTAGACAATCTAAAGGCTTAGTTGTGATATCAGTCCTAAAATCATAAAATGTTGATTTATATCCAACACTAACAAGGAATTTTGAGACCAACACTAATATAAGAATAAGAAAAAAGAGATCTTACTCTTTTGTCAGCAAAGAAATGCCATCCCTAAATATGAAGAGTACAAAGTATGAAGTACAAAAACAAGAACTTATTATAGTATGGAATAAATAGTTGGGTCTTAAACTCATATTCACCAAACTGCTAGAGGTAAAATCATTATCAGTAAAATATAATACAGTTAAAACAAAATTAGGTCTCATTTAATTCAACAGCTTGTTATGTTATGTTATCTATGAATTATGTTATGTTCTAAAGTAGAAGTTTTGTGTTTTCGTAATATTTATGTATGAGCTACATGCATACGTGCACTCGGATCTCAACGTTAAGCCTAGATTTACGAACTCTTCCGTTATCCCTTGTTCTTCTTCTTGTTGAATATTAATCTCACGTTGCCATACTTCGGTATTTATATAAATATTTTATTACATATAACAATTTGTGCTATAAAAGTTTAAGTGTAATTTTAGTTAAGGAATCGGCAAATTTCCTTTGAAGATTTGAACGATTTATGAATAGGCTAATATATAAATGTATCATTTGTAATTATCAAAATAAAGGAACACTGGTTACATGTAAGTCTAGGACTCTTCGTAGTAAGGGGTTCTACCTACAGGAATAAAACCTAAGCAACCATTATTAAAAAATAAATCAAATCAGAAGGTTTACTATCAATTAATAGGATAAAATAAATAATATGCGAAATATACAACATTTCAAATATATCATTTAATTGATTTATTATTAAAAAAAACTAGCTCATTAAAAGTTTTATTACTCACTTATTTCTTTAATGTTATAACTTTTTTCAACAATTGATTTTAATTTTTTTTTATTTCGGTAGTATACTGTTGTAGCATGTATTATCAACTTACCTATGGCTACATTTCTGTATTTCACTAAAGACGAATTGAAATGTAACATTTTCAGGTTCAATCTTGAACAGGTGTTAAAATGACACAGTGAAAATATGAGGACCATGTTTTCTTAGTATATTTGGCCTGACGAGTGTACTTTTTCTATACATATAAAAATTTGTATTATTAAATTAGTTGTTTGTTGCTTCTAACTAAATATTAACTTGCATATGACTTTGTTTGAAATGAAATAATGAAGTCCCACCTATGTTTCTGCTTCTGAAGTGCATAAGTTATGAGATGGTAGCTCAACCTTGTTTTCTTAGAGAAAGTACCTAGTGCTGAAACAAGGCAAAACCATGAGAGATGGGCCAAAGTTCTCAGACAGGTCAGACACCTGAATGTATAAGTAAAGTTATTCTTTTGTTGTGTTATATGTTAAAAACACTAGTCATTTTTAATACGATAAAAAAGTGTATAACATATCGTATACAAATCTATATAGTTTAAATAAAACATTTCAGTTTCATGTAAAAAAGTTCGCTCGTCCCACTGAAAATAATATTTCGCGATTTAAAAATACAATCTATTTATTAGTGTCAAATTAACTTGGGTGATTGAGATTACTTATATATTGACCACCGAAACAAGAATAATGTCCGAATTTGGGTTTTGTAAAGCCTGGTTTCCTCTTTTGTGAAATTATTTCCCGTTCTGTTTTCACAGATAAAGCCAGTGGTCTCCCTTCTCTGCCTCTCTTCATCTCTCTCTCTCTCTCTCTCTCTCTCTCTCTCTCTCTCTCTCTCTCTCTCTCTCTCTCTCTCTCTCTCTCTCTCTCTCTCTCTCTCTCTCTCTCTCTCTCTCTCTCTCTCTCTCTCTCTCTCTCTCTCTCTCTCTCTCTCTCTCTCTCTCTCTCTCTCTCTCTCTCTCTCTCTCTCTCTCTCTCTCTCTCTCTCTCTCTCTCTCTCTCTCTCTCTCTCTCTCTCTCTCTCTCTCTCTCTCTCTCTCTCTCTCTCTCTCTCTCTCTCTCTCTCTCTCTCTCTCTCTCTCTCTCTCTCTCTCTCTCTCTCTCTCTCTCTCTCTCTCTCTCTCTCTCTCTCTCTCTCTCTCTCTCTCTCTCTCTCTCTCTCTCTCTCTCTCTCTCTCTCTCTCTCTCTCTCTCTCTCTCTCTCTCTCTCTCTCTCTCTCTCTCTCTCTCTCTCTCTCTCTCTCTCTCTCTCTCTCTCTCTCTCTCTCTCTCTCTCTCTCTCTCTCTCTCTCTCTCTCTCTCTCTCTCTCTCTCTCTCTCTCTCTCTCTCTCTCTCTCTCTCTCTCTCTCTCTCTCTCTCTCTCTCTCTCTCTCTCTCTCTCTCTCTCTCTCTCTCTCTCTCTCTCTCTCTCTCTCTCTCTCTCTCTCTCTCTCTCTCTCTCTCTCTCTCTCTCTCTCTCTCTCTCTCTCTCTCTCTCTCTCTCTCTCTCTCTCTCTCTCTCTCTCTCTCTCTCTCTCTCTCTCTCTCTCTCTCTCTCTCTCTCTCTCTCTCTCTCTCTCTCTCTCTCTCTCTCTCTCTCTCTCTCTCTCTCTCTCTCTCTCTCTCTCTCTCTCTCTCTCTCTCTCTCTCTCTCTCTCTCTCTCTCTCTCTCTCTCTCTCTCTCTCTCTCTCTCTCTCTCTCTCTCTCTCTCTCTCTCTCTCTCTCTCTCTCTCTCTCTCTCTCTCTCTCTCTCTCTCTCTCTCTCTCTCTCTCTCTCTCTCTCTCTCTCTCTCTCTCTCTCTCTCTCTCTCTCTCTCTCTCTCTCTCTCTCTCTCTCTCTCTCTCTCTCTCTCTCTCTCTCTCTCTCTCTCTCTCTCTCTCTCTCTCTCTCTCTCTCTCTCTCTCTCTCTCTCTCTCTCTCTCTCTCTCTCTCTCTCTCTCTCTCTCTCTCTCTCTCTCTCTCTCTCTCTCTCTCTCTCTCTCTCTCTCTCTCTCTCTCTCTCTCTCTCTCTCTCTCTCTCTCTCTCTCTCTCTCTCTCTCTCTCTCTCTCTCTCTCTCTCTCTCTCTCTCTCTCTCTCTCTCTCTCTCTCTCTCTCTCTCTCTCTCTCTCTCTCTCTCTCTCTCTCTCTCTCTCTCTCTCTCTCTCTCTCTCTCTCTCTCTCTCTCTCTCTCTCTCTCTCTCTCTCTCTCTCTCTCTCTCTCTCTCTCTCTCTCTCTCTCTCTCTCTCTCTCTCTCTCTCTCTCTCTCTCTCTCTCTCTCTCTCTCTCTCTCTCTCTCTCTCTCTCTCTCTCTCTCTCTCTCTCTCTCTCTCTCTCTCTCTCTCTCTCTCTCTCTCTCTCTCTCTCTCTCTCTCTCTCTCTATGTTTTTCTGTAGAACACGCTAAAGTTACTAATAACTGAGCTAATAGTACGCCAAACAGTCGTTCTAAAACTTATTTGGAATTAATCGCCGTTTAATAATTCGAGCCGGTGGCCGAGTGGTCTAAGGCGTCAGAACTTTGAGCTTGGGTTAAAGATAGCGCTGGTTCGAATCCGGTCTAGACTAAAGGATTTATCAGTAATATTCACCTTGTACTGTACTGGTTCGCCCCCTTACTCTGTCTGAATAAGTTCCTCGAACAGATCAATAGTCTATGAGGAATGGACAGGGTAAGGTTAAGAAGGAGATCGGCCTCTTCTTTAAAAAAATAAATAAATAAATAAATAAAAATAAATATTACAGGCGTGCGCCTACAAAAAATGCATTGCTTTCGTATATCTGTTTGTTTCTAAATCTGTTTTGATGTCTTTTTATCAATAACTAAAATGTATTTATCACGTTTGAAGTGTAATATATCAGGGGCCATAATTTATAATTACACACAAATAGTTAGTACATTTGTTTTTAAAAACTATCTAAGAATGACAATTTAGGTATACCGTGTAATTCACTTACTAATCCTAAACTTCTGTATTACTCCCTTATAGCTTCAACCAACATTATAACCAACTTTTAAATCAATCTCTAAACTTACTTTCCCCTGCACGTGATTGTATGACCAAGTCGTCGAGGTGTACACATTAAATAAAATTGTAGCTAGATCAGAGCATTGTAGCAGTCCATATTAAGGTGTCTAAAAGAACTTGCTCCGACCCAGACAAAATTTAATCAACCTGTTGGTGAGGGTAGAATTCATAAATAATACATTCTATGACACGTAATTTTAAATAAAGTATAACTATTAATTTATCACAGTATTACACGTACATTTATAAAAATGCAGAGCAATTTGTTACACATGGAAATAATAAATGTTATTTTGCAACTAAGGCGTGTTGAAGTAGTGTAGTTGAGTAGGTGTAGCCCTGAAACAGATCCAATCTTGGGTTAGTTCCCGATAAGATACACAGCTTCATTCTAGATCACTCTGCAAATCTTATTGTCTTAGTGTTAGTTTAATTAATCATGCTACACTACAGATACAAATCAAATTATAATGTAGCATTAAGTATGAAACAAAATGTAAAATGGAAAGTTCACCAACTTTGAATTCGAATGAATAATCCAAAGTCAGTTTGATTCAGGTAAATTTCAGGCTGACATTAACAGAAAAACATAACAATGGCAATATTAATTTTTTATTTCCATGTTAAGACACGTGTAAGAGTAACAATGACATAAACGACATATTAATGTATCAGACAAACAAATAAACATACTTTGTACATGGAGTATACAGACAACTAAATATTCATAAACGGTACCATAAAAACATATGAAAGTATAAAATATAGAAAAAACATATATGTACCAGGACAATAAACGTTCAAGATTCGTAACAAATATGGTAAGAATATCAAAATAATATATGACTTTTCATTCATATGTATTAAGTTTATAGATTTTTCAAAACAATAGTCTTCATTTTTTCACAATGAATCAAATACTAGGCTCTATTGTATTATGCGTACCACTATAGATCATAAAATACCATTCCACTAAAACTAATTTCCATAATAATAAAACCAACTTAACTTATAACATCCAAAAGTTATGAACAATTAACTATTGGTAGATACCAAAATATAATTGGAAATGGAAGTTCATTTCACATGTATATTAAACATTATTCACTGAAGCTATAACTTCTAGAGACAAGATTTGGTATGTACAATCGTAAATTCATGATACATATATACCATCGTCAATAGCTAAAAATATTTGAATACTAAGCGTTTATTATGTTGAATTTGGAATCATACAAATAGTATTTTTTATCGAAAATTTGTTGATATAAACTAAAAATGTACATGCCAAAATAAAAACATTTAAATGAGGTTGTTTTTATTTAAATCGAAAAGGTATGTTTTTACATAAAATTCACTGACTTAAATATGAACTTAAAATCACTCTCTGAGTTATGATACACTCATTACGAAGTGATATTTTGAGCCTCGTAAACAATGGCACTCAGTAACAACTTAAAGGTTTTCCTCACCAGAAGTCATCTTTTTGGATGAAGTCTCAAACTTTAGCTTTTGTTTTTTTTTTTATGTAGTATAATCTTGGGTGGGGATAGTAATTTGGCCGAGCTGGTGGCGGAGTGGTCTGTGTCTGGACTATGAGCTTGAGTTAGTGATGGCTGTGAAATAAGAAATTTAAATAACAATTACTAAATTAAATAGGCCTAGACATTACTTAATTATTTATTTTATAACTAAAACCACACTTATAGTAAACCACACATACTACAGTCAAAAACAAATATAAATATTAGTCAACCTCACAAAATAGCAGCTTGATCTTGTCTTGAATTTAAAGTTCATAAATAAATTTTAATTAATCTCTAGAATAATGTAAAACTAATGTAGAACATAAAATTTACTTTGTGGTTGTTTTATAAATGGAAAAGTAGATTAAGTTTTATAAATGGATCAGAAGTTAAGGGACTTCTTAAATTTCATTAACAGTGCTAACAATATAATTTTAGTTTCTTTTATCTACAATATAGCACAATAATCACTGAACTAACTGTGCTGGTTTTGTTAAATGTGTATATTTTGATTACAGAATTATATATATAAATTAATTTTATTATTTGCTTATGGGTTAACATCAACATTAACTATAATGTTAATATGTTTATTCATAATACCATTTTAAAATATTTGGTTATATGTCTACTCTATGTACAAAGTATATTTATTGTTTGTATGAGATATTAATATATCGTTTATGTCATTGTGCTTGTATACGTTACTCTTAATATGTGTCCTAAAATGGAATTGTTTAGTTATGTTTAAATATTACTTATTCCAATTAATATTTCTATTGTGACATTTTTTTCTTTTGATGTCAGCCTGAAATATACCTGAATCATGACTTTGGATTATTCACTCAATGTTAAATTTTGTTTCATACTTAATGCTACATTATAATTTGATTTGCATCTGTTGTGCAGCACAAATAACTAAGATAACACTAAGACTATAACACTTGAAAAGGGGTCTAGAATGCGATAATGGGGCTATGTTCTCATCGGGAACCGTAACCCTAGATTGGATCTGTTCCAGGGCTACACCTACTCAAATACACTACTTTAATACGGCTTAATTGCAAAATAACATTTATTATTTTCACGTGTCAAAATTACACTGAACTGATTATAAATATACATTTAATATAGAGGTTAATTGAAAGTCTTATTTTATTCAAAATTACGTGTACTAGAATATATTATTTCTGATACCAGCCTCAGCAACAGGTTGATTAAGGTATGTCTGGGTAAGAGAGGGAGTTCTTTTAGACACCTTAATATGGACTGCTACAATGCTCTGTTCTTGGTCCACTTTCATTTTAAATTAACCATAATACAGAACAAAATAATTATATTTTAATATTTTAACGTGTATCATCCGAACTCCACCAAGTAAAAGAGTAGCATACTGTGAAATGGAAAATTTTTTTTGGAGAAATGATATTGATTGACCAAACTTGATATGTTCCCATCACACATGCTAGATACAATATACTATCTTGTGGTAACATCACCATCACTCATATAACCCACACATTGTAACATGTAATGGTGTATGTTATCGCCAGTATTAACAAAGGACTCATCAACAATATTATCTAGAAAATATCTAAATCAATGCTGTGGAACTCGTTGACAATGACTGCCACCGGTTGTTCAAATTTTGCATTGAGTAAAAATAATATTAGTTTATTTAATACAATATTTATATAAGTAGGATATAACAAAATCACGAGTTTAAATCACTAAATAGGCTACGTTTAATAGTTAAATGTGTAAACACGCCATTAACATAAAGTGTAAAATAATTTGATATTGAAAACTAATATTAAATAGCAATACAAATATTGTAGTATTTTCCTTTCGTATGGATTTTCACAATAGAAATCATGTTCGTTTAAATCCTACATTGGGATCACAAAAAAGAAAATGTTGAGTAAAATAAAATTATCTTAAGTTTTAAAAATGTATGTTCAATTCACACGATTAATTTTATGTTTTAAAACCATTCTCCTACTTCTTATATTTAATTCACTACGAGATTTACTAATTTAGATAATGTAAGTATATATATATTTATTTTATTGATTTTAATCTGATTCTATGCTAGTATATGATACATTTTATTATACACTTAAGCTAAAACACAAAGAATCGTTCCAACATAAGTGGCTATTTTTGTTTTTGGACCAAGTTGATTTTCCGTTTTTCAAAACCTAAATAATATTCGGAGACAGAACATGATTTTCTTCTCTTGAATGCCTCATTTAAATGTTCTAATTCAGTATTGTATTTGTGTTACTATTAGACACAAGAGGGAAGACACAATTTGACTTTTTCTATTTTTAAATTTTCAAAAATGTTTTGTTTGTTTCTTTATTTAAGGCTGGACCGTCCTTTACTTAAAAACTTGCACGAAGTATATGTTTATTAAATATCCGCAATATTATAATATTTTTAGTTTTGATGTTATAAGGAATTAAATTGAAGTTGACTTTCCTAAAAGTAGTTTCTTTAATGAATATTACGATCCTCTGACTATCAACCAATAAACCGTTTCCTGTCTCCCCGGTAACCTACGGTTCTATCACATAAGCCTGTGTAGACAATACAGAGGATGGTAAGCCCATATTGTATCGGGCAGACACGGCATTGTTCTACATAACTTACACGTTACTCAACGGGATATAGCTAATTTTATGGATGGTAAAGATGAAAGTCAATATGGAAATAGACTACTTATCAATTCTTGCTTCATCCGATATATTACTTGAAGGATAGATCATAAACTAATTAACAAAGTAATCGATGTACTCCCCCTCTTTTAAAATAGAATAATAATACTGTTATATAGTTTGAAAAAACTCTGGTCATTTTAAAAATGTACTATAGTTATGTGAGGTTACGTCCTAGTAAATATCTTATATTTGAATGCCGTAATCTTCTCCTTTAATGCCACATAAAACATAACTATAGTATTCCAATAAGTTTATTAGTAATTGATAATTAATCAATTAATTACAGTAGCTATATCTACAATGAGATCAACAATGAGTGAAAGAGACAAGTATACGAGTTTCTTAATGAGATTATCTGCAAAGCCTGTATCATTTTTAATTTAATTTAAGTTCAAAACCGTTGTACTTTTTTTTCAGAGATTGTTCATCTTATTGAAACTCCTAACATGACTTCAGCGCGCTCCTACAGCTAGTTCTGGAGCTATGAGGAGGTTGGGAATGCTACGACCAATGGTGTGACGATATTAGCCGGCGGTAATGTGAGAACTCCTTGACGACGCGCTCGCTTCGGTTCTTGGAGTGCATATTTTTGATAAGTTATTTCTTTGAAGATATGAAATTTTTCGCAAATAATCGTTTTACTATCGTATATTTTCATGTTGATTATATATGTAAGTGTTTTTTTATTTCTCATATTTTGTTATAGATTTCTATACGCAATGTGCTATACACATATATTATACAGTCATAATCAATACCACTGTACGTGTATGAGTGAAGGTGGGCGGGTGGGTCAATATGACTGTACGTATATGGGTGAGCGGGTGGGTCAGTATGACTGTACGTGTATGGGTGAGTGGGTGGGTCAATATGACTGTACGTGTATGGGTGGGCGGGTGGGTCAATACCACTGTACGTGTATGGGTGGGCGGACCGCAAGAGAGCTTAACTCAAGCACCACCAAGCATGTCTTTAGGAGTTTCATTAAATCGAGTATAGTTATTTTCTTCGTATACGATCTCTTAAGTGGCACTTTAAGATTCGATGTCTTTTCTATCTATAAATGATATCGATTAATATCATTTACGATTATCAGTGTTAGAATGTTGTGTTTCGAAGTAAATTATAATGTTGTTTATAAACATATCAACTATTCAAATATTATCGTGGAAAACTGCTTGGATTCGTAGTTAGATTGTAAGTATATTTGTCACCAAATCATGTGTACGCATGTAATAAATCAGAGACAAAATAAAATATTTATTTTTACCTTGAAAACATTGATTGGATCTTTAATTTGGTAGAACGGAATATTCTTGATTTATTTGATCCTTTCCCCACTCCCTGACCAAAATTAAGACGTGAAAATTCGAGTGTTGACTGTCTATGAAATTTACAATAATTTGTTTGATAGCTTTTAGTTTTTTTTTTTTTTTTATTATTAAATTTAAAACCTATTATGACGTGTATATTTTTTTATAATACTATATATATTGCTGTATTTAAGAAAAATAGTTTTATATGTTTTCATTCAGGCATAAAATGAAATTTGTAAAACATTGTGTATTTCGAATTCCAAATTAAATTATTCCATGATCAATCTTGTAATTAATTTATGTAAAATTTAATTTAATAAATTAGCTTAATATGGTTTCAGTAAACGCTCTTATATTCCTGTGATCTCGATATAGTCACAAATTTAACTTATAATATAACTAAAAATAATAAATGGAATATGTTTTAATCTCTTTAATCTTAATATTTGAGCATTTTTAATTGCAGAGTATAGTTAAATTATTGTAATGAATGTATTCGAACTTAAATATTATTTGTTATATTGCACCAGATATCTATTAATTTTTCACCCGGATTTTCCTTTAATACATAATGGGCGAGCCGGTGGCCGAGTGGTCTAAGGCGTCAGGACTTTGAGCTTGGGTTAGAGATAGCCATGGTTCGAATCCGGCCTAGACTGGAAGATTTATCAGTAATATTCACCTTCTACTGTACTGGTTCACCTCCTTACTCTGTCTGAATAAGTTCCTCGCACAGATCAATAGTCTATGAGGGATGGACAGAGTAAGTTTAAGGAGGAGATCGGCCTCTCAAAAAAAAAAAGAAAAAAGTGTGATATGATGTATAAGGTTAGGTTAGGTGGCTAATAAAGTTGATGACAAACTGATAAACCCAATTATTAACTTACTGCCAAATGCGCTCTCCGTGTTTAAGTTCTTGGAAAGCGATAGGATAAGGCCAGTGATATCGAATTCTTAGCTAATGAGGAATACCACAGTGGACGTATAAAACGTATAAAAAAAGTATAAAACTATTAACTAATAAATCACTTTATTACTAAAATCTAAAAAAAAACTTATGAATTAGATTCTTGCATAATTAGATATGTACTGTGATATAGTAAAAACACAGACAGATTTGCTCAGGTAATCCACCATGAAGACAGTGCCTCCCTCAAAAATCCCCGCCACGCCCCTGGAAAAACAGATCCTTTACACCACCCTACAGGTTTAAATTATTTATTCATTCGTTCGAAACATTAATTAACTATTTTGGGCTATGTTTATATAATATATTTAAATAACTATTTTGGGCTATGTTTATATAATATATTTAAATCACAATGTATTGAACTTTGAATTAATTTCAAGCAGATACCAAAATGTGATATTGTTTTAATTTTACTTAACTTTATATAAGACAAAAATTAAAGTTACCGATTGCAAACATTACTACGATCGAAAATTTTCTTTAACAAACTACCAAATATTGAAAATTAAAAAAATTTACTTTACTTTATAAAACAACTTACTTGTACATGTTTTATGTATATTAAAAAAACTAAGTATTAGCTTGCTTCGGTTTTTTAGTGAATTACAAAAAAATCGTGTCAAACCCATCTTAATACATTTTAATATCGTACTTTGTAGGTCTTTGTAAACTTTTTCTACTTAAGTACTGATATACTTCCCCACCTCGTTGCCCCAGGGATGTTACATGCTTGGTAGACCGAAATAATGTATTAGGTCGTATTGAACACACCCACCCCCAAAATGCGCCTTTTCATGTTTGTTAGTGTTACCATTGATTTTATAAACAAATAGATTTCCCATCCAATATTAAATTTTGAATCTCAAAATATCAGCTGTTTTTGTGGTCCATTGTGTAGCGCTAGTGTAGTCCCATGTAAATGTAATGCAGTTTAAACCAGCTGTGGTAGCAGACCTCACTAACTAACAAAACTACTGCCACAAATATTCCTATTAGATGGTTTTTCTATTTTGGGTTGATATAATCAATGTTATTACCTATGTCGTATCTTTGTTCTTTCAGACAACATACTGCAATATAAAACAAGTAATACTTTTATTTGTGTTTACCTAAATTTAAGTTCTAAACAAACATTTTTTAATATTGGAGCACTAACATTTTTTTTATACAATTTTTGAAAATCATCCATTATATAGGACAGTTTATATGCAATAAGACTCAATCAAATAATATACCATTTTTTGTACAAGACAATTAAGGAACATGACAGTTTTTAACAATGAAAATAATGTAAAAACGGATCAAAAATAGGCATTTCAGGCACCAGCCTTTCAACATACACTATAATACCATACCATCAAATTAATATATAAATAACCGCGCCTTTATAGGGAAAGTACTTCTTTAAACTCCAGTCAGGACCAATGTCACGAATCACTGTATGTCTCTGGAGAGACTGGAAACCAATTTCCTGGAGAACAATACGCCCTTTGTCCGTAAGACGGCCAGACATTTAAAATATACACCTTGAATTCATTTGCTTCAAAACAATAAGTAAACTGACATTCTTCTTAGTACAGTATGAAAACTTAACTCAACTGATTACATAAATGCATGCTTATGCTGTAATAATTACTTCGAAAAGATCTTGTTTTGAGTGTCCTCCACCTCTTGAAACTGTAATTTTTCACATTTGGCAACACTGACAGTCATGGCCGATGCCGTCACAAAATAACCTGTTGTGCTACAATATGATCGTGTGATTGTGGTGAAATATCCAGGGTGCCTTTAAACCTACATTAATGCTTACTATATCCTTATGTCTTACTATGTTCATATTTATTTAGTTTTTTAGTTAAGAAACAACACACAAAATGTTATGCATTTTAAGTTATACAGAACTTGATTTGAATATTCGTAGAGAATAATCATAATAGTTTTTATCCTCTCAAACACTCCCAAATTGAGTAAAAAGATAATAGTTGACTAATAAATTTATTTTTGTTATATTTATTCCTATATTCTTTTATCTAAATTGGTAGTAAACATTAACAAGGTATTTACAACATACGTTGGTGATTTGTTTATAAAATATTGTTTTATGAGTATGTTTGATTTACAAATGTTTTATTTTAATCATTAGAAGCTTTTTTCAGGCCGTTAACGAGTTGCGCGCAATCCTACCTGCGTTAGTTGCGCACAATGCCAATCTCAGTCTCCGCCGCTCAAAAATGCAACTAAGACCTACAAGCTATGTAAAAGAAATATTTCCACGATTATCACAATCCACCACAAGTAACTTGAATTATCACTGGTCTGATTCCGAATATCACAAAATCAAAAAGTAAAAATCAAGAGTAAATAAAAATCATTACTACATAATACATTTATTTCAATAAATATTATTTTTTACTGTTCATGATTGTGTAAATCAACCAGTTTAGAAATTATACTTCTACCGTCAAACGTAGAAATTTTTGATACATAACTTGTAACTGTATACCTCAAGTATTCTTCGTCTGTTTACATCATTTTCCTACAAAATCTGAATTTGTAACCATTAAAATCTACAAAATGTTTCCCCTTTTACTTAATGACGTTGTCCTTAGCAAATTAAAAACAAAGAGTTAAATCTACAAAAAAATAAGTAACAAAATTAAAAAAAATAAAAACACTATCAACACCAACACCAATAAATTCGTCACTTCCCATAAACAAAGCAGCACACAGAATAATTTAAAGTGACCTTTTACCAGTGACTGAGATTAAACTAAAAATCCTTTGAGGATGTGGAAGGGATGATGTTACGAAATTGCAAAATATACTTGACTTAGATGACATCCCAAGAAGAGATTAAGGTATGCGCAAAACAGGAAATAAGGGTACTGACAGCTGATGGATTTCATGGAAGGTGAATTTTGACATATTGTAGCAAAATTGTAGCAAAAAACTGTTCACTTATTGATAGTTCTGAGGTTCAAGGGTACTTGGAAGGTAATCAAAAATGACTGTGAATTTATTCTCTCCAAGTATAAATTAAATGTTATGGTCATTGTATAGAAATCATATGTTAACCTTAGTTACCTTATATTATCAATGATCCATCATTATACAAACAAAACAAAAAAAGGTATAATTAATTGGTGAAAATTATATGCCTAATAATTAGAATTTGTTATCAAATAAACACCAGAACAACAGCTAATTTCACTACTGCAATATTAATTGTTATAATTTATTGCACATATCAAACACTATGAATTGGTTTATATTTAGTATATTTATATTTAATTGGTGATATAGAATATCACCAATTAAATTGTATTCATGGTATAGAAAGTTAGTTTCAGTATGAATATTTATTATTAGAGCTTTGGAATCTAGTCATTTCGTTGATGGTACGGCTGCAGGTAGTTGCGCGCAACTTGAGTACTAGTTATATGGCCCTCTTGGGCACTGCGCGCAACTCGAGCACGCCCTTTTTTCAATCATTAAATAACACAAATGCTGCTTAAGTACAAGGATAGTTTCGAATATATTATTTTATTCATAAACTTTTAAGATGAATAGTTCTATAAAATAATTTTCATATTTAGAAATATATAAATCAGGATTTGTAATAGTTTGACTTAATTGTGAAAACATTATATTTTGTCACCTGTGTAATTTATATAAAGTATACATTAAACATATGTTATATATTTCACTGTGGTGAAACAAAATCAATTGCGTTAGCAATACAGTTTAATGCAATTGGCGGTGGTGACCTTTGCGTAAAATAAATCAAAATTTAAAAAAATAATAAATGCTGCATTGAGCTTCAGAGTTGATTTGAAGTATGTTACAACATAAAGTACACTCTAATTCATAATAAATTAAGTAAATTATTTATATATTTTAATATATAACTAATAATGTTGGATATCGAACGCACTATATCTTTAATGTAAAACTGTAAATTGTTTAACGTAACATATGACCTTTAGTAGCAGGAAAAAATGATATTAAATAAATAGCATGTAAACGTCACAAATTCAAATATGTTACAGCATATGTACATAAAGTACAAATATTATATTGATTGATATCGGTAAACCTCATTTACCATTCTCACACCAGAGATTTACTTATATACGAAATGTAAATATATTTGAAGAACTCACAAACACTATAAAGTCATTAACATTTGCAGTCAAAAATCGTTCTTTATAAAAATTAAATAAATTGTCACAATATATATTTCAGTAATTAAATATCCTAAGCGTACAAACGTATATGTTTTCTAAATGATACTTCCAAACCACCTAAATAGTGTGTGGCAATTAAAATTGGCTTTGTGTTTCGATTAGATGGGTACACAATGATCTCCGTATTCCACATGCGATTACAAACAACGATTATATGTTAAACAAGTATTCTATATTGAGATGTATTTATCATTAAATGGTGACTAGTTTTATATGGTTATAGAACCTTATACAAGCGTACTAATACTTACATAAATGTAAGAACATTCTACTTCTCATACATTCGTTATTCCATCATTAAAAAAATCATTAAATGGGAACTTTTTAAATGTGTGGTTATAAAAGACATAACATTTTCAGGAAGCCATATGAGATACGTGATGGACATATTGAGGGTCTCTTAAACTCCCATTCTCTTGTTTGTGTAGTAGCATTTCTTTTTATTGGCTGTTTCATGGAGCCATTACGAATGCTACAATTCTACTGATGGAAGCTGTAACAAGACGTACAACACTTTAAGGAAGCCATCTGAGACTCTCTGTGGTACGTGATGGACATATTGAGGGTCTCTTAAACTCCCATTATCTTGTTTGTGTAGTAGCATTTCTTTTTATTGGCTGTTCCATGGAGCCATTACGAATACTACAATTCTACTGATGGAAGCTGTTACAGACGTACAACAAATTAAGTAAGACATCTGAGACTCTGTGATACGTGATGGACATATTGAGGATCTCTTAACTCCCATTCTCTTGTTTGTGCAATAGCACTTCTTTTTATTGGCTGTTCCACGGAGCCATTTCGAATGCTAAAATTCTACTCGTGGAAGCTGTTACAGACGTACAACAAATTAAGGAAGACATCTGAAAATATCTGTGGTACGTGATGAACATATTGAGGGCCTCTTAAACATCCATTCTCTTGTTTGTGTAATAGCACTTCTTTTTATTGGCTGTTCCACGGAGCCATTACGAGTGCAACAATTCTACTGATGGAAGCTGTTACAAGACGTGCAACACTTTAAGGAAGACATCTGAGAATCTCTGTGGTACTTGATGGACATATTGAGGGTCTCTTAAACCCCTTTCTCTTGTTTGTGTAATAGCACTACTTTGTTTCGGATTTTCCATGGAACCACTTACGAGGGCAACAATTCTGCTGCTCGGAGTAGTTGCAAGATATAGAACACTTTAAGAAACCCATCTAAGACTCTCTGTGATACGTGATGGACATATTGAGAGTCTCTTAAACCCCCATTCTCTTGTTTGTGTAGTATCATTACAATGTCACCTTTCATTCGATGACACGATTTACGAGTGCTACAATTCTACTTTAACACTTAAAGGAACCTTTTGAATTCAAATAAACCACCAATTTTTGTAAAGGCAATTAATAAGGGGTATATTCTCGCAAAACAAAACTATCCAAAAACAAAAAAAGGGTAATATGAAATACACCAAGGGGTATCAAACTATAGGTATTTATCTAATAAATATCATTATATCATATATTTTGAAATACACAACCTTTAAGGACTCTGCTCCTACCCACCACCAAAATAAGTATGTTCCAAAACCCAAAATTGGGTAATGTTAAACAAATACACCCAAGTGGGGTATCAAATTAAAGCTATACTTCCCTTAGTTACTAATATACCACCAGATTTGAGAAGATAATGTGTTTATGCGCTCCACTGCCAAAAACCAATGTTCGTGGTAATACTGGCTAAGAATCATGGTGAGGCCGACCGTCCTCTCGAGACGACAAGCCAAAATCCACAAAAGGGGCTGTAGCAGAGTTCCTTGGTGAGGCCGTAGGCCAAACTTTCCCCTGTGAGGCTGTAGGCCGAGTTCCACAAAGGGGCTTGTAGCAGACCGTCTTGGTGAGGCCGTAGGCCGAGCTCCCCCAAGAGGCCAAAGGCCGAGTTCCACAAAGGGACTAAAGGTAGGGTAAACAGGTAAGGCCGCAGGCCGACCTTCCCTCACAAGCACAGCGAGTGACGGGGTCTTCGTGCGAAGCGTGCAGGGGTGTCCCATAGTCAATGTTATATAATTGTTTATGATATTTATTGTTAGCTATATCACCATACTTCTGAAGAAAATGAGTTCAGAGTTCAACTAATCATATTCGTAAAATCACTTATCCCAAACATATTTTGTAGAACCATACAGAAAATTAGTGTCACAGATGTGTTAATATAGCTAATAACAAATTTCACAATGTGGTTTGCAGGAATTATGGTGAGGGAAGGAACGGAGAGCATCTGGTCTGTAAGTTAATGGTTGACAGAGTTATACATCTGGCGTCAAGTTCAGAGATGTTCTATGTTGTAACATTTATGCCCACAACCCCCTGCGGATTAGTTAATACATTGGTCTAACATTTTAGTAGTTAGGCCACAAATAACATTACTACACTATAAAGTAACATATGTGCTGTATATTATTAAAAAGGGTAAATATAAAACCAGCCCCATGACATAATGTTGTAACCAATCAAATTTTTGTGCCATGTTATGAAACGCGTAGGCGATAATGTTTACAATCACCGAAGGCCTTGAATCGATAGTTCCGACGCTATCGCAAGATAATGGCATCAATCAAATCAACATTGAGCGTGGCTGTTCCTTAGCTTGGTACCCGTCCTTGCACGCAACTCGCCTGCCCGGTCACTGGTGGTTGTTTGGAAGGTGTAACATTTCGTCCCGGTAACATTTCGTCCCGGTAACATCTCGTCCCGATTCCACGGGCGTGGGGCTAGGTGTGAACTCTCTACCTGTCTACTAGTAACATCTCGTCCCGGCACATATGCTATTCTATGTTTGACAGGTCTACAAAAACTGTTTGTAGGACCCTCATACGTTTTATACTTGTGCTTGTCTTCCGCCCTCCTCTCAATCGGCAAACACTATCAATTCCTTAGCTAATAAAAATTAAGTTGGCAGTCTATATAATAAAAAAGATTGAAAATAAAAGCTGTTGGTAATTAAAAATACTTAAATATCTGCAGACCCTGAGCTATACTGACTTTAGTGTAAAAAGAACAATCCTTATTTCATAATGTCACCAAGCCTTAAACTTTTTGTTTTTAATTTATGGTTTTATCTCGTTAATAAAAACATTGGCACATTTTTATCTAAAAAAATTTACAACACAGTCTATTAGATAATGTTATCCTCTTTCTAAAGAGGTAAAAAACATAACTAAAACCCTAAATTCACGGCATGGTGACATATCAAAATTACTAACGTACATATGATACTAAAATCCAATATAATCGGATGTAAAAATAAATATAAAAATAGGACTCCCATATGTGTTTAAAATAGGCCTATTAGTAATATGAGAACACTGCTATTTCCAGAACGGGGAAAAATAAATATACGATCTCAAACAAATATTTCCTACGAGAATTTCAACTACTTTAATAAAACTTGCATGGTTTAAAGTTTATTTTGAAAAAAATAGTAACTGTTTGATTTCATATAAAACCATAAATATCGATATCAAGAAATTAAAAATATAAAATGTACATAGTTTATTAAGAAACAATTTAAATTGGGTAAAAAATTAATGATTTTATAAACTTTTAAAATCAAAACTAGATATGATGCTTTTAAATTTGCTAAATTTATTAAATTATTTCAAAATGTTATTCAGTATAGTGTTAAAATAGTTATTAAATCACTGAAATTCATCTTTGAAATTGGAAAATTTCAATTTATCGTCATAAGCTTAAATCTTAAGTTCTACATGTGGAATAAAAGTAAAAAAAGTTTAACACCAGTCATTTCTGTTTCAAAATATGTTGTTTTTATTTAATAAAACAAATTGGCAACCAGTTAATTAACATAGTAAGAATGAAGCAATTTTTTTAATGTTATACTGAAAATTACAAACAAACAAAAAACAAAACAAAAATGTAACACTACATCACAAAATCAATGAAACCTGTATACCTTTTCAATTAATTTGGTAAAAGGGTGAAAATCCTAAGTATAATATATTTAAGGTATAGAGGTCCTGAACCTTTGTTTACCTGCGTTGCGTTCCTCAATACCACGGAGATTCCCCAGCTGGTAAAGGGCGCAAAGACACAGAGGACCTTCGTTTACCTGTGTTGCGTTCCTCAATACCACGGAGATTCCCCAGCTGGTAAAGGGCGCAAAGACACAGAGGACCTTCGTTTACCTGTGTTGCGTTCCTCAATACCACGGAGATTCCCCAGCTGGTAAAGGGCGCAAAGACACAGAGGACCTTCGTTTACCTGCGTTGCGTTCCTCAATACCACGGAGATTCCCCAGCTGGTAAAGGGCGCAAAGACACAGAGGACCTTCGTTTACCTGTGTTGCGTTCCTCAACCCTTGTCAAACTTTCGTCGGGACGAGATGTTACTTTATTAGTTGGCTTAATAATTTGTAAAACTGAGCGGGACGAAATGTTCATTTTTTCTAGGAAATTGGCAGCGGGACGAAATGTTACCGGGACGAAATGTTACTGAACCGTTTGGAAGTCACCTTTCATCCGTTCGTCCACAAATTATGTGTTCGAGAGGGCTTCTTCACCCTTCACGTGATAAAATGTACCTACTATGATGTTTTTATTAAGGAAACCCAGTCGTCCTATCGCCCAATGTTAACTTTTGTGGTGCATTTTCTTAAAAACTACTACATATAATGAAGGGTAATTTTTTTTATTGAAACTCATAGTTTTAGCTACACAAATAAGATATATTGTTATTTTAACTTAAGTATTTATAGCCTAAAACACTGTTCGTACCACATTTACCAAATAATTTTCTAATACCCTCACTTTCCCTAACACGCCTTCATTGTAACAAATTACAGCATCAAAAGCACCATTTTCCATTGTGTGTAGGCCTACAAAGGAATTTTTAGGTATCCGTGTCCATATCATATTATTAAAAGATTCATTTTGGTTTTGGGTTTTGCCATGAAGTAATCTTTTGAGTAGAGCTGGGTCAGAAAGATCAACAAGAGTAGGCCTGATTGCTTCCAAAACTGCCACAGGTAGGTTGTTTTTAGGCTTTGAAGAGTTTTGTTCTGTGTTACACTCCGTTTGTACTTCAAACAGCAAGATTCTTGACTCGTTGGATATAATCCATGCATCAAAGTACCTGTTGAACCACCTTTATGATGAAATGTTGCCCAAATATATTTTCTCATATCGTTTATATTTTCACAGTTATTTCTAATTGCAGAACCATAGTAGTTTTGTAAGTCATTTATAACAGCATCTGTTAGCCTCCCTTTACCTGAGAGCGGCTTACCGTCTGATAATACGAGGTAATTTCTCTTCGTAGCCGTGGTCTATACACTCCAGCTTTTTAATTTCTATTTGATCCCCATAAGACTACATACTCTTTACAGCTTCAAAAGCCTTACTGTCTCCATAAGTGAGATAGTTGGTGTATCTTATTTTGTTTTCTGCAACGGATTGGCGAAAAATCCTAGAAACTCCTTCAATCCCCACTTGTTCCTGTATAGTTGGCAATATGTCCTTCATGATTCACTTTATCTTTCCCTAAGCAAATTTTGCAGTACTTTGACGTACATTGTACATCCAGAATTTTACTACTGTCTTAGTGATTGCTACTATTCCGTTCAAGGATGTGTAGTCGCGTTTTTGTCAAGATCCATCTAATATCACTTCTAATACTGTCTTCATTTTCATTCACTTCTACTATTTTGGCTTTAGACATCGATTTCTTCGCTACATAGCCTATGGTTTCATTTATTTTTTTTTTACTGTACAAGTTAAATTTTAGTGTGGCTGAGGCAAATCCATTATTGCACATAGTGGCCGTGCTGCTGCGTTCCCTTTTCCTATGCTTCATAGTCCATAAACTAACCTAAAATTATTCTCATAAAACCCACTTTTAGTTTTTTCAGGTGTAATAAATGTGATACTATGCTGACAATTGTTACACACAAGTACCAAATTTGATACTATTCCTTTACGCTTAGAAACATTTCCAAAAAGATTGAGTGTGCATACAGCAAACGTAGATATAACCTTGCTAAGTATGTCAAGGTTGACAACAACATTGCCATCTTTGAAATCAGTACTGTGATAATCTGAGTTCTTACCACATCATTGCAAACTTTTCAGTTTCCTTTTAGATGCGCTTGGTCTCTTACTTTCACAGACTTTCTCAGTTTTATTTGAACTAACACTAATATCATTACTATTTATACTGCTTACAGAACTTTGACTAGAAATACTATTTACACTAATATTTACAGAATTCTTACAGAATGGGACTCTTGTTTTACCAAATATTTTTATTCTAGGTATGTTGTAGATGTGATAAATTCTATTAGATTGAAGAAACTACTCACAATTCACAAATCATACTGCAATATCCACAGGCAGAGTAAACAAATAAATAAACATAAACCGGCAACAAACAGCTGGGTCCATTACCACCAACATAAAACTTTTGAAACAATAAAGCCAGCACTATTCCTGTAGATGTTACATGTATAAAAACACAGTTTGATCTAGTTCTTCAAAAGTGATTTTTACGTTCATAATACTATAAGTTTTAACATTAAATATATCTGTAAATATTATATCAAGTACTATGTATTAGGTATCAAACTGTTTATACAAAAATGAAGAATAAAATATTACATATATGAAAAATCGTATATTTTTTCGATTTTTCAACAATGGGTCCCCTTGAGGATGATATATGATTTCCACCATGTTGGAACAGGTCAAAAATCACGTATTTATTGAGCATGAAACAATCCTTTTCACAAATTTACAAATGTGTTACCTTTAAAATGTTTTAAGCAATTGTCGTAATACTGTCACTGTGATCGCTCACTGTCGATCATTGCTGTCGACGTGGCCATCACAGTGGTCAAGGGTGTTTGTGTTGATATAGTTTAGACTATATCTTGACGTGATTCAGGCTACATAAATATCCAACAAGGTTAACCTGTCCAATGGTTTCCATGGACTCTCCACCACTTACACACACGTACGTGTGATGGTGATGGAATACATGCTGAATAAAATATTTATGGTTTTGATGAAGAGATGGAAGATAAGTAACTGCACACTACTTTTATTTATTTTATAATCCACAAAAACTATATAATCCACATATTAATAGTATATCGACTTCCTTACAATCTTCTTTCTAGCAATTGATTATTATTCTATGTAAATCATTCCAAGAAAATTCTCGCACGAGTTGTGATTTATATGAATTTGAAAATTAAAATGAAAAAAAGAGTTTATAAAATACAGTAGCGTATTTCATGTGATATTACTGATGTTTCCTTGAATATATAAAAAATTAATTTAAAAACATGAGCGAATGTAGTCATTGTTACACACCAAGGCTGACCATTCCTTAGTAAGTGTCATTAATTAATAGCCTGATGACAAATTGCTTGTGGTTAACAGCTGATACCTTTCAAAATTTGTTATGACTCTGTTTGGTATCGATCTGAGATACTTTTGCTTGCGAAGCTGGGCCTTAACCAATTTCACTACCAACCAATTAACAAACTTTTACAATTTGCTATATTATCCATGGGCTGCAATAAGTATTTGTTAACCTTATTATGTTAACAATAATATATGTTTTTAACACATCAGATTTTCACTCTACCATCTATGTGCCAGGTTTTAAATACCGGTAATGAAAAAATAATAAATTATTTAGTAAAAATATTTTTTTTAAATAATAATAAATAACACGTTATATGATGAATATTGCTAAATATTTTCATACCACAATGTTTCTGCTATTAGATCACTGATAAGTAAAACATAAGTAAATAGTACAGTTACTTAAGATAAAACGCTTTAATATTTAATGTAAAAAGGAATCTATGATAGTGGACACTTTTATGTTACAAGAGGTAGAGACGGGCATGTAGGTATTCTATTGATGAATTTTTTTTTCAACGCAACTCTTCCCTTATTTCTTGTTCATTTTAAACGGTTGAGGTGTGAAATAATGTGCCTCTGTTTATTGTACAATAAAATCTTCATTCCTCATTATTTTCACCTTGAAGGGCTTAAGAATAACATGGAAAGGGGTTTTAATAAATCTAAAAGTAACAGCTGTTTAATTGTAAATAATGATAAACTTGCAGTTTTAACAGCTGTTGGAATGTAAATAATGGTGTTTTAAAACTGAGGACATTAGTTATTTCATAACGTTTTTTAAACCAGGGCCTTCACTGGTTTAAAAAACGTTATGAAAGATCTAATATCCTTAATTTTAAAACACCATTATTTACATGCTTACAACCTTTTTTAAGCATGGTTTTCTTCACATTCGATTGTAGTCTCCACTCTATTGGACAGTTATTTTATTTATTTAATTAATCTTCAGCTGATAAACAAGAACAGATTAACTATGCATGTTTAAAACAGGCTAAGTAATATCATTGGGTGTTTATTCTAATAAATAGGTAGCAACGCAAGTATTGTGAGTGAGATACTATAAATAAATTTGATATTGTGATTTTACGTTGTATATGTAGCCTAGTATTATTTGTAATCCAAGGTCACAAGTCGAGGTGTAATGACTCAGTGATTGGCGGGGTTGGCGAGCGAAGCGTGCAGGGGTGTTCCTAGTCATTGCCGATTTCAATTAAACATTCCTCCATTCCGGAGTAATTTTTTAGAAAGCTACATTGATCACATATTCATTCTAAATAGACGACTTCATTATCCCTTATTGGTTTGACTGACCGGGGAAAGGTGGAACAGTTCAAATGAATGGGAGATGGTGGATGCAACAATTGTAAATTGGAAAGTCCACGTAAGAGTAATTGGAAAATTTTAGTTAATGCAATTACTATCACCAAAGGTTATGTTTATAACATGTTGATGCAATAAAACATTTATTTATTTTAATTGATAAATATATTTTAAAAACAAAGCTTAGATAGTTTTGTTTACATACCGAATATTAAAAAAACCCAAAATCTAAAAAAAATGTTTAAGTACGTTTACTTGTTTAAAACTGTGTGTTTTACAAAGCTAAATTAAATACAATGTTATGCTTAACATATCAAAATTAAGTACCCTAATATTATAGGCAGATATTTTTCGTATAAAAAAATAGATCCAATGTACTTATTTATGTATTTATTATATAATACTTACATTGTATGTAATAAATACACCCTATACAGCTACGTAGTCCCCCGGAAGGCCATATTATCCTGGACTAAGTACCTTGATGCTATTGTCCTTTGAAGATCCATAGAGGTATTACCATGTGAGCGTTATTGGGGATTTGTGCATAAAGGTAAAAAATTTAGAAGCCACATTTAGCATGCAATTATTTTAAGCGTATTTTTGTGTAGATTTTAAAATTAAATACATCACATATAGCTACTAAAAATATGTAAATATTTTATTTCAACTTTCATATACTAATTAAAAGTTTTCACGTATGGCTATTTTGAATTGTTGCTCTTTTTATTTAACATTTATTTTAAGTAACTGCATATGTGCAACAAAAACTATCAATGTACCATTGTCTGTCTGGTATTAAACAGGTTTTAAAAAAATACGTTTATTAAAAAAACCGCTTTATTTTCTTTTATAAATACATTTTCAGGTATTTGTAAATTAAAATTATATAAAAAATAATAATTTTAACAAAATAATTAATCGACAAAAAGTGTCCAAGACCTTATCTGTTGTTGAAAGTTATACATCGAAGGCACCTGGAAAAGAGTGAACGAGTGTTCACGGTTCATAAACTTACATGGCAGAATACAGACCCTTCTTATCCGATTTAGCTTTTGTGTAATATGTTTTGCCTGTACAAAAATGTATGCACAGTAATAATTGTGTATGGAAGTGCTTTATATGTAAGATATGTATTGATAATGATTCAAGAAAATGTTGGTTATTTAAAAATTAAAATTGTAATGATAAAACCCCAACAACATTTTAATTCAGCAATATGGCTAATGACCAGAAAATACAAACAATTAACAGAGATAATCTTTTTTTTAAGATACAGCTCACTACTGCTTATATACCATTAATGAGCAGTAACATTAGATAATATAAATAATGAGTAAATTACCCACAACCCATTTTTACGATTTCTTAACTAGTTATTAATATCTCAAGTAACATGAACCTCGGAAAATCCAATAGTGGACAGAAATTTAAAAAAAACTTTAAAAAATGTTGTGCGTTAAAATAACACATATTACGTTGATATAATGTGGTTTTCCTCCTATACACGAGTATCACATATATCTCAACCTATTAAAGATAATAATTGAGATGATTATTATTTTCAATTGTATCATCAGTCAGGTTAGGTTGAATAAGGATAGATGTGGTTTTAGTTAGGTTAGGTTGATTAGGTAATTTTAGGTTAGTTAATATGGGTTAAGCTACGTTTGGTTAGTTATTTCGTATTTTGGTTGATACATTTATAGTTAGATCATAACTAAATTAACCCACATAAGCCATTTGGTCGTATTTAGAATTTGTTATAGAATTAAATATTACTCAATATCTACAAAAAATATTATATATAAACACAACATAAACAGCTTTGTTCAAAAACGTATCATAAAAGATATCATAGATAAGTAACAAAAATGTTAGGTTAGGTATATTAGGTTAAATTTTATTAGGTTAGGATAGGTTAGGTTGAGTTAAGATAGTTAAATTTTAAAGTAATTTTAGGTTAGTTTGGGAATGGTTTTATTAGATTATTAGGTTGGTTAGATTACTTTAGGTTGGGTTAGTTACTTAGTATTTTTCTGGGTACACTTATAGTTAAGACATATTTATTATAGCCAAATACAGTATCATATACAGTAATGACATTTTATAACCCCAGTGACTTTCGATAATAGTGATAAAAAACTGCCTTCCCAAAGGGTTACACGTTACCTTGGAGGGACGTGGCATCACAGTAGGACGCACAGAAATAATAGTTACAGTTCATAACTTAACAGCCACAGCTGTAACTGTGGCTTGATAGTCATCATTGTCAACTACCAAATTGTAAACATTATAAGGTTATTATTTCAAATAGTACTTATTAGTAAATTTGATATAGAGTTGATATTGGTCACTTAATATGTTCAAATTATTAAATTTTCAATAAAACCAATACATTTAAATATCAACAAGACCTTCCGCCAGCAAAGCTGGCATCATCTTGTTTACAAATAAAGTTGTGTTGCCTGATGATGCCAGCTTTGCTGGCGAAAGGCCTTGTTGAAATTTAAATGTATTGGTTTTATTGAAAATTTTATAATTTGAACAGCACTTATATTACTTATTTTCATCTTTCTAAACGTTTACCATCCACTGAAGAAAGTTTAACTTCAGCCATTATTATAATTTTCTCCTACAAACGGATTCCATCACCACTATATTCTTATAGACCTATGTGTTTTACATGTTGTTGAATATTCTAGAGAAAACTGGCGTCACATTTCAGTGCCCTCTTATACTTTGTCTTAAAGTAAAAAACTATTTGGTTTATCATCACAGTTCTAGGAAAATACTCTCCCACGTATATGATATAAATAGGAAATATCCCAGTGTTCTAAGGTGTCAGGTCTTTAAGTTTGAGTTAGATATATAGCATGTTCGAATCCTTGTTTTGACTGTTAGTTTTTATCAGTAATTTTCACTTTGTACTATAATGATACTCCCTCTTACTCTCTCTGGATAATTTATCCAAATAGATTAATAGTCTAGGGAGAATTCGCAATATATGGTTAAAAATAATATCGGCCTCTCCTTAAAAAAATAAAATAAAAACCAGGTCCTTCACCTTTCTTCGCTATACTAATAAGAATACGTCAGTCGATGGGTTACTATTTTCGTTCTACATATGATTACATTATTAATGAACTCCCTTTCTACCCTAGACACGCCATTTCCGATTAAAGTGTGTCTTTTGATCACAAGGTTAAGGTGAAATGATCGTGACAACAAAAGTAAAACTTAGAAAACGTATTTAAATAGTAACCGCTCCATTCCATCCGGTGGTGCTTGGGTATGTACATCTGTTAGGGGCTGGTTTGCATTTCAAAGTGTAGAGTTGACCGTTGTCTTCACTCTCTGTAATATTTACAGATAAATGTTATTTACCAACTTTGAGTTTATCTTTTCAAAGCTATATTCTTAAAGGTCAAGTTGAATACCAACTTTTCATAATGCCTTGATTTATTACAAACAATACTAAGTAACGTAACATCACGTTTATGTATGTGAATACACTTTATGTACTGAACATATGTTTATGTATGTGAATACACTTTATGTACTGAACATATGTTTATGTATGTGAATACACTTTATGTACTGAACATATGTTTATGTATGTGAATACACTTTATGTACTGAACATATGTTTATGTATGTGAATACACTTTATGTACTGAACATATGTTTATGTATATGAATACACTTTATGTACTGAACATATGTTTATGTATGTGAATACACTTTATGTACTGAACATATGTTTATGTATGTGAATACACTTTATGTACTGAACATATGTTTATGTATGTGAATACACTTTATGTACTGAACATATGTTTATGTATGTGAATACACTTTATGTACTGAACATATGTTTATGTATGTGAATACACTTTATGTACTGAACATATGTTTATGTATGTGAATACACTTTATGTACTGAACATATGTTTATGTATGTGAATACACTTTATGTACTGAACATATGTTTATGTATGTGAATACACTGTATGTAGTGAACATATGTTTATGTATGTGTATACACTTTATGTACTGAACATATGTTTATGTATGTGAATACACTATGTAGTGAACATATGTTTATGTATGTGAATACACTTTACGTACTGAACATATGTTTATGTATGTGAATACACTTTATGTACTGAATATATGTTTATGAAATGATCATATTGAAATAATATTTCATTTTCATTAATTTAATTCTAATTTTAAGCTTCAGTAGACAAACTTCACGTCTGAGTAACATCGCCATTCTTAAGCTAGGGAAGCTATGTAGTAATTACTTCTTGCTGTATTATTTTAAGTTTTTTGCCCATCTATTCTCATGATGAACAGTCATTTCTCATCTCCCAGGACTGAGTGAACAATTTAAATACAGATATATATTACAGTCTTAACTCAATTACTTAAAAATAAATTTATTTTTCAATATACACCTATAGTATCGACTCCAAGAAGGCAAAATAAACTCTAAGCCAAACCATTGTTATTTTAGTTTAGAAATATCTTAAAACTTTGCTTGAGAAAAGAAAATTTCTTATAGGATCATAGTTATGTATGAAACAACCTTTCAAGTTGCTATAGCTAATTACTACCAGCAGTGATAATGATCCTTCGCATTCATACACGTACGGTGATATTGGCTCACTTGCATTGACTTCAGATCACTTCTTCACCAAGTTTGGTTTCCTATGATTAATGACGTGACCATATTCGCCAGCCGTAACTCATTGAAATGTTTTTAACGCCTTGAATGGATGTCACGTTTCATTTTTTTGTCTGAATTTGTTTGATAACCTGCTTGAATGCGTAAATTTGTGTGTAAACATTTTATGATTGCGGGTTTCTTGTTGTTTATATGGTCTTATAAATGTTTATTTCTTTTTGTTTATAACTGGTTGTAAATTACAAGACACGTCATGCTGTTGGCAACACCATGCCTAAGGATTTTACTTCGTCTCTTCATTTCAAGTCAGGAGATATCATTAAATCGAGTTTTGCTTAGTATTACATCAATAAACCGTTATGCCAGCATACTTTCATCTGTTACAATCTTCCGAATTCGGTAAAGAAAATTAGTTGTCAGATTGTTATGATAAATGTCCTGGTGTTCATTTCATGTTAAGGTGTCATGAAAAGATGTGTAAGTTTGGCACATACTCCATCAACGTCATATACAATATAATTGTGGTACTGGTTAGCATGTATCAAAGCCTCTGTGAGGCACCAAATACGGTAATATGCCTAAGGGAGGGTAATAGCAAAGTAGATATTGATGGAGGGTGCTAAAAAATGTGTATAACATTTTTATATTTTGCAAATTCTATAATATGTTTATAATCTGCAATGCCAATATTTTTAACTAATTGTGTTCAATAATTTAGTATTTTTTATGCGTAATCCTTAAGGTGGTGATATATATTTTTGGTGAGGTAATTAGTTCCTAATTTTATAGTCAAAATCTAAATTTATAATCCGAAATCCACATACTGAGTTCGGCATTCCCAAGAAACTTGTGAGTGTGATAGAGATTTTATTCAATGAAACAGAAGTCAAAATTAACCTGAGGAAAAAAATAACGGAATAGTTTTTAATTAGCATAATACGTGTTGGTATATATACTGTACAGTACAAGTAAACGTCACATAACACAAATTTACTACAATATAAGCACAAATTGTACAAATATATTACAATACAAGTACAAAATGCACGAGTACTATGGTGATCGATTTCGAGAATCTTTTGTGAATCCCTCTGGTCTGAGGAAGGTGAGCGTGGTTCACCGAAATCGATCACCATAGTATTCGTGCATTTTGTACTTGTATTGTAATATATTTGTATAATTTGTGCTTATATTGTAGTAAATTTGTGTTGTGTGACGTTTAATTGTACAGTAACAGAATCTTTTACAATTAGGACTGGATTGAGGCAGGGGGATGGACTATCTCCGATCTTATTTAATCTAATTTTAGAGAAAATCAAGATGGAAATTGACAAGCACAATGTTGAAGGTGTTGATTAATGGAAGGAGTTTATAATTTTTAGTTTACGCAGATGACTATATTATAATCGGCCAGTCGAAGGAAGAATTACAAGAGATAATTGGATTTATTGGTCAAGCCTTCAAAATCTGAGTATTTAATATTGGCAGGAGAATAAATCATGACAGAAAAATTACAATTGGCAATAACTGCTACTAGAGAGTTCAAGAGTTTATATACCTAGGAACCATATTGACCGAAAACTCCTCCAGTGAAACAGAAAAAAGCCAGATTGCAAGCAGCAAACAGAAGCCTCAATGCACTTAATAAAATACTAAGCTCAAGAAACACTTCCTGTGAACTTAAATTAAGAATGTACAAAACATTGATTTATCCCGTTCTTTTGTATGGTTGCCAAACACGGAGCACACGTAACACAGACCAGAGTCGTCTCCTGATATTTAAAGAAGAGTGCTACGGAAGATTTTTGGCCCAGTTCTTGATTTATAAACAGGAGAATGGAGAAGAAGACATAATGAAGAACTATACAATTTGTATCAAAAACCAAATATTATATGAGTTTTAAGGAGCAGGATATTGGAGTGAGCTGGACGTGTGGTTAGAATGAGTGAGGAGAGATTTCCTAGGATGGCTATGGATGGAGGAAAAACAGTGGGGAGACCTCGTAAGATGAAATGAAATGAAATACGTCTTTATTTAACCAGGCGAAGTTGGGACTAGAAAGTCCCTTCTTCCACTTAACCTGAGGCGGATGGAGTAAGGAAATACAACCACTGGGAGCCTGGCCGAACTAGACATACGACAATGGAGGACAGACGACAATGGAGAGACCTAGTAGTTACATCACGCGGTCCTCTGGACCTCATCGCGTAATGTAAAGTAAGTATGTCTATAGTCAAAATTAGTTAATGTACCCTCCCTTGATACAGGAAAAATCAACACAATTTTTTTAACCACTACATTAGAAATTGTAGCCTTATTAAATGGTTAATTTAGTTGATTTTAAATCAACTACAAGATAAAACCATTCAAAGTACAAATTTAATTTTTTATAACTACGTTTTTTACACATAATTGAAGGACTTAAGATGTTTTTTACTTAATTTTTTTAATATTTATAAATTCAATGGTATTTTATATCTTTACAATTATAACTTTTTTACATTTTTTAATGAAAAACATCGTAATCCCTTCAGTTATGTGTAAAAAACTGAGGTAAAAAAATGAAATTTCTACTTTGAATGGTTTTGTCTTGAAGTTTATTTAAAATCAGCTAAATTCACCACTTCATAAGGCAACATGTTCTAATGTAGTGGTTAACATAGTATAACATTTAGTATTTTTCCTGTCTCAAGGGAATGTACATTAACTAGTTTAGATTATAAAATAAGGAAATAATAAACGCACCGAAAACCGATTGTATCACCTCAACACTCTAAGGAGCCATTCAAGTAAGGCTTAAATCACACTAAAACTGTATCAGTAATTTGGTAAAGACAAATATATTTTCTATTAAATAGTCTTTAGAATGCAATGATATATTTCATCATTCAATCGTCAATTAATAGAATACTAAGTTGGTTTCAATGTAATGTAAGCCAAAGCACTCATCAGTATTCCGCGAGGTTTGCATCTTACGGTGTTTTGTGGAACCTGAACTGAACTGTAATATAGACCTTCTTGGCCTCAACTTACAACAGTGTTGTGTTACTATTGAAAGGCGTAGTGGGCCTGACATTTCTGGTAAATATTTTACCTGTCCTATTCCTTATAGCAATAGATTTTTCAAGCGAAAAATACTTTCTACTTTAATAAAAACTATTCAAATGTAGTGCCTATAATTAATTTATCCGTTTAGAGAGAATATCCTTTTTTGTAAATATTGTAACAAAATAAAAATAATATGTAAACAGAGTGACTCTTACAGAGCAAAAAGAACATGATGCAGTAATATTAAAATCATATTTTTATGAAATTATATATTTACAAGAATAATCCTAGTATCATATTTATATGAAATATATAAAATGGCGTAAAGGATTTTCTTCCTGTTGAGAAACATACTGTGATGAACGGAAAAGGGAATCAATCATTCAATAAGTGCTACTCTCATCTGAGCCATTTAGATCCATTAAAATAAAAAGAGTTGGGTCGAGTGATTTTAATAGAGATCAAAGCTGATATCGATGGAAGGACGCAACAAATATTTTCTACATTACTCCTTAATTTAGAGGGTTTATGATATTTTCTCTAAACTTAAAATTATTTAAACTTTTTTCGACTTCCACACGTCACCTTACTTCGTCTTTTAGTTTGTTTTCTAATTTTAATTCTTTAAATTAATTATTTTTTAATCACTATAATCGATCTTTTTAAAAAAATATTCACAATCGTATTTATAAGTCAACAAATGCATTGGCTATACAAACAGCCTACATATTTGGAACCTAAAAATTTAAATAAATTTCTTTTTATTGTTGTCTTTAGAAAAATAGCTGGCACATGCAAAATAATTTTTAAGATTTACATTATTTATATTATAGGGTTTCCTTCTTAATATTTTATTTTTATTTGCCATTGTACCCCTACTCACCTCTTTCATGAGTAGATTTTTTCTGAAATTTACATTTACACTTAATTTATACAAAATAAACAAAGTGGGGTTTTATAAACTATGTTTATTTATTCACCACATTGTATTACCCAATGCAAATTAAACTCTTCAATTACTAATGAACGGGGTGTTTTATTTAACCTTGGAAACTAAAAAGGGACAATAAAATGTAGATTTGAGTCCATATACATCAGTGCTGCCAAATGAATAAAACATAACAAACGCTTTCAGTAATTAAAAACTTAAGTTATTCCTTAAAAATGAAAAACCATTTTAAAATTGTTATAGTTAATATTAAACTAAATTTTAATTTAGCGACAAATTAAATAAGAAAATTTCACCGTCGACCATCTTATGGCCAATGTGATTTTACTTTGTCCCACAACTCCTCCCTCATAATTAGGTAAGTACTCAGACAAATGAATCTGGCTCGTAGCAGCAGGATAGATGCAGACGTGTTTGGTGGTGCTTGTACACGTCACAAGAGGAATAACTTACCTTCTTACTTAATACTGATTATGAATTAAAAGTTTTACTTAGAGTGGTATACCATGAAGGCTAATGTTTTCTGGCATTTCGTCAGATAGTGATGACAAACAAAAATAATAGCAATAACCTCCTGGGGTGGGTTACAGGTAATGGAAATTATATGAACCAGCAACTAATGGGGTTAGAAAGTAGTGTGTGTAGTATCATTTAAAGCTGGTATAATTTTAACGGTTGTGTTTGGCGAGCCGGTAGCTGACCATTTTAAGGCGTCAGAACTTTCAGCCTGACTTAGAGGTTCCCTTCCTGGCTTTTACAGGAAGTATTTATCGGTAATACTCCTTGCTTCTCCCCTTTTAACCTTACTCAACTGAATGGGTTGAGTAAGGTTAAAAAGTGACTCATTATAAAAAAAACGGAATGGATAGAAATATACTATATTATAAGTCCAGAATATATACATTTACAATTTATGACGTACAATAAAAATGTATACTATAGTTTAAAGTGTTCAGATAATGTTATACTTATATTTGTTTAATTTTTGTTTGCACTCATAATGTATTCTCATTGAAGACATTATGACTTCAATGGCTTTCGTTATTTATTTTCAAACAATAAATTTTACATGATTGTAGGCCTTTAAAAATTTAAAAGAAAATAAATCCATTGAACCGATATGCCTTATATTTTAGTTGAAACAATGGTAGCAATATTGTAAACAATTATACTACATACAGTAGCACCTTTTCATAGTAAGAAGAAGAATTTT
The DNA here is from genome assembly GCA_035578905.1 of Stictocephala bisonia. NCBI lineage: Eukaryota > Metazoa > Arthropoda > Insecta > Hemiptera > Membracidae > Stictocephala > Stictocephala bisonia. The sequence continues at coordinate 76,768 of JAQJVL010000326.1, forward strand.
AAATTGTAAAATCTGATTTAATATTCAAAACATTAATAGAGTTATTGAGGTTAATTTATAAATGACGAATTGTTAAAAAGTTTCTTATGATAGTATTACAATTATCGATTTTCAATTCTGATGAAAATGTTAGAACTTGAAGGAATGATTTCGTATTTGTTTGTCGTCTTCATTCAATCAATGTTTTTATTTTGTCTTATGTCTATTTTGTTGTTGTTTTCTTTTATTCTTATGTAATATTTATGTTTTGTTTATCCGTCTGTTGTTATCCATCAAATATTTTATTATTGACTTTTGAAGTCGTTTTAGTCATCCTGTGTTTCTTATTATATTTTAGATTTGAAATAAGCAAGTTTCGTAAGATAATGTATCGTGTTTATTTGAATAAATCTATATTACCTACCGTGAATTTTAATTTTTAGATGTTTCTTAATTAATTTTATCTGAAAATGATAACGTTCTAAAACTCATTTAGTACACAAAGATGTTCTGATGTAAATTCCTTAAAATATAAAAACTATAATTTTGTCTTATTAATTTTTCGACAGATACTATTGCAAAAGTATTTATTGTATCGAAAGTATGTATTTATTTAACAAAACCATACTAGATGATTCTGTAGTTTTGCTGATAACTAAGATTCTTATTTTGTTCACGTGCACTTAAAAGAAATTTACCTAGAGTTTTGTTAAAGAAAAAATATGGTGTAAAATATTCGTTTGGATTAGCTTACACAATTTTATTTCACCTTAAATCCTCATGCATTACAAGGTCCCTAGGAGTTGGGTCTTCTAGCACGGGAACGGTTGGGATAAGTATCAAAGCTGCTATCAATTATCTCAACCGACTGAGCGAGTATCCGCTACTCCATCGACTGTTTTTCAGCTGTGACAGAGTATACTAAGGCAGTGACCTAACCTTCATGCAGTCTCTATAATCAAGTTCTACGATGAGATCATCTACAGATGTATTTTTCATTAATGATATTATTGTTTTAGTTTTGTTACTTCAATTCTTTTAAATATTTTTATATTCACTAATCGTTTAGAAAACATGTTCAAAATCGTTCCCAATACATCACACTCCACCTTATTGACAAATATTCCTATTATTTATAAAGTTCACTTATTAAAGCTTGTATGTTGAAGTATACTGCCTGTCATGTTATATAGTAGAATGTTGGTGCAGTGAACAACTGTCACTCATGAAGCATGGGTAGATGAACAACAATGAATAGCAGTTATTGTTCTGAACCATAAGAAATATTCAACATTTAATTCCCCGTAAAGGAAAATAATATTGCAGAAGGAAAACCATATTTAATGTTAAAAGAAATGTAAGGGCCAAATCATCCTTTTTATGTAATAATATTTATTACTAATATTGTTAAAATTTTAACAAACACTAGAAATTTTTGTTACAATTTAAACCCAACTAAGTTTCAATAATAAAGAGAACTAACTCTTTTGCCTGGTCTGAGTTATATACTGCTGCCAACATATCAACAAAAAAGTTCCCTAACAATCTGTCACAGTAAGTGGCTTCTTCACTCACCCTCACGATTTCGGTCACTGTCCACGATCTGGAATAAACTTTACTCCAGTCAATTTATAAAATATTTGATGCTATTGAAGTTGGTTGAACTGTGACCATTTTATTTTACTTGGTATAATCAGAGTTTACAATTGTTAAGTTTTTATTTTTTCGATATACCATCGTGCAAGAAATAAAGTAATGGAATTGAAGTATATCAATGGAAGATATAAAAATACTTAAGTTTATATAGATCATAGTGATAACTTTGTAAACAGTTAAGCCATAGATTTGGCTAATAGATCAAAGAAGCTTAGCAGCCTTTTAAAGTTAAGTCTTGAATGTAATGGTTGGTACATTTTATAATTAATAAGAATGTAATAGTTCAAAAAATGTCTGAAAGACGTACTTAAAATAACCAAAGCCATTAAACTAGTTGCAGAGTTAACTAAATATATTTGTACGGTAAAAAAAGCATAACAAGTAAAAATGCTTGACGTAAGCAACGATAATATGACAACTTGAATTTTAATAATAAACCATGGTTTATTCCAAACGTTATTATAAACATGGGTTGTACACCGTGAATCTCTTGTCACTGCATGATTGCATCTAGTTAACATTCACATTGTGCTGTTACCTGCAATAACGGCGGCTATTGTTATCTGGTTCCATCAGATAGTGTACACAAACAATAAATGTAACACTCACACATGGGAGAGATACAACGTGACATTGTCTGTATTTATGACTAGCTTTTTGAAAGCTATGCAAGCGTATTTAACATGTGGAGTTTTAAACGTGTATTTTATACTCATTGTTAGACTTATTAAATCCTGATAAATGAAAGAGAGTAGATGGTGCAGTGGTAATGCTTCGACCAAAAGTTTTAAAGTGTTGATAAAAAAAACCATGTTTAATAAACTCTACTTCAATAATCAAACTAAAAGCTCTCCATCACATACAAACTAAGAGCTCTCCATCACATACAAAACATATCGTTTATACTATAAAGTAAATTTATGTACACAGTTATACTCAATGGAACACAAATATAAATTTAAAAGAATATATTCCTCACGTTTATTATAGCAGATAATTATACTAAAATATATAAAAAAAATCGAAAAATATTTCTATTGGACGATAGATAAACTTAGACAGACCAAATTCCTATGTGAAATATACAGAAACTTTGAATTCCTACAAATTGTATTATTGATGTACCTAACATTTTACTAATACCCTATTTGCTTAGTAATTAAGGTTTTTTTCGCCCTGGGAGAAGTTTCAGCGACCAGATCACAGCTCTGACATCACTTATCGAGAATGGGGTTGAAAAAAATTTAAAAACATCTGCATCTTCTATTGATCTTACAGCAGTTTATGACACAGTATGGAGCAGCCGTTTGTTGTTAAAGTTCTACAGCCTCCTTCCCTGTCTCTTTATTTTACAACTTTTGTAGTCAATGCTTAGTGCCAGGCTAATAAAAGTTTATCTCGGTCATGACGAAAGCTCTTTTATACAGCTGAAGGATGGTCTGCCACAGGGGTATGTACTAGTTCCAACTTTGTTCTACGTGTATACCGCTGATACCCCTATCACAAAGTCTAGAACATTTATATATGCAGATGATATTGCTTTAGATTACCAACCCAAGAACTTTACAGCTACTGAATAAATGCTCACAAGTAATCTTGCAGCTCTCGAAGAATTTTTTAGAACCTGGAAGAAAATCTTAATCCATAAAAAAATTAAGTAGGCTGCTTCCACCTTAGTTACAGAAACTGGTTAATCAAAAATTGAATACCTTTATAAATTGCGTAAAACTCCATCATAACCATCATCCACAGTACCAAGGAGTAACTGGTTTTAATCTCATAAGAACAATTTTATTTGCGAATCCTTATATTTTCTTTATTTATTGGCCAAACGTCGTGTATGAAGTGTCTTTTTAAACGTTTTCGTATTGCACATTGGGTTTGCTTTTGATATTTTTTAATACATACGCCTAGTTTTGAAAAATAGGTGAAAATAAAAACTTCAAACTAAATATTTTTCATAATTTTTCCATAAACCTAATTAGGAATTTTCAAAGCAATTCCAACGTGCAATTTCATTCTTGATCAAATGCAATTGTTTGGGGGAAATCTGTTTTAAAATATCTATTTAGTTTAGATACGCGTGATCGTATGTCCAGTTTGAAAATAACATTGTTCTTATGGGATTAAAACCAACATGGCCAATAGCCTCTGGTGAATCTTAAGAGATATTAAACTTTTATTAAATTTAAAATGTCTATTTTATATTAGACTACCTAACACCTGTGTTAGGGGGCGCAGTCGAGTGACAATAATGGGGTTCGTCCGGCACAGAAATTCTGAGACTACCGGCTACCTGGAAAGTTCTTCTGGAATTTGGAAATTTTGGGACATCGTAATTTTGAGACTGCGCCGTGCAATATAGCTCCTCCAAAGATAAGACTTTAAGAAGCACTACTTAAAGAATTCAAATATATGTTTAATGTCCCACACCTCCCCATTATACAGGACCTCCCACGTAAAAATGGTTGCTTAAAATCTCGAAACCAACATCTACGTACTTCTTTCCTGTTGATCAGTTCAAATTTGTTGTGCAATACTAGCAGGGCCATAACGAGGAACAGCTTTGATGGACGGAATTAGTTCTTTATTAAAGATCCGATAATACCTGTAGGTGGGATCAATCTCCCTCGGAGGAAATGGACACAGTTGAATCGGTTCCGAACTGGCGTAGGCAGATGTAACTACTGGAAATATAATTGGGGATTAACTCTAGATCAGTAATGTGATTTCGGGTAGTATATCCAAACAATGGATCACGTAGTTACAGAGTGCCCCTGCGCTCTTTTAAACAGTGAGTAACCAGCATAAACAGAATCAGTGAGGCAGATCTTACTGGAGGGATTGGATTTAGCTTTGTGACAGGAGATCACCTTTTATTCTATATTATTTATGGCATAAATTTTAGGTCAGATATAAATCATTTCTTTAAAAAGTAAACTATCTACTATGTATACCATGTTATACATGGTATACATAGTAGATACAATACATGGTTCACCAGGTAATGATATACCAAATGTTAATAAGACATTTGTTATCATCAGTCGAAACTTATTTTTAACTTTCAATAATAAATAAACACAAACTAATTTATTTAGTCTTCTCGGCCTTAATATTCTTTAAAAGTTTCTTGCTGATATTCCACTCTATACAGATAGTCCTTATATCAGGCATGATTCAAATATTGAGAAATATTGCCTGTTTCAGTATTGCAAAGCGAAAAGTTTTTTTTAACTCATCAAGTCTTTTACTGATTTTTTTAGAGATTTTCAAGATGGAGGCATTTCGTGATTCGACAACACCTAAGAAAGAAGCTTGTGTTATTATTTCTAGGTCTGGGATCACTAAGACATCGCACGATCTTTCTTCAAGTGGCTATTGGCTGGATTTTGATACATCAATAGCAACACAATTGGCAGAACAATATGAATAGCCTAACTTTATAAATATATTTATTTATATTCATTTTTCTGTTGGAAAATGTCCTTCTTTAATATTGATACATTTTCTATGATTTTTTATTAGTATTTTTAATTTCAATAGATTATAAAAACATCTCAAAATTTTACAGACAGTTTAGAACGATAGGGTCATTCTAGCTGTAAAGACTACATCGATTTCATTGAGGGTTTTAATTTCACGGAGAAGTGAGTTCATTCCTAGTCGATTTATCAATCAACAGCAGAGTCATTTCTCATTTTCATTTTTGGGAAGAAGCAAATGAAAATTGGCATCCTCTTAAGGATTCTAAAATAGGGAGTTTATGATTTTATAAATGCACAATTCTGTCCAACAACATATTTGTTATTAGAACACTCATTTTAACAGTTATATTTTTTTAAGTTACAAGTTTGCTAATATATTTGTGAGGCAGTGTTATATAAGACGCACAGGTATCATAATAAGGGAAGAAATAAATCTAAATCTTCGTATATTTTGAATACACATTGCTTAGAGAGTCCAAGTGTATCAGCAGTCTAATTACGTATTCCTACGGCGTCTTTCTCACCTGAAAGTTACGAAAGATGAGTCAACTTAGGTTAACTTAATTAAAGTTGAATTGTTTGGACAGAATTATAACTCACATCTGAAGGATATCGTTATTGCAGTGAGAAACTTTCAAAGTTTCAGTTTTGTGTTATAAGTTAATAATAATCTGTGAATATTGTGATGTTACGAGAGGTGTATTGTATAATATATACTGATTTTATTTATTTACTGATTTTATTTATTTATACTGATTTTATTTATAAAAAACAGGCAATGAGTTTTTATTGATAAAACCACACAAAATAGTCATCATTTTTGTGTTAATTTTGAATATAATTTTAAATTTGAAAGAACAACAGATAAGCTTTTAATATTTTTAGACGTCTATTTTAGTTTGCCACTTGATGTTGTTTAATATAACAACATCAAGTGGAACAGTTTGAACATTTTTTTAAAAACGAAATGAACAGCTGACTCCTATTGATATATATAGGACAGAGGGATTCACAAAAGAATCAGACCTGGTCAGACCAGGGATTCTTTTGTGAATCTCTCTGGTCTGAGGAAGGTGAGCGTGATTCACCTAAATCGATCACCATAATATTTGTGCATTTTTACTTGTATTGTAATATATATGTGCATTTTGTGCTTGTATTGTAATAAATTTGTGTTGTGTGCCATTTACTTGTACTTTATATACTTTAACACCACGTTCACATAATACACGATACTGAGAAAACATTGGTATGGTTCCGGCTCAATTGTTAAAGTCATTTTCAGTTACAATACATTTTACGTTGCACATATGTTATTTAAAAATGTTCATAAAAAGTTAATCAAAACATTTTTACCTTACACACCTTATCTATTTTTAAATCCGAAATTTTAAAACTACTAAATATCTTAAATGTGGAGGAGGCCGAGGTTATCATCGGTACCAGTGATGGGCGGGCCACCTGAGTGACCCCTGTCCTCCCCATATCTCTCATTATGATGTAACAGATACCAATTCACTACATTGCTGCTACAATATCGAATGTCAATAACAATAAATGTACCACTAAGACTAAATAGTTTACATTAAACGGATACGTTTTTTTTAATATTTATTTCACCCGCCACTGGAATATTATTTTTTATAAATTCGAGTCTATTCACAGGCGTCTGTCCATGTAAGCTCTTTCCCTAAGGACTATATATCCATGTTCCAATTAATAATGTATTATTTTAATTTTGTGTTATTATTTTGAATGTATTTTATAAGTAAATGTTGTTAATGTTTTTAAGTCTAATTGTATAGTAGTGTTTTTTTTTTTTTTTTTTTTTTTTTTTTTTTTTTTTTTTTTTTTTTTTTGAAACAGTAATACAAAATTATTTAATTTCTGATACATGGTGGAAATAAAATATGGAAACGCTTTCACAACTGTTGTATAGCTTCACTTGTAAAATTGAAATCTTGTATATCATTATGGTACAAAGAACACACTTTTTGGCGTCATTAGCGTATATTTTCAGAAGGAAGGCCCAAGAGGAGTTGAAAGAAAATCTTCAAAGTAAGTCTAGATCGAGTTTGGTATTAAGTGAAAGGTCTATTAAAGGTAAATAATTTGCTACAAACCGGACTTCGGAAGGTTTATTCTTATCAGAGTAGCAGTCATTTGGATTTCAAAGTAACAAAGTTTACACAATACTATTTCTCCGCTATTTAACGGTTTCAATTAAATTATTCTGATAAAAAATTAGACTTTATAGAACACAAATATTTGAAATAAATAAAATTATCAAATTATCTATGGAAAAAATAACGTTGTTGTGAAAATGTGTCCATACTTTTGTCCACCCTGTATATCACATTTTTAAATTCTTGACTTATGTCACCACGAATTCGTGTGTAGCCGAGTTGAGAGGTTGTCTACTAAGTAACTAAGAGATTTACGAAAAATCCAACCTCACCATTGATCCCATTTTAAATTTAGATTATGACATAATAAATTAAAAATTAATTTTAAGTTGTAATTTGTTTTACCAACAATAATTAATTTTTCACTAATTTCACTGTCCACCAACATTAAATTTTTATTACTTGTAAAATTGTACCCGTTAATTAATTTCATTCACAATTTAACACAGGGTTATCAAAAATGTTTTTTATAAGTTTCATACATTTCAGAATTTAAATATTTCAAGAAAAAATTTCTTATCAATTTCCTGAAACCTCATTTTCTTGGATTCTAGAGATCGTAAATTTAATCGCTCGGCACGTCGTAAAGTTTATAAGATTACTTTTAAAGATTACTTTTAATGTTTAAAGATTACTCAATAACACGTAATCCAGACAGATTAAATAAACGTCTCAACGGTATTGACCCACCCACCCACCCATACACATACAGTAGTATTGATACAAGTTTAAAATCGTATTTTAACATTTCTGGTGTTAAACTAAATAAATATAGCGATGGAGTGTCGAGACCTAACGAAAATTCCACTGACCCAAGCTGAGAGTTTCTCCCTCCGTCTGCACTGCTTGTACATTCGTCTGGAGCTAAAACAAAAAAAAGTTAATTTTTATAAAAAAGAAAAAACAATTATATTCTGACAAAAATAAACAGGAGTACATTATTCAAAAAAAGTAAAAACTATATCAATGCAATTTATAGTTTTTACATTTTTAACCACGTACAGTGGTATTGAGTATGTATAGTAAATTACTTTATTATACGTACTCAATACACACTGGGTCAGTGTGGATTGAGTACGTATAATACGTTAGCTTTATATACGTAAGTAAATGCAGTGATTTTAAATTATTATGCATTTGTAATAGTCAAGTGCAATGACGCAGTGTCAGTTCCGGTCGGTAAAACCGGCAGACATCGCCACTCAACTCCTCAAAGCCATTTGGCTATTGATTAGCTAGGGTGAATCAAGGGGTTGTCATAGAAATTCAACTGGTTACTCATGTAACTAAACCAAATTTCTTAGTCTTAATTTAAACATCAGTTTGTGTTATACCAAGGCCAACTACTACTAGGCTTTCTTTTAATTACGTGTCAACATTTACCCACCCGCCCAAATACGTACAGTGGTATTGACCCACCCTCCCACCAATACACGCACAGTGGTGCTGACCCACCCGCCCACCCATACATGTACAGTGGTATTGACCCACCCACCCAACAATACCACTGTACGTGTAGGGGCGGGCGCGTAGATCAATACCACTGAACGTGCAGGAGTGGGTGGGTGGGTAAATACTACTGTACGTGTATGGGTGGACGGGTTGGTAAATACCACTGTACGTGTTTGGGTGAGCGCGTGGGTCAATACCACTGTACGTGTAGGGGCGGGCGGGTGGTCAAAACTTGGTATTAATATTAAAACCAGTCATTTAATTCCTCAAAATATATAAATAAATAAAGTTTGAATCAAATTTACAATATCAATACTGTTATTTTCCACTAACTGATTTTTTTTCATCTTTTTACAAAATAACATATTTTTATAACGTTGTTTATCTTACAAATCCAAACCCCCCATCCAATGACGATATTAAACCCAGGACATTACCTCGTAGTAATATAACATACGATCAATGTAGTAAAATTCAGTCAACCAAGAATGTCTGCTATTTTGACTCTCCTTTAAGTCGAAAGGAAGGGAGAAACACCTGCAAGTCGTTCTATAATGCATCCCTTAGACTATTCATCCACTGGGAGTTCTAAAGCCGGATTGGATCTGTAATCCTGTTTATTGCTAGGGCAATTTACAGAGCTGTTTGGGTGTTCCTAAAGCCCAGCTGGAAGAAGACATTATTCCAAAACTATCTATCATTCATAACAAGGGTATTCACTGGCAACAGTAATTTATTTATTATATAAACCACTCACACAGGCCACTAATTATTTAAATAGAAGCATAAAATAATTATTTGGGAATATATTTTTAATTTTGTAATAATAGTAAGGACTGAAAGGTATAAATAAGAAGAATCAATGATAAATCCAAAGAACATCACAGTTCGGCCATATACATTTGCACCAGTGAATCATATTTTTTTATTTTTTTATATTTCTGCAACATTTAAGTGGTCATGCATGCTCCATGTAAATTCAACACCTCTACTCTTCATAGAAAAATCCCTCGTAAATCTTAAGGTTTACAAATCTAAATAAAAAATACGATTGATCGTTGTGTATTTCTCGTCTATATTCAATTGTAGTTTTACTGTACATAACTTTAGATTTATCGTTCTTTTAACATGAATATGAGTATGTTGATGAGCTTAATCCAACGCACTGCGATATTTTACACCGTTAATAAAAACTCTCAATCATAAAAATGTCGGCAAAATCAAGCTCAACAAAATAAGCCGGCAAAAATAACTATTCTTCTCCATATATAAAGTATATTTATGTACACAATTTTGTTTATTTAAAGGAAATTAGCTCTCCCCACCACAAAAAATGATACATACTTTTAAGTGCAGAAGTTGATGACGGTAAAGTTTTCATATTACAGGAACTATCTATTTCCATATGACTCGTTATTTCCTCCAGACCATTTAAAACTTTAATTAAGTTTAACCACCAAGCAAAGCCTCGACAACTTTCGCGGTAAAATATGTCAAGAACGAATATCTGTTAGCTCTTTAGCATATTTGTACTTCCTTAATAATATTGTTGTAATTACTCCAAACAAACGGGCATTTGACAACTAGTTGAAATGTAAGTTATTATTTTGTAAATTTATACATTTATTCGTTAAGATGACAACCTTCAATATATGTGCTAATATTGAATGAGCGTAGTCATTGTTACTAACTTAGGTCGACTATTCCTTAGAAATTGCCATTTATTAAATGCCTATTAAGCAGGGAAATTAAGAGACCTACAAATTTACGTGTAATCCGTCTGATTGTTAGTATTAGTCTGATTGTCAGCAAATTGACAAGACTTGTACTAAGTCCACTTCCTATTCATCATCTGGATCTTATATACCACCCAACAATAACATCCTACACGTCTATATAATAGTGAGCATACTGATGGTAACCGTTTAGTGGATACTGTGTTGGTACAAATTGACAGGACTTGTACTAAGTCCACCTCCTATTCATGATCTGGATCTTATATACCACACAACAATAACATCCTACACGTCTATATAATAGTGAGCATTCTGATGATAACCGTTTAGTGGATACTATGTTGGTACAAATTGACAAGACTTGTACTAAGTCCACTTCCTATTCATGATCTGGATCTTATATACCACACAACAATAACATCCTACACGTCTATATAATAGTGAGCATACTGATGATAACCGTTTAGTGGATACTGTGTTGGTACAAATTGACAAGACTTGTACTAAGTCCACTTCCTATTCATGATCTGGATCTTATATACCACACAACAATAACATCCTACACGTCTATATAATAGTGAGCATACTGATGATAACCGTTTAGTGGATACTGTGTTGGTACAAATTGACAAGACTTGTACTAAGTCCACTTCCTATTCATCATCTGGATCTTATATACTACCCAACAATAACATTCAACAATTCTATATAATAGTGAGCATACTGATGGTAACCGTTGAGTGGACAGTATTCCGGTATATGAACCCTTCTATAAATCACTCTAAACTAACGTAGATCTACTAAAATTACTAACAATGCTCAAACTAGTTACTGTAACCAAACTAAAAAGACCCACTTAGATAGTTTTTTTCAATAACTATCCTTTTTTCACTAATACTAGATATTTTTCAAAGCCTGTTAGTGTATTTACCCCACCCTTCCTATGTGCTGAAAGTAGACAAAACTTTGTAACGTATTCTTTATTTGGATCGTTTATATTTTACATTGCATGCACGTCAAGCTCTTTATGTCCCTCATCGACGAATTTATTATTTTTAGAGGTTTAAAATGTGAAATAGAGGTGTTCCAAACATTTTTTTTTTTTTTTTTTTTTTTTTTTTTATCAAGCTCGGAGGTTAAGGCATCGGACTGTGGAAGGCAAGGTCCAAGGTTGGAAATCTCATCTGACCTAACATGTGTTAATTCACTAGGTATTTACATTTCATTCACAGGTGCGAACACCTGTGTGAACTGGTGTGTGAAGTTTAAGAAAAAGAGATTAACCCAAAATCAAAATGTTTGTTTGGCTGTGATGCTCTGCTTAGAGTAACTCAGTGTTAGGAATATATCTTCAGTAAGTATGTAGTAGAATCTAACGTCTAAGTCCTAAACAATCTAAATTACAACTGGACAGCTTTCGTTCTTTATGACGGATCGTTGATAAAGTACTTATCTCGTCCATCAAATTTTTTATCTACTCAAAACTGTTCCACGCTATGTCCCAACAAGTACTGGGTGAGAAATTTGATCTGCTCAACTAGAAAGCAGTACGTAGAGGTGGGTTTCGGGTTTTCAAGCAACCGTTCTAATGTGGGAGATCCTGTATGATGGATAAATTGGTCGATAGCGTAGTTGGTTAAATCCCAGCTTCATAAGCTAAAGGTTCTCAGTTCGATCCCAATGAAAGTTATAGCAAATATTGGAAAGGATCAGCTGATAGCCACCGGCTGTTCATTTGTCACTGGGCTGTTAGTTAATGACAATTTCTAAGGAATATTTGGCCCTAGTTTGTAACAATGACTACATTCACCCATTTACACTCATCACACTCATTCCAAATCCATATTCACCCATGTATTGACGTCTTACGAATAAATAAATTTAAAAATTTGGATTTGTAAGGCATTCAGGGTCTTATTAAATTCTTTAAGTAGTGTCTCCTGGCGTCTTATCTCTGGAAAAGCAAAAAGCACAGCACCAACAGCCAATGAAGTGAAGTTGCCAAGAGAGTGCCAATAATAGCTCTCGTGGCACTATTAAGTTATTAAGGACATCAATCGTTTTATTATGTACGCTACTCAGCCATACGGGAGTACTGTTTTCAGCAGATGAATAAACCAGTGGCAAAGCAGTTGTACGTAGAACGTATGAGTTGGCTACCCAAGTTGTTCCAGTAATATGATGTAATACATTTGCCCTGGTTTTCATTTCAGCTGCTATTTTCTGAAGATAGTTTTTAAACGTCAGCGATCTACCTAACGTTACTCCCAGGCACTGTGAGTGATCATTTAGGCACTGTGGCGGAGTTTTACACCATTTAGAAAGATGTTCAATTTTCAAGATTAGCTATTCAGTTACATAGGAAGAAGCAGACCACTACAGTTTTTGATGGGTTAGGATTTAGCCTTCAGATTCTAAAATATTCTTCGAGGGTTGCAAGATCACTTTTGAATGTTTCTTCAGATACAGCAAAGTCATTGTCTTGACGAGCAAAGCAATATCGTCTGCATATATAAATCTTTTAGACTTTGTGATTGGAATGTCAGAGACATATACGTTGAACAAAATGGAAGCAAATACAGACCCTTGTGGCAGACCATCCTTCAGCTGGTTAAAAGAGTTTTCATCACGACCGAAATAAACTTTTATTAGCCTGGACTAAGCATTGCATCCAAAATTTGCAAAATAAAGGAACAGGGAAGGGGCTGTAGAACTTTAACAACAAACCTTCGTTTTATTCTGGGCCATAAGACACAGTACATTTATCTAAATGGACAAGTGACTTCATATGTATCACTATGTATGGAATTTTAAATCTATTATGAATCAAATAAAAAGGATCAAAAAGAAACAGAGAATATTGGTTCTGATTATAAACTTTACAGTTTGAGAATCCACCTCTTACAGTCTCGCAAACTTGGATAGGAATCAACTTGAAATGGACTTTGTTGTGCAATGTTGCTTATTGATTCAATGGCTTACCAGAAACAAACTCTGTGTGAATTCTAGAAAGACAAAAATCTTAGATTTCAAATTGAGGTCACAATTTGATGAATATAGTCTCTTACTCGTCGAAGATGTGGTTAGCACCAGTTTTGAGACAAACTTCTTAGGCCTCATTATTGATTCTAATTTAACTTTTAGTAATCACATAGAAAAGGTCACCAGAAAGCTTTCTAGCTGCATTTTTACATAATCTTTTTCTTAACATTAAGAAGATTGGCCTCGTTTACAGACAAAAATATACTCTTATTGGCATATTATGGTTGTTTTTTCCCCCACATCAGTTATGCGTTGCCAATTTGGGGTTTTGAAAGTTCCAAGACGAAGGCTATTTTCATTCTCCAAAAGAGAGCCATAAGAATCATATTTGGCTTGAAAAAGTTCCGAATCCTGTCGGAGTGTATTCAGAGAACACAATATTTTAACATTCCCATCTCTATTCATTCTCGAATCCCTGATGTTTGTTAAAAAAATCCACATATATTAAAAAAAAAAAAAAAACTAATCCGAGATTTACCTTTAGGAACAGTAACTCCCTTTCTCTTCCCAAACACAAAACCTTTTTTTTCCAAAAACAAATGTTATATTCATCCACATTATGGTATAATAAGTTGCCAGTAAATATAAAAAGTATTGATTGCTTGAATAAGTTTAAGAGAGCTGTAAAGAGTCTTCTTTTGACAAAGGAATATTATAGTGTAAACTGTTTTCTTCTAGATAAATTTAATTAAGTCTAGTTTTAAATGTAAATTCAATGTGATGATTGTCAATGCATGTTCATGTTTTAATGACAATAAATGATTGAGTATTCAGTATAATTGTAACATCAAAAATTTAGTAAATAATGGCTTAATATTTCTAAAATAAAGCGTCCTTTGTAATTTTAAACATGGGATGCTAGTTTTAATTATTATGTGAAGTGAGAAATAATTATAACAATAAAAGATACTTACCGTAAAATAATTTTGAAAATATGAATATGCAGCTCTTACTTTTGTGTTTTGAGTTACAAAACAGTTTTTTTATATATCCTAAGTTATATAATGAATCGTAAGTACAATAGTTATACATAGTTACATAATCATGGCATTGGGCTACACATTAATATTACATTAACCCCATATGAAATGAATCATCTAACTAAACTGTGAGGGTAGAATTATAATAAATGGCAGTTATGTCACCATGCATCCTAAAATTCTGAGATTTTTTCAAGTTTTTCAGTATTCTTAGATTAAAGTGTACAACATTTCTTATAACATACATGCTGATTATCATTGTAATGAAATATTCCCAAATGTATGGTAGTATATTTTTCTGGTCAATAGGAGTGGCCAAGGCGTCAGGACTTGATCATGTATTAGTGATAGCGCAGGTTCAAATCTGGCCTTGACTGGAATTTTTTTCTCCAGTTCCGTTCTCCAGAGGGGTTTGTTCCCGTTACTCTCTCTGAATAAGTTCCCCGCACATAAAATATGTCTGATATCGATAGTCTGTGGAAAATGAGTGGAATAGGGTTCAAAAGGATATAAATTGGCATCTCTCTTTACTAAAACAACTTCTTGATTCAATTCAAAGGATTGTTTTAAATTATATTAGGCCAATAGATTCGCGTGATAGTGGTAAAATAAACTATTCCAAACCCTAATTCCAAAACCCTCCAAGAAAATAATTTAATTTTCTGAGACATACATAAATGTGCTAGAATTATTATATCCTATTTCGTACCACTTTATTATTGTTTTATTTTCTTTATTTTTTAACAAAAACTTCTCTTGCCAGCTCACATGGGCCTACATGTCTGTGCATGAACTTTATTCAATGAGTGAAGTACCGACCGTTAGCTCAGTTGGGGATTAGAACATGAACCCCGCAGTCTAAAGCTCAAAAGCATTTTTGTAACTACTTTGTCATATATTGTGTGGTAAATTAGATGTTCATCTTTTCCAATTTCTTAGTAAAAAATATTGTTAACTTTTCAACCAAAAGCAGCTGAGTCAAACGAAAGTTTAAAAAATATAAGGTAAATTATCTATATCTTATTATTTTATTTGCTACTATTGAAATCAGGGGATTTTGGAGTTTGCTTATTTTATATTTTAAAGTTTTATATTGGTAAATATAATATATAATGATTCCAAATTTCACTATCTATAAATATTTCAGATTTCCCTCCAAATCCTCAAGCATGGACGTAGTAATTATTGCTACAAATGTATAAAGATGTTAGCTAATCGTAATACATGTCTTACTGTCACTGCGGACATAAGAAAGTGACTTCAAGTTTTTTTATGCCAAAAGACATACTATTGGAGAGTATACAACAAATCAAATTGCTAGAGACGTAATTGAAAGGTAAGTTGGATTTTCAAGACAATTGGGTTTAAGTATGTTATTATGATGAACCTCTCAAAGCTAAGGCACTTTCAAGCTGTCATTAGGTAAACAGTCCCTTAATTTACATAAATTGACTACATTGTCAGCTACACTTATTACTGAATAACATTTATAAACCAATTACGAATTCTGTACATTGTCAAGACTCTATTGTTAAATTATTGTTCGTGAATCAATTCATATATTTGAATAGAAATAGCTTGTATAGAAATTATATGCTACGTCATTACATATCGCTCTAGATTTTAAATAATCTATACTTACTTAAAACACTTGTTGAAGTTCACCGACACCCTTACATTGTTCCCCCCTTCCCCTTTTACATTGTTCCCCCCTCCCCTTTTACATTGTTCCTACACAGTATGACTTGCCCTTGGATACTTTACTTTGCTTTCGTACTTGGGTTAAACCCTTATGCACAACTGTTGCCCCGGTATATATTTTACATTTTTGTTGTGGTGAATATTCTATATGTTATAATGTCAAGTCTGTATATGATATATAATTTTATCGTTTTAAACCTTAGCTTTATTCTAATATTATCAGTAGCATACCGAATGTGTTTATTCTGCTTTTTCATATCAAGTGGTGCTTTGGGTTACGACTCAACTTTACGTTTCTATGACGAAATATTTTCTGAGATCAAATTGTCAACTACTAGAAAAGATATTAACTTATTTAGTTCAGTTATTGTCTGTGTGAGCTGCGTTTTACTGTTGGAATCCCTTCATGTATATCACAAGAACATATTAGAGAACTGCGCCATATTTGTTAGTGCTTGTCTGCACATTTTCGTCCCTCAGATAACGATGGCTCAGTATTCTCTCTGTTGTGTCGTTGTCCATTCTATATTCAGTTGTCTCCAAAAAGACATCCAGGCAACATCTCCTCACACCGCGACTTACACAGTCAGGCGGCTGAGGGCAAGGCAAGTAGATATATCCGATGTAGTCAGAAATGTCAATCAAATGTTCAGCCTAAAGGTTTTTCTTTACTTTTTGGTCATCCAGATATTGCTGATACAAAAAGTTGATTTTATCTTGAGTAGAATTGTCAAAAGAAAATACGATATTGTTTTAGCAGCTACCTCCATCACACTTCTCTTCCATCTCCTGGTGCTGTGGCTTTACTGTTACACTTTTTGGAGAGCACAGAAAAAGGTGAGTTATTATATTTTTTAAACATGGTCAGAATTAATTATTTCCTTTTGACAAATAGCATTTATATATCATTAATATATTTATAAAATGCACAATAACACTGTAGATGTATGGGTGGGCAGGTGGGTCAATAACACTTTACATGTGTGGGTGGGCGGGAGGGTTAATAACACTGTACGTGTATGGAAGGGTGGGTGAGACACTACCAATGTACGTGTATGGGAAGGTGGGTGGTACACTACCAATGTACGTTTATGGGAGGGCGAGTGGGACACTACCAATGTACGTGTATGGGAGGACGAGTGAGACACTACCAATGTACGTGTATGGGGGGGCGGGTGGGACACTACCAATGTACGTGTATGGGGAGGACGGTGGGACACTACCAATGTACGTGTATGAGAGGGTGGGTGGGACACTACAATGTACGTGTATGGGAGGACGGTGGGACACTACCAATGTACGTGTATGGGAGGATAGGTGAGACACTACCAATGTACGTGTATGGGAGGGCGGGTGAGACACTACCAATGTACATCTATGGGAGGGTGGGTGGGACACTACCAATGTACGTGTATGGGGAGGACGGGTGGGACACTACCAATGTACGTGTATGGGAGGGTGGGTGGGAGAACAAGTAAATGTTTTTGTGTTCAAAAGCAACTGTTGAATGTTTATTTTAGTGATATTTTTTAACTCTAATTTGCTCACGAAATAGATCATTTTAACTTTATTAAATGTTCCTCTAAATTACAATGACCGTTGACTTCATATTTTATATATTTAATTCCAAGAGGAAATCTGTCCCCGAGAAATCTTTCTAACTAGGAAGAAGATGAGACAGCTCTAGTGAATTTATGTAAAAGGGTAATGGTAAAATATCATAAATGCAAACATCTCCCTGGGATCCGCCCCACTGACCCTAAACATCCAAAAAGGTTTTATCGCTCCAAACTTTAATGAATACATATAACAGCCATTTTTGTTCATAATGTTTTTGCTGGTGTGAAGATTCCATATTTTTAGTGAGAATTTAATAATATCTGATTTTTTTTAATCATTAAAACCACTGTTAAACCAAAGCTATTCTAAATATTTAATGTGTTACGTTTAATTTATTTGAAATTTTTAGAGAATGTAGATTTTGCACACATAGATGTAGACTAGAAAGATAACTTTTTTTAAATTCCATAAGAAATTGCTTTTGAAAGTACCCTTTTTTATTAAGAGTAACTATAATTAAAATTACTTTCGGAAAGAAAACCTGCTGCTTTGTGTTTACCAATTTATTATTTGTTTTATTTTCTTTGCTTCTGCATCAATCCATTATTATGTGTTATAATAATGTATCATGGATTACCTGTAAATTTCGTGTGCTTGCCGAATTAATAAATCTTCTTTCAAAGAACTACTAAACTTACTTTTGTTAATATTCTCTGATATTCTTTTTATGTTTGACTTATGCTCCACATAGTATGACATTTTTATTCGTATTTCAGCTCTAACTGCGTTCTTTTCAGGGAGGATTAGCTGATCTTCATTCAATCGGAGAAGCAGGTGTTGAATGGTTAAGAAACCTGGATTTGGCTCTTTGATGGGACTTCAATATTTAAACATTAAGAAACTAGTACTGTGTAATTAGTATTTTATTTAGATACTATGTATTAATTTTGGGTTGGCTATGTATTCCTCCTTTTAGTTTGGCCTTCATCCAGACTTTGAAATCCATATATATATAGGCTAACATATATATTTGTTAGTTTTCTTACTATGTTGTCGACTGATACATTTGAAGTGTATTTACAACATTGAATAAGAAAAGGAATTCCTATCATGGAATTTGACTCCTGTATTCTATAAAATTGATCTCAAATCACTGTACAGACGAAGTACCTTTACTCTTTAACCAACGTTACTCTCCAATATGAGATTTAGATTCCCAACTCAATGACAAAAACTGCATTAACATAATATAACACAACTTAGAACGAATCTTTCAAATTACTTAATACCTGTAATTATAAGGGGGGTGTATTATAAATACATAGTGAATATTAATTATTAAATAACATTAAGTATATACACTAAATAACAATTTAAAGTAACTCTTTTATCAAGCTCAATTTTGAAATCCAGCGATTTGAAATTATTATAGCTAAACATAGATGTTTTTCAAAAGCAACATTAACTATACGAATGGAAGATTTGATTTAATTTGAGACTCCCAACAACAATATCTCATGCAGTTTTTTTGCTATTTTTGAATGCAGATGATGTATTTTCTGGAAAAGATATTCTCGCAAAATGAGTGATATTAATTTAAACAAAATAAAATTTGGCAATGCTACAAATTACCAATTTTGAATACTAATGATTGATAAAAACGTAAAACTAAAGCTACAATTGTTTGTCAATAGAAACTTAAACTGTTTTTGTAACCAGTTGTACCTGGGTAATTTATTATTCTTTCATGGCACAGTCTTACTTTGCCTATAATATTGTTTAGATTGAGTGGATACATGCCTAATTTATACATCAATATTAATTCTGACTTATACAGCTAGCATAGTTTTAATGTAAATCAACTAGCACAAAAGTGAACATGAGCCAGATAAATACATCTAAGAACATGACAATGAATGTTTATTTTTGCAAGTCATTAAACAGACACAACATTTTTTATATTAACTTCCTTTTCTTAGCATTTACTAGCCAACTTAAACATTGTATTATATAACTTATTGTCTGATAACAGCACGAGGAAACTTTAGCTGCACTCTTAGACTTGCCAACTAAAGAAATGGATTGCGCTGCAATAGAAGAAGTAAGTACAGTAATATATTATTTTTTTATTATTCTTTTTTAAAAAGATGCCGATCTCCTCTTCAACCTTACTCAATCCATTTCCCATAAACTATCGATCTGTGTAAGGAAGGGGACATCCAGTATGGTACAAGGAGAACACTACTGATAAAAACTCCGTCATGGCTAAAATTCGAACTAGTGCTGTCTCCAACCCAGGAACAAAGTCCTGACGCCTTAGACCGTTCGGCCAACGGCTCTCCATAAATTGACTTGACAATTTTAGGGAATCTAAAATATTCAGGGAATCAATATTTATTTTGTACAGATGTTCACTAAAAAAGGGACTTTTCTAAATTCCACCAGAAATGGCTTCTAAGAGAGCCTGTTTGTCTCTTAAGAACAGCATTAAATTTACAAAAAAGGTGAGGTACGATAGCTTGCTTAGATTATGAGCCAAGGATGGCGAGAAACATCATAAATGTAAAAAAATTAGTCGGCACTGGTGGTGCAGTGCTGTAACCCAGCTACTTGTGGACTAAGTGTTTGGGAGATTGTAGGCGATAGGTTCCATGCTCGGTTCTCTTAATACTGTCACGGCGTCCGTTCAATGGTTGCCATCAACGTAGACACTACTAGAGAAGTCTGGAGTGTCCGAGTTGAATGGTAGTCAACGTTCAGATGTTGTGTAGTGGAGAGAACTTAGTGTCAGACTTGTCAGTTAGCTGAAAATCAGACCAACACTACGTGGCTCGGATTCCAAGTAAAGCTGTAGGTTCCATAGTTGCCCTGGCTATTGGGCTATTAGTAAATAGTCCTTTCTGAGTTAAGTCTAACTCAGATAGTAGCAATTACTACACTCGTTCATCTACACTCATAACACTCATTCACTCCTCATATTCGCCCATATCTCTACGATCGGCGTCT
The DNA here is from genome assembly GCA_035578905.1 of Stictocephala bisonia. NCBI lineage: Eukaryota > Metazoa > Arthropoda > Insecta > Hemiptera > Membracidae > Stictocephala > Stictocephala bisonia. The sequence goes on from JAQJVL010000326.1 coordinate 97,554, forward strand.
TAGAGATGAATAATGAATAATATTACACGAGCCCCACCCCACTGGCCCTAAAAGTTCCAACGACTTTCTATGTTTATATTGTTTATTCTGGTGTAAACATTTTGTAGTTTTAATATAAAACAATCGATCTTTTAATATTAAAAAACACATTTGTTAAACAACAATACTAAGAATTTGTTTCTATTGATTTTTATAGACCTCCTACTGGACGTAGTCACTAGTTACAGTACACGAGGCCGAAGGCCGATGTGACACGAGCGTACCGAGTGACGGGTTTAAACGTAAAGCGTGCAGAGGCATCCCCTAGTATTGATTTATTTGATTGACATCAAAGAATAACTCCTTAAAAAATAAAATGGGACTACTACTGCTAAATTATGTTTTCTACAAAAAAACACAAATATAAAATACCATCCATTGAATAAAAATTGATGTAAATATGGTGTTTCGTTAACTCATTCCTAGATACACCAGGCTAATTAGCTTTTACAAGTGAAGTTAAACAAATGTTTTGAAAGCGTTTAAGGCTCCTTTAAAACACTTTCTGGTGTCGAAAGCAATTTATTCGATTGACGAATTATGACGAGTCGCTTGGATGATCATTTTTAAGTTCGCATTTAAAGCAAGACTTGGTGTAATGGGCAAGATTGAATGAGTGGGGTTAAATGTGTGTTTGCCTATATAGTCATTCACATTGATTGGCCGGCAATCATATAGTTTGATGTTCAGTTCTGTTTAAATTATTAGTTATTGTAGTAATATATATGTATATTTGACTTTTGCTATGGCCATTTTATTGTTTGACAGCAATAAATAAATTCTTATTCTTATTAGTAAGGACAATTCTATGAGAGGAATTTCAAAATGATCAAGTATGTACATTTAGTAGACACAACTTATTACTTGAGAGCCATTTAAGATACGTCATAATACCATGGGGTGGAACAACAGCTATTGATACGCAGAGAGTTCTGATCCGAGCACTAAGAGTACTACATCTAAGTGTGGGACTCCACATACAAGAGTCAATCCTCTTGGCCACAGAGAAGAACTGGTGACAAGCAACATTATAATACTAAGAGCACTAAGAGTACTAGATCTAAGTGTGGGACTCCACATACAAGAGTCAATCCTCTTGGCCACAGAGAAGAACTGGTGACAAACAACATTATAATACTAAGAGCACTAAGAGTACTAGATCTAAGTGTGGGACTCCACATACAAGAGTCAATCCTCTTGGCCACAGAGAAGAACTGGTGACAAGCAACATTATAATACTACGAGCACTAAGAGTACTAGATCTAAGTGTGGGACTCCACATACAAGAGTCAATCCTCTTCGCCATAAAGAAGAACTGGTGACAAGCAACATTATAATACTACGAGCACTAATAGTACTAGATCTAAGTGTGGGACTCCACAAACAAGAGTCAATCCTCTTCGCCACAAAGAAGAACTGGTGACAAGCAACATTATAATACTACGAGCACTAAGAGTACTAGATCCAGTGTGGGACACACAGAACTAACTGCCTTATTGACTAACACAGTCTGGCCCAGGCCAAAAAGGACATACCATGGAGTAATGTTCTTTAAAACTCTCCTGACTCACTTTAAGAAAACTTCCAGGCAAGGATTTCTTCAAGAAATCACTCTAAATATAGCTAACGAAACGAACAATTTACTCCATGTAGGTTTTCCTGCTGTGGTGGACTTAATTTCTAACTATTGACACTATTATTAAAAACTACTTTTGACATTAACACTGCTTTCTATTATATGCGTAGTAAAAACTTTTTATTTTCATGTAGTACGAGTATGTGAAATCTGTAAGCTATTATTACATCATCATTCTCAATGTTCAACTAATAAATTTATGTTTTCAATTCATATAATAGACTGCTAAACATACAGCAGTCCCTAAAATATTAATTAGTTCTCTTAAATACCAATTTATCTTGTCAAAACGTGTCTGCTTGACTTCTTATATTGTAGTGAAAAGTCCCAGATATGAAACCTATTTTGATGATTCCTACTAAGTAGGGTATAATAAATCCTCATAATTATGAGTTTTTGAAATTCGGATTTCCTAAAATTTGTTAAAGTTGAGCTTTTTTATCAGATTTTAATAATTTATATAAGTACAATATTTACATTTCTCTGTATCAAAATTCAAATGAATGGATATTTTTGATCAATTAAAACTGATTGTATTCTGTTTCGTATAACAAAGTTCATATTTTTATAGTTTTAATTTTATTAAAGTTTTTTTAATTCGTAAATAATACAAAATAAGTGAGTGTCACACACACAAAAATGTACTGTATTACAAAATAAATACAAAATTTAGAAATATTATGATGATAGATTCGGTCAACCACGTTAACCTTCCTCACACAGAGGGATTCACAAATAAGGAATGGTCATAAGAAAAGTAAACGTGGAACCAAAATCAGTCACCGTATGTGTACATTTTGTAATTTATAATGTAATGAAATTGTGTTGTGTGACGTTCACGTATTTTTTAATTCTACCAACACGTAGAATATCCTATTTAAGAAACTAGTTTTTGTCATGTACTTTTTAAAACAGGTCATCCCCTTTTTATTTACAATATTCACCCGTAAATTTTCTGTACAGGTCGTGTTGTTAGCCGAAGAACTCTACTACCGCCCAACTCGTTTCTCCGCAGCTGGCTGTTTCCATGTTGGATTTCACGCATTCTATTCGGTAAAAAATTAAACATTAAATGAATAAAAAAATATTATTACTGAAAATAAATAAGTAAAAAATAGTTATTTTTACTTTTTGCGATAGATTACATCAGAGAATAATTGCATTATTGAATTTTTAAATTGGATTCAAAAATGTTTGTCATATTTTTAAATACTTGACTCGTAGTAGAACTTAGTAGATATTAAGACAGATATGTGTATATATTTTTATAGATTATATAAAATACTAAAAGATTATACATAAAATAACTAATAATGATGTTATTGAGTCAGAATATTTAAATTATACTTACAAAGTGGTACGTGGCATTTTTGTTGTTGTTTGTTATCACAGTTGTTTAATTGCAGGTTATTGGTGTTGTGTTATCATACTTGATGATCGTGGGGCCGATGGCTTTCCAGAACAGGGCAACACCAGGTTAAACAAGTATTTCAAAGATGTTACTATACAGAGTTGAAAAAAATATGGAAACGCTTTTACGACAACGTTATTTTTTTCCATAGATAATTTGATAACTAAATTTGTTTGACTAATTATTTTTTCATCAGAATAATTTACTTGAAACCGTTAAATTGTGGAGGAATAATAGTGTTCAAGTTAGTTACTTTGAAATTCAAATGACCGGTACTCCGGAAAGGAAGTCCGGTTAGTGGCAGTTAAATTCTCTTGAATAGACTGTTTGTTCATTTCATACCTAACCTGACCTATAGTTTGCTATGAAGGCTTCCATTCAACTCCTCATGGGCCGTCCCCCAGAAAAGATGAAATGTCTCTAATGGTGTCAAAAAGTATGTTCTTAGTAACCATGATCATGTACAAGATTTCACTTTTACAAGTGAAGTTAAACAAATGTTTTGAAAGCGTTTCCATATTTTTTCCACCCTCTGAAGGTATAACAAAACATGTATTTATGTTTACTAAGTAGATTGTTTATGTATAAAGTCACTAAAATTTTAATATTTTAAAGAAGAGTTTTTAATGAATAAAGAGAGATTAAATTATTATGTACTATAATTAATGCCAGTTTTGTTATTAGATAGTGTACCAGTGCTACTTGAACATAAATAATTGAAAATACTTCGTTTTTCTTCTTTTATTACTTAAACACCATCAGTGTATTGTAAGGACATATTTGTTTAAACAAGTCACGGACGCTTGCTAGACAGTACCAAACGTTGGAGAAGATTCTTGCATACGTTATCCAACGAAATCATATAGTTTGGATTAAAATTCATATAAATTACGTCGAATCTATTTTTATTTCCTAAATAATATTTTCATTATTATTATTTTTTTTTACGGAGTTCTGAAATAAGTGATAAATTGCACTTCATTTCTCATTAAAAACATTTTATGTACATCAATGTACATTTTTTATATTTTTATTTTAATATAAAACTGGTTTGTGTATTACTAAAGACTTTGAATATAGAACAATTTACAGTTAAAACAAAAGGAGCTATTCTTGACAGATTTGTTTCAACCTAAAACTATGTAAGTATGTTTGCACGAAAAAACATGAATATAATAAATATTTTATATTAAATTCATGTCTTATGGTGAAGATACATATTTAAGCTTAATATTGAAGTTATTACTTGTTTAATGTTGTATAAGATTTCAAATCACCTTTAAATAAAATGTAAAATGGTTTAATTGTGTTGACTTTTTTATTAGTAGTTTCTTGAATAGCATATTACGTGTAACAATAAATATGAAACAAGTGAACGTCACACAACACAAATTTGTTACAATATACTTACAAAATGTACAGTATGGTGATCGATTTCGGTAAACGGGAAATATATCTGAACCTAGTTTGCGTGTGTGTTTTTTTTTTTTTTTTTCGTTCTGACGGTTTTCATTAGCATGGCGATGGAGCCTTGTAACTTGGAAAAGTTTTTAACAGCTGGTACTGTATAACGGTTAGGTTAGGGTAGACAAGGTTATGTTCAAAAATTAGTATTAGTTTTATGTAAATTTATTTTCTTACCTCTTTCTTATCCATCCTGTTCTAGAGTGATAAAGTTTAGCGGGTACACCTCTTCTGTTATCCAAACTCTCTAGCTGAAGAGCCGGATAGAAGGCAAACAGGCACATTATTTTTCTAGTGTGACAATCACTTTTTTTCATTAGTTCTTTGTTATATTAATTAATTGAATGGTGGTTTGACAATTAATTTGCATGTATCTATCTCAAATCTGGTAACATATTAAAGGCCCGCGTTCTTTAAGAAGTAGACCGGTACTCTAAATTGAGTACTTTTCCATATATACACTATATTGTAAGATTTTTTCATGAAACACGACTATTTGGTTTTTATTTTTTATGTTTTTATTTTTTTTATTTATTTATTAATTTATAAAACGCGAATATTAGGGTTTCACTATGTGAATTCACCATTAAGTGTATCTAGAGTTAAGGAGTATTTAGTGTCCTAGAAATTAGCTTGTGCATTTGTTATTAAAATATTAAAAAGCTTTACGTATTTCACTAAAAGTTAACATATTTTAATTTCTTTACGTTCGAAATTAAATGATTTACATATTCATTATCAAATAAAAATGATCAGCAACCTTCACTAGAGAAAGAATTTTCTCACACTCAGTATAGTTGCAGACAAGAAAGAAATAAGAGTCTTACCCAATAGTGCACTGAATGGGTTTATTACATAGTTATTATATTTATATTATAGTTATTATTACTCGTAGATAGTCAAATTAACCGTGCGGAAAGCATGGCCAGCACCGTTGTCAGTCCCTCATCTTAATCTCCCTTTAAATGCTGAATGATAAACGTATTAATTATTACTGTAACTTATACAGATTTACATTAGTTGTAACTTGTCAATAATGCACTCACTGCTGCCATAAGAAAAGGAATTTTGTTTCTTTATTTCTATGAGATGGAATCCATGGGCTCCCACATGGCTATCCACGTCCTTTAATTATATAAGATTGTGTAACAAACCCTGCTTAAGATAAGCTTGTGATGGCTTGAGGTAAATAAATAATATAATTGGCCGGTAGCGTAGTTGGTTCAATTCCAGCTTCATGTGCTAAAGGTTCTCAGTTCGACCCCAATCAGAGTCATAATACATTTTGAGAAGGATCAGCTGATAACCACTGGCTGTTCATTTGTCATTAGGCTATTAATTAATGACACTTTCTAAGGTATAGTCGGCCTTAGTTTGTAACAATGACTACATTCGCTCATCTACACTCATCACACTCATTCGAAATCCATATTCGCCCATATCTTGACGATCGGCGTCTTATGAATAAATAAATAAATAAATAAAAGATTTATCTCAAATACCCCCTTACCCTAATTTACCCCCTATTTATCAATTTTCAATGGTACGCGGTTGACAAACAGCTCCACATGGTTCGGAGCTAGTCATAGTCATTTCTCGAGTTATTAAATGAAAATTATTTATATAAGCTATTATATCAGACCTGATTATGAAAGCTCCAAAGTATGTTCAAATTCAAAACAATTAATTTATTATTTTTAAATCGAGATTATATTGCAGTTTTTAGGAATCTATCTAGCACAATGTAAATATATATTTTTTTTATTTAGCTTGCCTTCTTTTTACACAGTTGTACTTTTATTTTTGTCAATTTCACCTAATTACACGGACATAATTTCACATTATCCAGTTATGTATTGATTTTTTCTGTACGTCAATGTACATTTACGTTATACTTAGTTTTATTTTTAATTATGAGAGACAGTGTATTGATTTGTAATTAATCAGAAACAAAGCTTGTAATTTCATATTTCATTAGCGCCTTCAACAATTATGATGCAATCTTTGCAATACTCGCGTGTACCCATTTCACTTTAAACGCCGTTCAATATTCATCCGTGTCCTGAACATTTTAGGCAATGTTTCTTTTCATTGTGAGTTAACTCAGGAAATTACGGGCTTCTAGCTCCCTTAATTTGGAACCTATTACTAGATTTGTTTACCTTTTTACCTTTTTACCAGTTGTTCCCACAAAATTATTATTACAGCAGACATTGTAGGAAGAAGAAATATCATTGATTTAGAATATTATTAGCATCTTTTAGAAAAACAGATCCTTTTCTATGAAATTACTGATGTTGTTATCCTATTCTGTACTGAGGACATTGTATGGATTACAAAATAAAGTTTAAAGTAAATGTAATAAAAACTGTTGTGACATTTTCTCTATCTTTATTATTTAATATAATTTGTAATATACTACACTATAATATTATTTTTTATTGAACAGTAACCAAATAAACTAGTATTTAAAATGTTTCTAATTTTTTTAATTCTCGGAATATATTTAAGATTAACATTAAATTTCTGATTAAATTTGCATACTGTGTGTTTGTTTGTAGTAATACAGTTTTGGTATATATCATGGATAAAACTATCATACTGTACTAGTATACTGTGTGTTTGTTTGTAGTAATACAGTTTTGGTATGTATCATGTATAAAACTATCATACTAGTATACTGTGTGTTTGTTTGTAGTAATACAGTTTTGGTATGTATCATGTATAAAACTATCATACTAGTATACTGTGTGTTTGTTTGTAGTAATACAGTTTTGGTATGAATCATGTATAAAACTATCATACTAGTATACTGTGTGTTTGTTTGTCGTAATACAGTTTTGGTATGTATCATGTATAAAACTATCATACTAGTATACTGTGTGTTTGTTTGTCGTAATACAGTTTTGGTATGTATCATGTATAAAACTATCATACTAGTATACTGTGTGTTTGTTTGTCGTAATACAGTTTTGGTATGTATCATGGATAAAACTATCATACTAGTATACTGTGTGTTCGTTTGTAGTAATACAGTTTTGGTATGTATCATGTATAAAACTATCATACTAGTATACTGTGTGTTCGTTTGTCGTAATACAGTTTTGGTATGTATCATGTATAAAACTATCATACTAGTATACTGTGTGTTCGTTTGTCGTAATACAGTTTTGGTATGTATCATGTATAAAACTATCATACTAGTATACTGTGTGTTCGTTTGTCGTAATACAGTTTTGGTATGTATCATGTATAAAACTATCATACTAGTATACTGTGTGTTCGTTTGTCGTAATACAGTTTTGGTATGTATCATGTATAAAACTATCATACTAGTATACTGTGTGTTCGTTTGTCGTAATACAGTTTTGGTATGTATCATGTATAAAACTATCATACTAGTATACTGTGTGTTCGTTTGTCGTAATACAGTTTTGGTATGTATCATGTATAAAACTATCATACTAGTATACTGTGTGTTCGTTTGTCGTAATACAGTTTTGGTATGTATCATGTATAAAACTATCATACTAGTATACTGTGTGTTCGTTTGTCGTAATACAGTTTTGGTATGTATCATGTATAAAACTATCATACTAGTATACTGTGTGTTCGTTTGTCGTAATACAGTTTTGGTATGTATAATGTATAAAACTATCATACTAGTATACTGTGTGTTCGTTTGTCGTAATACAGTTTTGGTATGTATCATGTATAAAACTATCATACTAGTATACTGTGTGTTCGTTTGTCGTAATACAGTTTTGGTATGTATCATGTATAAAACTATCATACTAGTATACTGTGTGTTCGTTTGTCGTAATACAGTTTTGGTATGTATCATGTATAAAACTATCATACTAGTATACTGTGTGTTCGTTTGTCGTAATACAGTTTTGGTATGTATCATGTATAAAACTATCATACTAGTATACTGTGTGTTCGTTTGTCGTAATACAGTTTTGGTATGTATCATGTATAAAACTATCATACTAGTATACTGTGTGTTTGTTTGTCGTAATACAGTTTTGGTATGTATCATGTATAAAACTATCATACTAGTATACTGTGTGTTCGTTTGTCGTAATACAGTTTTGGTATGTATCATGTATAAAACTATCATACTAGTATACTGTGTGTTCGTTTGTCGTAATACAGTTTTGGTATGTATCATGTATAAAACTATCATACTAGTATACTGTGTGTTTGTTTGTCGTAATACAGTTTTGGTATGTATCATGGATAAAACTATCATACTAGTATACTGTGTGTTTGTTTGTAGTAATACAGTTTTGGTATGTATCATGTATAAAACTATCATACTAGTATACTGTGTGTTCGTTTGTCGTAATACAGTTTTGGTATGTATCATGTATAAAACTATCATACTAGTATACTGTGTGTTCGTTTGTCGTAATACAGTTTTGGTATGTATCATGTATAAAACTATCATACTAGTATACTGTGTGTTTGTTTGTAGTAATACAGTTTTGGTATGTATCATGTATAAAACTATCATACTAGTATACTGTGTGTTTGTTTGTAGTAATACAGTTTTGGTATGTATCATGTATAAAACTATCATACTAGTATACTGTGTGTTTGTTTGTAGTAATACAGTTTTGGTATGTATCATGTATAAAACTATCATACTAGTATACTGTGTGTTTGTTTGTAGTAATACAGTTTTGGTATGTATCATGTATAAAACTATCATACTAGTATACTGTGTGTTTGTTTGTAGTAATACAGTTTTGGTATGTATCATGTATAAAACTATCATACTAGTATACTGTGTGTTTGTTTGTCGTAATACAGTTTTGGTATGTATCATGTATAAAACTATCATACTAGTATACTGTGTGTTTGTTTGTAGTAATACAGTTTTGGTATGTATCATGTATAAAACTATCATACTAGTATACTGTGTGTTTGTTTGTAGTAATACAGTTTTGGTATGTATAATGTATAAAACTATCATACTAGTATACTGTGTGTTTGTTTGTCGTAATACAGTTTTGGTATGTATCATGTATAAAACTATCATACTAGTATACTGTGTGTTTGTTTGTAGTAATACAGTTTTGGTATATATCATGGATAAAACTATCATACTAGTATACTGTGTGTTTGTTTGTAGTAATACAGTTTTGGTATGTATCATGTATAAAACTATCATACTAGTATACTGTGTGTTTGTTTGTCGTAATACAGTTTTGGTATGTATCATGGATAAAACTATCATACTAGTATACTGTGTGTTTGTTTGTAGTAATACAGTTTTGGTATATATCATGGATAAAACTATCATACTAGTATACTGTGTGTTTGTTTGTAGTAATACAGTTTTGGTATATATCATGGATAAACCTATAAAACCGTGTAGAGTGGTAGTCAGGGTCAGGATGTTGTGTTGGGAGAGAACTGAGTATCAGACTTGGGAATTAGCTGAACATCATACCAACACTACGTGGTTAGGATTCCACATATAGCCGTAGGTCGCTTGGTTGTCCTGGCTATTGGGCTATTAATTAATTACCCTTTCTGAGTATAAGTTAAACTGAGTTAGTAACAAGTACATACTCACCTTACGCTCTTATAATCATTCATATTCCCCCTAAAAAATACGCAAATAAGTTTTGTCAGTGTCTTATATCTGAAAATAATATGTAATTAATTGATTTCGTAAGTGAATAGGTCCCTAAGGCATTTTTTAGTTAGGAAAAAGATCAGATAGTCTTATCAGATTAATTTTAAAATTGTTGTGATAAAATCAGAAATATAAAAAAAATTATCTTGGCTATACCAATACAATCTAAAAATTACATTCTTTTGACGTCATACGGGTGTCAAGCCTTGTTTTTTAGTAGGTATTGGCTATACCACTGGTCTTAAAAGATCCTATGATTTTCTATCATTATAATGTTAATATTATTACATTTTTTTAATGTGTTTATCTATTTAAAGCCTGTTTAGGTGTAACATTGCTTATTTTTAGCAAGGATTTAAAATCATCTGATTTTTTTACGTCATAAAAACGTAAAAAACTTAAATAATTGTTGTGTTACTTTTTATTGACTTGAAATTTTTAGGAAATGAAGATGTTTTTTGCATTTCTTTTGTATTTCATTCGTGTAATATATTTTGTACAATTATGTTATGTCTGATAGTTCTTTAAGAACTTTTGACTCATAGTTGTTTCAGATGTAGGCTAAGTTAGTAAGTACACCTGAAGACAGGAGGAGTCTTTATACCTGTCGAAACGTTGTGGTTGTTTCTTTTAAACACTCAAGCATTGGAAATCTCCAAAAATTATCTACATATCAAAATGTTTTTTTCAGAAAGGTGCACTAAGAAGGATTTTCAAAATTTCATTAAGAATAATGTTTTAGAGAACATTTTTTTAAAGAACCGCTAGTAAACAACGTCAATTCTATATATTTGTTTTGTTACTTTAAATAGAAATATAGATGTGACCTACGAATGTTAATTGAATTAGATACCGAGGCCGAGGCTTAGGAGACACGAATTAGTGACCGATGGAGGTGGCACATGGGGCGTGCAAGGGTGTCCCTTAATATATATATAAAATTACAATTCTCAAATATGGATTGGTGGATCTTGCTAAAGATTAAACTTGACTACAAAATCAGTAATTTATCAATCGCTTGGTTCTGTTATGGATGTATATATTAAGATTAAATAAAGATCATTAAGTACTCTTCAACTTAATTATTCGTGGTGAATATATCAAATAAATATTTGAACAGTTACTTTTATAGTTTATCTTATTTTTAGTGCAAACTATTAAATAAATACTGTTAGTAATAGTCTACTTCAAATATTACTAAGGAGTCTGTAGAGGTAGTCGTCATGTTGAATGTATTCACTATCTATCACAATAAGAGCAATCCTTGGGGAACAGCACTGTCACTTAACGATATGTCGGGAAATTGTAACTTTTATGTCGTTTAAACGAGCGTACAAATTAATAAACATTCCATTATTTTTATTTTTGATTTGTACTATTGTAAAAATCACAAACTAAAAACAGTAATCGCAAATCAACATATTGTTAACTAAAACAATCACCCACTAGTAACTTTTACACTCTTTCAAACTATGTACAAATTATAATAATCCGAAAGTACGATCTTCACAGTGATCTCCCACTTTTAACATCGCTCTTATTGGAATAAATCCCACACATCAGCTAAATCTGCATATTCTTAAGACTAGTTCACTTACATGAAGAATATTGACATTATTTCAATAAGAAAATATGTAATTTTAAATTTGTATTTTCTTGAAAATGTACGATTTCTTCTAAAAGAAACTGTGTTGGGTCAAATAGTTTCCACTAATCCCTTTAGCAGTGAAGGAAACAAGTTTTGACGAGCTCAGCAACACAATAATTGACACTGACATTTCTCTAACATCTCCTGGGGATAGGATCAGCTGATTTCTCTGAATCTCTTCCTACATGCTGTTCAATAACATTTAAGTCACAAACAATTATGTTACACACTAAAATAAACTTTCTTATAACTATTGCTTTTATTCCATACTATTTTTTCCCATTTAAATGTTTTTTATAATGTTTAAACTTAAATTTTGTAGCTTTTTAACACTTAAAATAACAAAAATAAAATTACTTAATCAGAAAAACATCAATTTAACGACAAATGTTTAATTCCTTTTGTTATAAACTAAAGTTGTATATTTATATTTCGTATAGGTTTGGACAAAAGTCTGAAATATATTTATTAATTTCAAAACCATTGAGGAAAATGTAATAAAACTTTGTAGTTATGTACACGTCCCTATACCAAACATTTAGACATATTTTACTTATTTTTCGCATAGCCAGGTGATGGCCCGTGATGGAAGTCTTAACAATTTTAAACGTAAGCCTACCTCGAATTATATCTCGTTTTAAAGAGTTTTCTTTGGAAAACACAGAGGTCAAACCAGAGGTCTTTGAGTGGCTGTATTTTTTGACTGGGTCATCCTTTTGACAAACCAGAGGTCAAAAGGATGACCCAGTCAAAAAATACAGCCACTCAAAGAATTTAATGTCAGGGTTGGGCAAAAGTCAGGAATGTATTTATTAATTTTAAAACTAATAAAAGAAAAGTAATGAAACTTTATAGTTATGTACGTGTCCCTATACGAAACCAATGGACATATGTTACTTGTTTTCCTGCATATCCAAAGCATGAAGGAAGTTTTAAAATTTGTAAATGTAAGCCTATCTCGAGTTATACCTCGTTTTAAAGGTCATTGTTTGTACAATACAAAAATGCAAACCTGAAGTCAAAAGAATTACCCTTTCACAAAATACAGTGATTCAAAGAATTTAATGTCATATTACTAATTCATCTCATCTATTTATTTAACAGTTTCGGGTCCCTGTTGCTGATTATGTTGTTGATTGTTAACAATCGTAACAAATGACTGCGTTGTAAAAATAAATATGCTATTTAACTAAAATAAAAATAAGACAAACTTATTAAAAACCCTTTTGACTGTATTTTTACCTAAAAATAGTTTAAGAATATTATTATAACAATTTGTTACTTATTTTTTGTGAAATTTCATTTATCATGTTGAGTATAACTGAAACATGATAAGTAATAACATGCTCTTATGTTATTATAGCTGTACGCAGCAATAGATAATAACTATCTTGCCATAATCTTCAGCAGTGTTAGTTATTTGACATTAACTTATTTGAAAGGCTATATTTTCTCACTGCGTCATCCGTTTGACCTCAGGTTTGCACTCTTATGTTTTACAAACAAAGAACTTTAAAATTAGGTATAAATCCAGGTAGGCTTACATTTAAAATTGTTAAGACTTCCTTCATGGGCCATCACCTGGCTATACGAAAAACAATTCAAGTATGTCTAAATGTTTGGTATAGGGACATGAACATAACTACAAATTTTCATTACATTTCTTTCAATGATTTTGAAATTAATAAATATATTCCAGACTTTTGCCCAACCCATACTTGGTTAGTAGCGTAGTTGATTAAAGCCCTGATTCTTAAGCTAATGGTTCTTAGTTCAATCCCAATCAGAGACATAGCCAAATGTAAAAAGGATCAGTTGATAGACATCATGTTCAACTGTCATTGGACAAGTAATTAATGATACTTCTTCAAGAGAAGTCGGACTTCGTTTGTAACAATGACTACATTCATCTACACTCATTCAATATCCATATTCGTCTAGATCTTGAAGAACGGTGTTTTAAGAATAAATAATATTATAGAAAATAAACAAATAAATTCGCATGAGTAAAATTCTTTTGTCTTTACACATAATTATTGTTTTCTGAATCTTGATGATGATAAATATTTAGCTTCATGCTATCCTATGTTTTAATGGTATTGTATTTTAAATCATAACCATTTAATTAGTAATTGCTAATGTTTGATATATTTTCTCAATTTATATTACTTTATTTTCAATAACATAACTGAATACATTATTTAAGAAGGGTGTAACATATGGCCAGTGTGATGGCTCACTGCCTAGTGCTTCGGGCTGCGGGGGGCATTTTCAAGGTTCCAATTATTATTGAATAAAGTTCACGCACAGGACTGCAGACCCATATGAACTAGTGATCTCATCTTTACTATTGATAAAAAAATTAAAAAATACAGTAGTGATATAAACAACAACAAACATAAAATAAAACGTAAATTCAGTTGTATAGGAGTAGGCCTAAATGTTCAATATATTTTAATCGAATAATTTACGTCATAAAATGTTAATGACGCACGTTATTCTAGCTAAATATCAGATAACAAAGGCTGTGGACATCATCATTGTCTAGTTTCAGGCTATTGTTTTCAACATGTAACAAATGGTAACTAAATATTATCTCTGCTCAGGAATCATGGGTTCTGTAACAATGAACTTCCAGCTGTTGCGTGTTTGTAATTAAACTTTGGCATTTTAACTAAAAGTCTATTAATTGTAAGTATTTAACTCCGTAAGTTTATGAAGTTTCTCGAGCTAGGCTCCATCCACTGGCCCTAAGAGATCCAGTGACAGATATCACTATGTTTTAATTACACATATAACAGCTGTTTGTGTTTATAACATTTATTTCAGACATTGGATATTTTTAGAGTGCATTTAAAACAATCTAATCAAATAAAATCTGATAAAACCCTTTTTTCTTGAAAAGGTAAAGTTATAAAATTTATACACTTTATAGGAAACATTCCTATCAACGACGTATTAAAATATAAATGAGAAACATAAATGGGGTTTTTAGTAATAACTGTGTACATTTGATGTATAGTGAAAACTAATTAATATTCTGTTTTTTTTTTCAACCAGGATAAAAATTACTAAAACTTCTGGTAAAATTAAAAAAAATCATATTACATAATGTACAATTAAACGAGTAAAACAATGGTATGATTAGATTTTCCAAGGGTTCTTTAGAAAACAGCCTTCAAACTCGGGTGCACATAATTTCTGCACCGACTTTAGTTTTGACTGCCATGAATACTGCTTGCCCCTACTCTTCTACAGATTGTGGAGACGCAAGTACGTGAAAAATGCCAAAATATTAAAACAAAAGAATTAATATCGGTTGTAAAATGTATTACCTATGTTAAGTTAGTGAAAATGTCAAAAATGTAACAAAAGTATCAAAATTGTACATAAACTTATTATTTACTAATGTGAGGTAATGTAAAAGACGAGAGTGTTTGTGTAAAAGCGTTACAAAAATAAAATCTACTTTAAAACTGTTGATTCATAGATTGAAAGAGATTTTCTACTTGATCCTGATATTTTTCAAATATATTTCATTATATTTTAAGGTGTAATATGAATAAACAATACATGCAATCGTCAACTTCTAAATTGTTTTCTTTTATTCTTCAGCGCGTATTTTGCTGTACTTTGTACATCAATATTGTTGCGGGTAACAAGATGGTGTACAAAATATTAATGAGATTACAATAAAAGTATTTTACATTTCAGTTACGATGAAGTGTGATTTAGTCTTGACCTTTTCACTTACATAAATAGGTTCTGTCATACTATAATCACCACAGAATATTACGCAAGCATCTCTCATGCTCTTATAAAACTATAAACTTTGCAAATATGAGTTACTTACGCAAATTTAATTCTATAAATATTTTTAATACTTTCTATAATCGACGTCCATACAAACAAACTTATTTTAAAACCAAATGTTTCACTTCCTCTCCTCCCTTTATGTATGTAGACTTAAGGAGATCACGCAATTTTTCCACCATCTAACGTAAGTAACACAAATTATGTTTTAAATAATAATTTTTATTTAATTAATTGGTCCAATTGCCTGATATATTCCAGTGTAAGAACAATGCATTCTCTTCCGGAAATAGGTTCCCAGACTCTATCGAGGCGACCCGTGACTCGTAACATTGCTCCTCTCCGGAATTGAAAGAAACTAGTTTCCTCTTCAATCTTTAACATCTCTTAACGTACGTACTTGAGACTTTTCATATACATTTGTGGTATCCTCTTTAGCTATTTTGTTATATATCCTTATGAAATATACTTATTTAGAATTTATTTTTACACATATTACACTGCTTCTTGTCTTATTACTTAAAATGTCTATTTCGTATTAAATATTTTTAAACTTTTCACATCGTTGATCATAATATAAGTCCCTGATGGAAACTTTACTCCTATTTTATAACATTTTCAAATTTTAGTAAAGACTAAATAAATAACTGCACGCTTTGCATGCCAACCTCGTCACTCATTTCCTTGATAAAGTACCTTATCAGATAAAAGGATTCTTTTGCTGTTAAAGAAAAGTCCTTACTCAGTGCACATCTATGATACAAATTTAATTTACCTCAATATTTAAAATCAGTTAAATGTAACAGAAAAAATGTTTATTATTTTGTAACAGCAGTTTTTATTACTGTCTGTGTAGAAATCATTCAATCGCCCGAGTTTGAAGGTTGATTTCTAATAAACTAAGAAGCCTAAGGAAAATCATATCATACTATACCATTATGTTCCTCATTTCATTTTTCCTCATGACTTATAATTTTTAAAATGTCATTATAAGTTTTAATAATTTTTATTCTAGTTTGAACAAAAAAGTACAGGAATTTTACCTACTTTTTACTCTACATAAAATGTAGACCTTTATTACTCAAAAACTCGTAAATATGTCACATTTATACTAAAATACGTAGTTTTAAAGAGTTTTTCCTATCATTTTCGTAAATTTTGTAATGTTATCTTTTTAAAAAAAAAGGTTCTTTTAAAGTAGCCGAAACATTATTTTCTTAGCTTTTAGAGGTCGTAAAATTAATTATTTGGTCTTATTGTAATCCTTATTACATATATAGTTACGATACATTAGTTTCATATATGTAAGTATATGCAGTGATTTTATATTGTTTTCAGTTTTAAAATATTCAGTAATTAATTTTACGACCCCTAAAAGCCAAGCAAACAATGTTTCAAGTAGTTGATAAAAACTTTTTTTTAAAGATAAAATTCTAAAATTTATAAAACTTATAGAAAACAGTCTTATCAACCAGGTATTAAAAATTAAATGTGATATATATTCACGGATATTTTTAGTAATAACAGTGTAAATTTGATGGACACTGAAAACTAGTTAAAATGTCGATACTTTTTTGTTCAAACTAGGATAAAAACTATTAAAATTTAAAGTAAAATTTAAAATGTCATATGGCACAGTCTACAATCGAAAGAGGGAAACAACGGTGTGGTGTGATTTAATTTTTCATAGGTCTCTTAGTTTCTTAAAATAAAACCTTCAAACTAGGGTGCACATTATCTCTGCACCGACAGTAGATCAGACCACAGAACAAAGAATCAAATAGAGTATAAACACGGCAATCTAAGTGAAGCCCTAACTCTTAACAAGATGGCGGCCTCTCCACTGTCTGCTCAATTCTAGACAGAAGTTGAGAGTCAGGTGAATTTTAAAAACTTGTAATGCTTTATTGTGACTAAACCTACCTTCCAAGCGCAATTGAGCTACCGCAGCTGGTGGTAATAACTGCTGAGGAATAACAAACAAGATGAGGATGAAATAACTTACAGATATATTTGAGTATTATTATTTCTTTATAATACTGTACATTGCTTACTTCCAGTTGTTTTACTTAGTTTACTGTCGTGTTTAAAATGAATGATTTTAATTTTATAAAATGTTTTATTTCAACAGTAGGTTACATTAGCTGTGCCCATCTCACCAAGATGGCGAATATCGGCTTCAACTACTACTACAGGACTGACTCCTCTATTTTATTCTTTGCTTTGTTATCTCGATATACTCTTTTATAGATCATTTAACAGCCTCTTATCAATCATGCATGTTTATACAACACTATTTCACATTCAATACACCAAAATATATTCTCTTGATAGTACATTTTCCGATTACAATGTCTTACTAGTGTTACAAACCAGTTAGGAGCCAAGCCACGTTCAAATGACTAAAGTTCTTTATAAAGTTTGTTAAGTACTTGGAAAAGCAAGTGAAGGAGTCGCCCATATCTCATACATAAGAGTGCTTTGCTGCTGACTTTGATAAAATGTTAAATGCTACAACAGCAACTTTGCGCTTTCACGTAAAAGCCCATTAAGTATGTCCTTGAGTTATAACTACGGTATACAATCTTGCAATATGTAATTACATATTTAAATTAAATAGCTAAAATTGTAATTTAAAAATTGTGAATTTAGCAATGGGTACATACAGTATTGTTTATATACATACGTCTTTTTCGTAAATACACATCTAAATAAACACTAGAAGGGAATTCAATTAGCAAAAATACATATATAGTGAAATGTTACATGTATTAAGCCCGTCATATAATAATAATTAGTTTTTAGTTTATAAAACGTAACGTCTAAAATATTTGGGTTTTTGAAATTCAATCTTGAGCCCCTTTTATTCAGATATATTCAGACGGGACTAGTTGCTGATAAGAATTTAGTTATTAAGTTTTCCTTGGAAATAAATGAATGAGACTATATTTTAAACGGAAGAAACTTTTATATGAAATATGAATTTATAGGAAATTACAGTCGGCACTGATGGCGCAGTGATGTAACCCAGCTACATGGGGACAAAGTGTTTGGGAGATTTTAGGCGACAGGTTGGATGCTCGGTTCTCTTAATACCGACATGGCGTCCGCTTGATGTTTGCTATCGGCGTGGACACTACTAGAGAAGTCTGGGGTGTTCATGTTGGGTGGTAATCATTGTGCGGTTGTTGTGTGGGGGAGATAACTGAGTATCAGGCTAGTCAATTAGCTGAAAATCAGACCAGCACTACGTGGTTCGGATTCCACGTAAAGCCTTAGTTACACGGTCCCTTAGTTGCCCTGGCTGTTGAGCTATTAATAAATTGCCCTTTCTGAGGAACTGTTGAACTCAGTTAGTGCCCAGACTACACTCATCCACACTCATATGTAAAGTACTCCTTGATGGTATATAAATTTATATTCGCCTTAAAATACCAACAACGTTGTGTCGGCGTCTCATATGTAATAATTCCAAAGTCTCCAGGAGCTCTGAATAGCTATTTAATTAGTATCAGTATCCCTAATTTATTGGGGTAGTTTCCTACTCAAATTTTCATCTAACAGTGATTTTTTCATATTTGTATCTTATTTTTAAATACTTTAATTAAGTTGAGCTACCACTTATGTCCTGGTAAACGCTCTGTCAGCTGGACACGTCAATCAAATATTTTACGATACGTTTCTTGTGATCCATTAATTTTTCTTATGCCTATGGAAAATGGTTGGGAGTTCTATTTTTTATTATGATTTTTATAATATTTAATGTCCAATCTGATCTAGGTTTTCATGTCCAACGTAGCGACGTTAGTTGTAAGTTAGTGTAGGTGGCAGAGTAATATAGGACAATTAACCCTTACCTACTACACAATACATTTTAATATTTTAGGTTAGGTTAGATTAAGTGAGGTTATGTTTGATTTGGTTAGGTTAGATGAGGTAATGTGAGATTATATTTGATTAGAGTAAATTATGTTATGTTAGGTGATGTTGTGTTCTTTCAGTTAAATGTTGTAATTGTCTTATCATGTTTGTAATTACAATAAATTATTAAATATCATATTTATAAATTTATCATTTAGAATATGTCAATAGAAAATGTATATGAAAATCATTTATTACAAAAGTTGGTTTTGTAGGAACTATTTTTCCTTAATTATAATAGCATCTTTGTTTGAAACATAATAGAGATATAAACATATATGCAGCTTCATTCATGGCTTATCCATTCATAATTAACAGTACTAGAGGACACCACTGCACACTTCACGTTGGCTTCAAATATTAGTAATTAAACTTTATTAAGTAAAATCATATTATTTTAATTCATTTATAGTAGCTCACTCACTGCACTTAATTTACACTCTATTTATAGTATAATAATTATAAATAACCAATGTTATTATTAAGCCTATTTAAAATGTTTTCATTTTATTTAACAGCTGATGATAACATACACACAGACAGACATGTATTCGCTCTTTTATAATTAACTTGACATTTTACGGTGCTGCTCTCTATGTTTAACCTAACAAATTATGTGGACCATTTAACATTTGTCTATGCCACCAGCTGGTCAATTAAAATTATCTCTAAACAATGACATTGTAACTTTGACGCCGAATAGGACGGAAACCTATGGGAATTCCAAAAGTCTAGCTCCGTTACGACTTATAAATCAAAATTTGATTTTGAATAAAATAAATTGCATTAAAATTGGTTAAGTAATAAGTTCAGAAAGTGAGTGGACTAAATAACCCGCTTGTTTTAATATGTTGGATAATTAAGAATACATGGAAAAAATAAACCAACATAATATGACTTCATATACTAATGTCACCTAACCACATTTAAATAGGTATCTGGTTCAGTACTGTCCGGTAAAATCACAGATTTATTCATTAAATGACTGCCACCTTAACGTGCCATGTATTGTAACATAACGGCAGCTAATTGACGTCACACTGTTACGTTCTTACCGTCATATGACGTTCATTTTTTGTCATGACAATTAACCTGTTTAATAAACACTACTTCGTAGCAAATATTTAGTAATTATCTACTTCCTCTGTAAGGAACTTTATTTCAAAAATTTAAATCACACTCTAATAATAAGTTAAAAAGGTATTTTAAAAGGTTAAAGGAAATTTTAAGATACTTTGTTGTATTTTTTATATAATAAAAGAGTTTTAACCAGTATTTATAAATTTTGATAGTTATCAAAATAAACAGTTAATAAAAACTAAGGAATTGTCCAGGTAAAACCTGTAAGTAGTGCTGTAAATTGCTGCAAGTTTCAAATAGTGTTTGTGTGTATAATTGTCTGTTTTACACACATTTTTAAAAGATTCCCTATGATTGAGTCAAGGCGGTCACAGCTAGGCTTTTTTTAACAATTCCCATTACAGACATTTAAAATAAAAGTTAAAAGAAACCTTTTTGGAAACTCTCCTGTATTCATCAGAAGAGTTGTTTAGTATTGAAGTTTAATTGTTTTGAATTGTATCACTATAATATATTAGGTTTACACAGTTGATGACGTTTGACGACATAAAATGGTCATGGCAATAAGAAATGTGAGTTAAAATTTCTATTATTCCTACAGATATTAGCGTACAAGATCCTTATGTCAAAAATTAAGTTAATTATAAACAATGAATATAGCGAAAGAGTAGAGTGGTTGTATAAAATCTGGCCACTCTTTATTCGACAAGCTATTTTTTTTAGAGTTATATATGTATTTAGAGTTAAATCGTCCATTGGATTATTTAAAGTTTTTAAAATATCTTAATAATAATAATGGTAAGATGCAATGATACATACTGTTCTTAGCCTAAGCAAGTTCAGAATGTTAGTTTGAAGTGTTAGCTGTCATAAAAATATATATGCTTCCTATTTAGTTCATTTTATGTATAATATTTCTACCTTTCAGTTTATGTTATCGTGTTTTACGAATCATCCACTAATTGGTACTAAAGCTAATTAGTCTATTGTTCACTCAAACCACCTTAAACACATTTTATGTACAATATTTCTACCTTTCAGTTTATGTTATCGTTTTTTATGAATCATCCACTAATTGGTACCAAAGCTAATTAGTGGATTGTTCACTCAAACCACCTTAAACACATTTTATGTACAATATTTCTACCTTTCAGTTTATGTTATCGTGTTTTACAAATCATCCACTAATTGGTACTAAAGCTAATTAGTCTATTGTTCACTCAAACCACCTTAAACACATTTTATGTACAATATTTCTACCTTTCAGTTTATGTTATCGTGTTTTACAAATCATCCACTAATTGGTACTAAAGCTAATTAGTCTATTGTTCACTCAAATCACCTTACACATCTTCTACCAAACTTATTCAGATTGTAACTCCAGATCTACGATAGAGGTATGCCTAATTTGACGTTAATCATGACATTAATACATAAATAACCAATTTAATGTTCAAATTTGCATGTCAGGTACATATCTTGAACTGTCATGTTAGCACAGAGAAGAAAGAAACAGTGGTCACGTCCAATAGTGTACTAAATGTGTGTTGAGTGTTTATTTCTGCAGTGTTCGCTCCAGCGATAAGTTGCTTATCAGTCCCTCATTTATGCCCCCAAATCATCAAGGATAATCGTAGTAATCATTGCTACAGATGTATAAGATGTACATAAGTTACTCTAATTATAACTGACATTGAGGTTAAGTATAAGAAATCGCCTTTTTTGTAATTTACAAATAAAGAATTTTCTATCTATTATAATTTCTATTAAGGAGTTCGCTGAGATAAATGACCTTTGATTCCTTTAAATATCTGAGTATAGTGTTAACTTATGACACTTTTGCCTACCTCATGGCTGTTTCTGTTCACTATTATCGAAACTCTTACATATTTTCTAATTCCTTGTCGAACAATAAATCATACTTCATGAACGGTAAATTTCTGTACGTAGTCTAAATTTGTACAGTTAATATTTAATTTGCTAGAATTAAATAACTAGGACTATCCGCGTAGCACAAAATTATAAATCCATGGTATTTTCTGTTAAATGAAACATAACTTCTTTGAATACAAACAAACTTATTCTTTAGATATTTACAAACGCTAACCTTCTGAATATTATATACATCATTATATATATTTGAACAGTTGTTACAATCTTCAATTGATTTTAATTTCTCTCAATGTCATTCTGATGGGCTAAAAACGTACTTTGAGGGTTTTCCATGCCCTATAAGATGAAAATAATGCAAAAGTTTGACCTTTATATACAATTATGAATAAAAGAACATTTTTGACACCTAAAAGTTAAATTTGATCTAGAAATAAGAGAAGAGTTGCATTAACAAAAATGGCTCGACATATATATGAGGATATCCATTTCAAAATTACTTTTAATTATAGTGTATAAGTTGAAATTTCAACATAATATAACTCAAGTTTAACACAACATAATTAGTTGCACATATAATATCGTAATATATTGTAGCAAATCATACTTTGTAAAAGGGATTTATCTCCACACATTATATGCTAGCAAAGAAATTAATATAAATTCGACTGTCTATATATGTAAAATTATAATGGTTGTTAAAACAATCTTGTTGTTAGTTTGTGCACCTCCCCACTGTGTTACAGCATCAGGGTTAATTAAGATCGCTCGACTTACAAACACCCTTCTGAATAATCGAGGCAAGTTGGCCTTACTTTGCTTTCACTGATGAAATAACTTTTGGTTTATTGTTTCAGGCTTAATGAACTCCATTGTTTGATCTCCTAACACGTGCTTAAACGCTCGTCACCTGACTTCATGACGCCAATAACTAACTTCTCCACTCGTCACCTGACTTCATGACGTCAATAACTTCACGTACTTGTACACTCGTCACCTGACTTCATGGCGCCAATAGCTTCTCCACTCGTCACCTGACTTCATGACGCCAATAACTTAACGTACTTGTACACTCGTCTCCTGACTTCATGGCGCTAATAGCTTCTCCACTCGTCACCTGACTTCATGACGCCAATAACTTCACGTACTTAAACACTCGTCACCTGACTTCATGACGCCAATAACTTCACGTACTTAAACGCTCGTCACCTGACTTAATGATGCCAATAACTAACTTCTCCACTCGTCACCTGACTTCATGACGCCAATAAGTTCACGTACTTAAACACTCATCACCTGACTACATGACGCCAATAACTTCACGTACTTAAACGCTCGTCACCTGACTTAATGATGCCAATAACTAACTTCTCCACTCGTCACCCGACTTCATGACGCCAATAAGTTCACGTACTTAAACACTCATCACCTGACTACATGACGCCAATAACTTCACGTACTTAAACAATCGTCACCTGACTTCATGACGTCAATAACTTCACGTACTTATACACTCGTCAACTGATTTCATGATGCCAATAACTTCACGTACTTAAACACTCGTCACCTGATTTCATGGCACCAATAACTTCACGTACTTAAACAATCGTCACCTGACTTCATGACGTCAATAACTTCACGTACTTATACACTCGTCAACTGATTTCATGATGCCAATAACTTCACGTACTTATACACTCGTCAACTGATTTCATGATGCCAATAACTTCACGTACTTATACACTCGTCAACTGATTTCATGATGCCAATAACTTCACGTACTTATACACTCGTCAACTGATTTCATGATGCCAATAACTTCACGTACTTAAACAATCGTCACCTGACTTCATGACGTCAATAACTTCACGTACTTATACACTCGTCAACTGATTTCATGATGCCAATAACTTCACGTACTTAAACACTCATCACCTGACTTCAGGACGCCAATGAACTCCCCCTCTGCTGTAACATCATTTCTTGATCATAGACCATGCTCATCATTATACTTAAGAATTATAGTAGGGCTTATAATCAGCCAGTGGAGGGTCGTGGTTCTCGGCCTCCTGTTGTGTGTTTTGCTTGTGGCCAACCTGGTCACATTCGTCGTGACTGTCCACGTGCTCGAGGTCGTGGGGCGGGAAACGCTCAGCGTGGGGGGTTGCCTCCACAGTAGCTCCCCGCGTTGTTGCGAGTGACCGTGGCCATTTGCCTCCGACACGTGTCAATAGCAGGAGTGTCGGGGATTTTTCGGGCCTTGCTGGCATGGCTTCCCTGGGACTTAGTGCGGTCACCTCGGTGTGTCCTGGCGTTTTTGTTTCTTTTGGTGGTACGGGGTGTCGAGCCCTTCTTGATTCTGGTTCGGCATGCAGTATCATCAGCCTTTCTCTTTTTGAGTCCCTTGACGCCTTAGGACTTGTCAGGCACACCGAGCTTTCTTCCATTACATGCTGGATGGCATCCCAAACTCCTCTACCTATACTTCTAAAGGCGTCTTTACATTTTAAAATTGAAGGATTTTCCTGGAGGTGGGGTTTCCTTGTTGCCAAGGACCTGGCGGTTTCTTGTATCATAGGGGCAGACTTTATTTCTAAACGTGTTATAGTGCTTGACCTCCAGAAGCGCCAGATGTTTTTCAAGTTCAATAGGCGGGTTTTTGGTGCCTCTAGTAGGTGATTCTGACTGCCCTCCTGCAGTCAGAGAGGTGGGTTGTGAGCCCGAACAGCCCAAGGTGGATCCAGTTGGTCATCTCCCCCCTGAGCAGGCGGAGGCCATTAGGAGGCTGTGTTTGCGGTTTCCTGATGTGCTTACGCGTGAGCTTGGGGTCACTTCTCTTCTGGAGTATGAGATCCACCTCACCGATTCTCAGCCTGTTAGGAGTCAATCACACCCTTGCTCAGAAGATCTTCAATCATAGCCCTCATAACCTCCATCTTTGGGGGAGCAAGCTTGACGGTGGATGACTCCTAACAGGCTGAGAATCGGTGAGGTGGATCTCATACTCCAGAAGAGAAGTGACCCCAAGCTCAGGCGTAAGCACATCAGGAAACCACAAACACAGCCTCCTAATGGCCTCCGCCTGCTCGGGGGGGAGATGACCAACTGGATCCACCTTGGGCTGTTCGGGCTCACAACCCACCTCTCTGACTTCAGGAGGGCAGTCAGAATCACCTACTAGAGGCACCAAAAACTCGCCTATTGAACTTGAAAAACATCTGGCGCTTCTGGAGGTCAAGCACCATACCACTTTTAGAAATAAAGTCTGCCCCTATGATACAAGAAACCACCAGGTCCTTGGCAACAAGAAAACCCCAACTCCAGGAAAATCCTTCAATTTTAAAATGTAAAGACGCCTTTAGAAGTATAGTTAGAGGAGTTTGGGATGCCGTCCAGCATGTAATGGAAGAAGGCTCGGTGTGCCTGACAAGTCCTAAGGCGTCAAGGGGCTCAAAAAGAGAAAGGCTGATGATACTGCATGCCGAACCAGAATCAAGAAGGGCTCGACACTCCGTACCACCAAAAGAAACAAAAACGCCAGGACACACCGAAGTGACCGCACTAAGTCCCAGGGAAGCCATGCCAGCAAGGCCCGAAAAATCCCCGACACTCCTGCTATTGACACGTGTCGGAGGCAAATGGCCACGGTCACTCGCAACAACGCGGGGAGCTACTGTGGAGGCAACCCCCCGCGCTGAGCGTTTCCCGCCCCACGACCTCGAGCACGTGGACAGTCACGACGAATGTGACCAGGTTGGCCACAAGCAAAACACACAATAGGAGGCCGAGAACCACGACCCTCCACTGGCTGACTCACACCTACAGATATAGCCGGTCGACGGGTGGGGAGAGCACGATGACTCTCATAATCCCTCCCTTGCTGGTCTGAAAACTGCACGCTGCGCCAAACAATGCACAGCTGATGCAGCTCCTGAAAAGATGAAGGCACACCATCAAAAACTAACCTACACCGTTCTTCAGGAGAAATGCCATCCAGGATGACACGAACGGTTTCAACTTTCGGAAAGTGTGAGGCGCAACGCTTGACGAGCTTCTTTGATGGACGAGACATAGGCTGCCAGAGACTCGCCCCTACCCTGCGACCGATAAAATCTGTCCATGATCAGCCTCTCCATGAGTCGAATGGGAAGAAACGACGACAGTAACTCTCGGTGGAACGAGTCCACCGAGGCATCACTGGCCAAGACAGAACCCAGCAACTCCCCAACAGGACCTCTGCAATAAGGGAAAATCAGACGAAGCAAGTCCCCAGCTTGCATGCCAGGCATCTCACTAAGTCTGAGAAAGGCAACTAGAAACTTCAGAAGTTCCTCAGGATCCATCCCATCGATCACAAGGAGATTCTGAATCATGGGCGTGAGAGGGTTAGGTAGCTTGTGGTAGCTCAGCTGCAGAAGAGCAGGTGAACACAAAGGAGCCGAAGCAGAAGGAACGGCCGCTGGAGCCGAACCACAAGCAACCTCAACAGAAACACCTGCAGGCTCAGAGGGAGCCTCAGGCACAGTGAAAGCCGTTGTCTCAGCCTGCGGCCTCGACACGTTGGGCAACAGAGAGAAATTAGGCCACTGACCCAAACTCGTAGGAGTCGTGGAACCGGAGAGTGCCTGAAAAATCTCTTCAAACCTAGCCACACTCTCCAAGATCCACGCCCTATCCGACGGTTCCAACCCCGATGCCCGGTTGACCATCCGTAAGCGAGCAAGCAGACGCCCCAAACGGGCAAGGCGGCAGGCCCGGTCACGACCCACTGGAGGTTCCAACTGCAAATCTTCCAAAACCCCTTCCCAATCTTTCACCTTACGTTTGCATACCAATAACTCATCACCAACCTCCAGTAGATCAGACCACTCCACCGCTGTGCCCGCGGACAACTGCTCCCACAGCAACCTCCGGAGGTTCAAAACATCACCCTCCGGAGTCACACCCCGTACCCTAAACTCAAAAATCAATATCTCCTTCACTAGGAGTGCAACATTCTGCAGATAGGCCATCTCGCACGCAACAAATCTCAACAATACACAAAAAACTACAACTCCAGGGTCCAAAACGAACTGAAACCCTCAGCCTACCGAGCCACTGCCGACCACTCCAATCCACCCATCGGAAACCCATCCAAAACAATAACCCAGCGGATTGCCGTTTTTTTTTTTTTTTTTTTTTTTTTTTTTTAAGTCTAAGTTAAGTTATTTGTTCGGTTTTTATTTTCTTTTTTTTTAATAATTATTTGTTTCTTTTTTTTACGTATTACCAAGACCACCAGACGGTAGGTCGGCCAACAATGACCTACTAACTGGCAAACACCCACCGTCAACAACCAAGAGAGAATTAATTTTTTTTTTAGGCAACCACTCTCTATTCTGTATTCTCACTTACTGGTGATCTTGACCGTTTCATTTTTTAGAAATTAGCAGTATAACATAATTCACTAATAACTATAACCTAAAATGGTAAGCAGCTGTCGTAATAATAATAATAATAATACACCAACAAACACTTGACTGACGCTACCACTGCCTGAACTGCGCATCGAGCAAAACAAACAGCTGACTTGTCAACACCTTCTAAATCAGAAGCCAAACAATGACAACAATATGGAAATGTTAATAAATAGTTATATATTCGTAATCTTTGTTTATTAGTGATTAATTTTGTATAAAATGTGATTCGTATAGTTTTAAAATAAAAATTACAATAACAAAATTCCAAGCGTCCTGTTATACGGACGTTACTATTTCTCGATCGCCCAGCCCACGTCCTGATATACGGACGTTGGTATTTCTCGACTGCCCGGCTCACGTCCGGATATCAGGACGTTAGTACGGAAAGGGTTAAGACCCATCCCCCACCAAAACTGGAAAGCGTGCCAACCGGGGGATGGCTAAAAACCAGTCAAGCGATGGGATCACGGGTGGCAGTTGGAGGGTCAAATGACAACTCGGCAGCTGAGCAAAAACTAATTTTATTTTCAACCACAAAAAGTAATCAACTAAGCAGAAACCGGCAGAAGGCCACAATATCAAGAACACTTAACAAAACAAGGTACACAAAATTAACAAGAAAATAACAAATGCTAAGAAAACAACAAACGCTACAAATACCAAAAATTACCATTAAGAATTACCAGCTACATGGCCTATCTGCCGCAAAGCCTGAGACACCAAAACGTAAGAAAATAAGGAACAACTTAAAAGTGAAAAATTTAGAACAATTTTTACAACACCAAATAACCCGGCAATTTAGCCCACATCCCATGATTCCACCGAGGCCAGGGAGTAAGCCGGAATCCCTGGGCAGCTCCGAATAGGAAGTTAAGTAAAAGACAACCAATAATCCCCTTTTGGTGAAAAAAATTAAAAATTAAACAAATTTAAAAAAATATATAACCCGGTACCATTCTAGTAAAAAGTCACTTCAAGACATCCATAATACAATTAACAAAAAAATAAATAACAATCACTAGGCCTAAACATATAAATAAATAACACAACTTAACTATAGGGACCTAACAAATATAAAATCTAAAAAATATAACAACAAATAAAACTAACTAAAATAAATAACAATAAATATTAACATAAGTTTTTTTTTCTTTTTTTTTTTCTTAAATTTTAAATATATACATATCAATGTCCCCATGGCTGTTTCATCACTTTGTCCAATCAGTTTTAGGCCTAGGCCAAAATAAATAGTTCCACAAAATATTTTTTCTTCTTTTTTTTATATTTCACTTCCTTTTTCTCTTTGTTTTTATATATATATCAAAACCCCCAGCTCAGCCGCCGCGAACAAAAAGGAACGCACGAGTCCGCCACCAAAGTAAGCAAATCGCCGGGCACGAGCGATCTCAGGCAGCCCGGCAGACCACGACGAACGTAATGAAATGTACCGGTCAAAACGACCCGGTACAAAATGAGGATATTAATTTCGTGAATATAAATGAAAGTTTATATTTATTGGATTAAAATGTTGTGAACACAGACTACTAGAGTCAGACCTGCTAGTGTTGTGAACACAGACTACTAGAGTCAGACCTGCTAGTGTTGTGAACACAGACTACTAGAGTCAGACCTGCTAGTGTTGTGAACACAGACTACTAGAGTCAGACCTGCTAGTGTTGTGAACACAGACTACTAGAATCAGACCTGCTAGTGTTGTGAACACAGACTACTAGAGTCAGACCTGCTAGTGTTGTGAACACAGACTACTAGAGTCAGACCTGCTAGTGTTGTGAACACAGACTACTAGAGTCAGACCTGCTAGTGTTGTGAACACAGACTACTAGAGTCAGACCTGCTAGTGTTGTGAACACAGACTATCTAGTAGTCAGACCTGCTAGTGTTGTGAACACAGACTATCTAGTAGTCAGACCTGCTAGTGTTGTGAACACAGACTAACTAGTAGTTAGACCTGCTAGTGTTGTGAACACAGACTATCTAGTAGTCAGACCTGCTAGTGTTGTGAACACAGACTATCTAGTAGTCAGACCTGCTAGTGTTGTGAACACAAACTACTAGAGTCAGACCTGCTAGTGTTGTGAACACAGACTACTAGGGTCAGACCTGCTAGTGTTGTGAACACAGACTATCTAGTAGTCAGATCTGCTAGTGTTGTGAACACAGACTATCTAGTAGTCAGACCTGCTAGTGTTGTGAACATACTACTAGGGTCAGACCTGCTAATGTTGTGAACACAGACTACTAGGGTCAGACCTGCTAGTGTTGTGAACACAGACTATCTAGTAGTCAGACCTGCTAGTGTTGTGAACACAGACTACTAGAGTCAGACCTGCTAGTGTTGTGAACACAGACTACTAGAGTCAGACCTGCTAGTGTTGTGAACACAGACTACTAGAATCAGACCTGCTAGTGTTGTGAACACAGACTACTAGAGTCAGACCTGCTAGTGTTGTGAACACAGACTATCTAGTAGTCAGACCTGCTAGTGTTGTGAACACAGACTAACTAGTAGTTAGACCTGCTAGTGTTGTGAACACAGACTATCTAGTAGTCAGACCTGCTAGTGTTGTGAACACAGACTATCTAGTAGTCAGACCTGCTAGTGTTGTGAACACAAACTACTAGAGTCAGATCTGCTAGTGTTGTGAACACAGACTACTAGAGTCAGACTTGCTAGTGTTGTGAACACAGACTATCTAGTAGTCAGATCTGCTAGTGTTGTGAACACAGACTATCTAGTAGTCAGACCTGCTAGTGTTGTGAACATACTACTAGGGTCAGACCTGCTAATGTTGTGAACACAGACTACTAGGGTCAGACCTGCTAGTGTTGTGAACACAGACTATCTAGTAGTCAGACCTGCTAGTGTTGTGAACACGCTTCACAGCCTACATTATTTCGAAAACGATTATGACAGGTTTTTAAGAATGCTAAAAGCAGTATATAATTTCTGACTGTGTGTTCAAAGTCACACTCAGCTAGTTTAGCGCCATTTCTTGAGTGTTGCATGTTTGGACCTCAGGGCTGTTTTTGACACTTGAGGGTTCAGCTGGCCAGTGGGAAGATCGCCGGGATGTAGGGGTGCTGGGAGTCTCTTATATATAACTTTTAAATGTAAGCTGTTTTATATAATTGTGGAGGTTATAAGTGCTGCGATCCACCTAGAAAATTGGTTGGTGGGTATTCATTTGTGAATCCCACTGGTCTGAGGTTTACCAAAATCGATCACCACAATATTTTCTACATTTCAACTTATATTATAGTACAGTTGGGTTGTGTGACGTTGACTTGTTTTGCATTTCTACCAACACTTCTTAATTCGAACTAAGACACTGTTTACAGTTAAGTTAAAATAATTACGTTGAAATAATTTTGATTGAAATAGTTTTTTTACTACAATTTTATTCGACAGTTTAATGGGCCTGTAGGCCTATGAGTGAACTTTACTCAACAAGTAAAGTACCGACCGTTGGCTAAGTGGGGATTCGAACCCCCATAAGCCCTCCACAGCTACTGAGCCACTGAGCTACCACACCGGCAAGTTATTTGATATGATAACTTGACCGTTTATGACGCAATAAACCATTCTTCATAAATGTCACTGATAAATAGCCTTACACTACATAAAACAAATATTTCTGAATCTAAAAATATAAATATGTTGGGAGGATCAATTTTCTTAAAAAAGAGTGATTAGATATTCTATTAAGTATTATAAAAATTTAACAACATTTTAATCCAATAAATATAAACTTTCATTTATATTCACGAAATTAATATCCTCATTTTGTACCGGGTCGTTTTGACCGGTACATTTCATTACGTTCGTCGTGGTCTGCCGGGCTGCCTGAGATCGCTCGTGCCCGGCGATTTGCTTACTTTGGTGGCGGACTCGTGCGTTCCTTTTTGTTCGCGGCGGCTGAGCTGGGGGTTTTGATATATATATATAAACAAAGAGAAAAAGGAAGTGAAATATAAAAAAAAGAAGAAAAAATATTTTGTGGAACTATTTATTTTGGCCTAGGCCTAAAACTGATTGGACAAAGTGATGAAACAGCCATGGGGACATTGATATGTATATATTTAAAATTTAAGAAAAAAAAAGAAAAAAAAACTTATGTTAATATTTATTGTTATTTATTTTAGTTAGTTTTATTTGTTGTTATATTTTTTAGATTTTATATTTGTTAGGTCCCTATAGTTAAAGAAACTATTTTTATCTTAAAGCATGAGGCCAAAATATTTATTAATGTAGTCAATTTTGAGTTTACATTGTAATAAGAAATTAAGTGATTCGACAGAAATAGTAAGAGTAAATAAATGTAACACAAGTGTTGAAAACGACACATTTTGGTTAAGAAACAAAACATAATTTTATTTATTTATTAGTTTGTCAATTTGATATGAAAATAAAGTCTCCTTATCCATTGAATAACCGTTAGTAAGATACTTAAAATTAAGAATATGTTGTGTAAATAATATCTAAAGCAGAATGTCACATAAATCACAAATTATAACAATATGAGTTTGATTTTTGATGTATACAATATAAACTGAAATAAATATCTATATCTTCATTTGATAAACATATATTAACAATACATACTCATCAGTATCTAGAAACACTCTTTAAGGTTGTATTTTCTTCAGGAAGAAGAAGTCCTGGCGGCTCTATTGGACCTGCCTACGAAAGACATGAATATACTCGCCATGAACGAGGTTTGTCTGCTTGTGTTTAATTCTCTCAGTTTTCTGGATAAAAATGCTGATAAATATGTTTTGGAGAGGCCAATATTTACTAAAAAAGTAATTTAAAGTGCAAAAATATAAAGATAATTTATTTTTACTATATTGTACATGCAATTAATTTTATTTCGACATTACTTTACATGCTACAAAAGCCTTTCGTAATATTTTTAAAAGTTTTTATGTATCAGTACTGGTAACCAAGAAACGTTCAACGTTTCCTCAAATAAGGCAAACAATAAATCTATATTTATTTACCTGGGTTAATCGTTTTAAAACTATTTATTGTTTAAGTTTTTTTGTTATTCAATGAATTATTCAACAACTGTTCATAGTATCATTGATTTGGTTTCTGTCTAATGGTGGCTGTGATTAAAAAAATAATTAAAATAACCTTATCACTCATCTGCTTACTGAAAACGATCGAAAAATTCAACAAATTAAACCGAAAACAAACTTTTATGATATTTAAAAAATAACAAATAAAAAAATAAACCTATTTGTGATACTGATTTTGATCCTTGAAGTGGATGTTTTGCGCTACTTAATAACAGGAAACTGAGAAATCAGCTGGTGCAAAATTCAATTTGTATTTATAACCTCAAAAGTTACTTTCCTTTCCAAAGAACTTTATTCATGAATGTTCATAAAGTCCTTTTATCGTGCAATTTGTATAACCAGTAATTTCGATGCCTTTCTTTAGAAACGAAAATAATTTTTGAGGTTATAGAAAAAAATCAAATCGTGCACCACCTGATTTCTCAGTTTCCTATTATAAGGTAATGAAAAACAGCCACTTTAAGAATAAAAATCAGGATCACAAATAGGGATTTTTTTTAGTATTATAAAAGTTAGTTTTCGGCTTAGTTTCTTGAATGTTTTGAATTTACAGATGAGTGATAAGGTTATTTTAATTATTTATTGAATCTCAGCCAACATCAATGATAGAAAAAAATCAATGATACTATGAACAATTCATTGGATAGTACAAACATCGAATAATACTGGAATATATTACAGTATGGCATTGTTATCTTTCAGAATAGATGAATGATATAGCAACTCAGTATTACTATAATCTTCCGTGAACCAAACACAATTAATTTGGTTCCTAGTGATGAAACATATTATTTAAAGTTAAGTATAAACTAGCCTACTTATGACATTAATTCAATGCATGTTTATGATTTGTGTGTTTGAACATGAATTGAATTACAATTTACATTAAATCATGTAAATAAGTTGATCTTGTAGATGTGGTTTCCTGTCTATATATAAGGGTTGTGTTTTATATATCCATTTATTTTTATAACAGATTGTGTTGCTGTCAGAGGATCTACTCTACAGACCCGTTCTGTTTTCCGCAGCTGGCTGTTTCAATGTCGGGCTTAATACTTTTTACTATGTAAGCAGCTCTAAACATAATTAATTATAAATAATTTACAGTAAACGAATGAAGCAATTTTGTATTTACAGAGGTAATGTATGAACTATTTCATTTTAATAAAACGATGAAACATTGACCGTTAGAACTTGGCAGTATCACAGGATAAAAGAATCAGAGGTCATGATACTTAGCGACTCTACCACCAGTTATATATTGGTGACGTCATTACCAGTCATATATACATGACACTTGGTGACTCTCGCACCAACCATATATACATGCCACTTGGTGACTCTTCCACCAGTCATATATACATGATACTTGGTGAATTTTCCAACAGCTATATACACATGACACATAGTAACCTTCCCAACATCGATATATACTTAATACTTGATGACGTTCCAAGTATATGAATATATCATGTACTCGCTTCGCTCGTTGGGGGCTTCACTCCTACATCCCCTTTCTGTGTAAGC
Organism: Stictocephala bisonia; assembly: GCA_035578905.1. Taxonomy (NCBI): domain Eukaryota; kingdom Metazoa; phylum Arthropoda; class Insecta; order Hemiptera; family Membracidae; genus Stictocephala; species Stictocephala bisonia. Next base: position 132,195 of record JAQJVL010000326.1, read on the forward strand.
ATCAATAGCTATTCAGTCACGGGTGCTTTCCAATATGATAACGAGTGCCTATCAAAGTTGATTAACAGGAGCTCTCCAAGTTGATCACAGGTTACACAAGATTATTATGGGTGGTTACCAAAGTGGATCACGGGGGACTATAAAAGATCATCATGGGGACTACCTAAGTGGTTGACGACCGGTTAACCTAATCGATGATGGGTATTACCCAAGATGATCACGGATGATTAACCAAGTTGATCACAGGGGGTTCCCAACAGGATCACGGAAGCTACGCAAGTTGGTTATGGGGATGCCAATGTTGATCACAGAATCTAACCGAGGTCATCACCGGGGGTTGCGTAAATCGACGACTGTGTGCCACTGAAGTTGATTACAGGGGCTGATAAACGGAGAGGCCACAATAGTGTACAAGGTTTTAAGTATGCAGCCTATTTTAATCACGCTGAAATAGGCGGTTACAGGGCCGGATTTAGTATTTTGGCGCCCCTAGGCACAATATTCTTTTCCACCCCATATTCTGGTTAAAGTTACTTTCCTAACCTACTTTCCTACATAAAACATTACTGGTTAAATAATCTAATATATTACCACTGCACGTGTATAGGCGGGTCGGTGGGTCAATACCACTGTACGTGTATGGGAGGGTGGGTGGGTCAATACCACTGCACGTGATTGGGTGGGTGGGTGGGTCAATACCATTGTACGTGTATGGGAGGGTGGGTGGGTCAATACCACTGGACGTGTATGGGAGGGTGGGTGGGTCAATACCACTGCACGTGTATAGGCGGGTGGGTGGGTCAATACCACTGCACGTGTATAGGCGGGTGGGTGGGTCAATACCACTGTACGTGTATGGGAGGGTGGGTGGGTCAATACCACTGCACGTGTATAGGCGGGTGGGTGGGTCAATGTTTCTATCATTGATGTTGGCTGAGATTCAATAAATAATTAAAATAACCTTATCACTCATCTGTAAATTCAAAACATTCAAGAAACAAACAAAACCCTATTTGTGATACTGATTTTGATCCTTGAAGTGGCTGTTTTTCGTTACCTTATAATAGGAAACTGAGAAATCAGTTGGTGCACAATTCGATTTTTTTCTATAATCTCAAAAGTTATTTTCGTTTCCAAAGAAAGGCATCGAAATTACTGGTTATACAAATTGCACGATAACCTGTACTTTATGAACATTTATGAATAAAGTTCTTTGGAAAGGAAAGTAACTTTTGAGGTTATAAATACAAATTGAACTTTGCACCAGCTGATTTCTCAGTTTCATTTTATTAAGTAACGCAAAACAGCCACTTCAAGGATCAAAATCAGTAATACAAATAGGTTTATTTTTTATTTGTTATTTTTTTAAGTATCAGAAAAGTTTGTTTTCGATTTAATTTGTTGAATGTTTCGATCGTTTTCAGTAAGCAGATGAGTGATAAGGTTATTTTAATTATTTTTTTAATCACAGCCACCATTAAACAGAAACCAAATCAATTATACTATGAACAATTGTTGAATAATTCATTGAATAACACAACACTTAAACAATAAATAGTTTTAAAACTATTAACCCAGGAAAATAAATATAGATTTTCTGTTTGCCTTTTTTGAGGAAACATTGAACTTATCTTGGTTACCAGTACTGATACACAAAAACTTTAAAAAATATTACGAAAGGCGTTTGTAACATGTAAAGTAATGTCGAAATAAAATTAATTGCATGTACAATATAGTAAAAATAAATTATCTTTATATTTTTGCACTTTAAATTACTTTTATAGTAAATATTGGCCTCCCAAAATATATTTAATATCATTTTTATCCAGAAAACTGAGTGAATTAAACACAAGCAGACAAACCTCCTTCATGGCGAGTATATTCATGTCTTTCGTAGGCAGGATCAATAGAGCTGACAGGACTTCTTCTTCCTGAAGAAAATACAACCTTAAAGAGTGATTCTAGATACTAATGAGTATGTATTATTAATATATGTTTATCAAATGAAGATATAGATATTTATTTCAGTTTATATTGTATACATCAAAAATCAAACTCATATTGTTATAATTTGTGATTTATGTGACATTCTGCTTTAGATTTTATTTACACAACATATTATTAATTTTAAGTATCTTACTAACGGATATTCAATGGATAAAGAGACTTTATTTTCGTATCAAATTGACAAACTATACATAATAACACATAAATAACAACATAACAAACAAACATAATAAATAAATAAAATTATGTTTTGTTTCTTAACCAAAATGTGTCGTTTTCAACACTTGTGTTACATTTATTCACGGTTACGATTTCTGTCGAATCACTTAATTTCTTATTACAATGTAAACTCAAAATTGACTACATTAATAAATATTTTGGCCTCATACTTTAAGATAAAAATAGTTTCTTAATTAGATAAAGGGAGTTTTTGCAATCTCACAAATTCAGGTTTAACACTAATTGTAAGAGAAAATCACTTACTTATTCCGTCGTACAGCTCCTGTGTGAATAGTATATTCAGAACATGTTTCACCGTAAGTACGGCATCCTCAGCTGGTCATCGAGTGAAGATCAATCCACCTAATAGGTTTAGTCACAAGGTAAAATTACACAAACACAAAGTACATATACATAATTAATACATTTAAACTCGCACGGACGAACACTAACGACGGGCCAGTCATGACTGTAACGCATCACTTTAGTAAGTGATGCGTTACAGTCATGACTGGCCCGTCGTTAGTGTTCGTCCGTGCGAGTTTAAATGTATTAATTATGTATATGTACTTTGTGTTTGTGTAATTTTATCTTGTGACTAAACCTATTAGGTGGATTGATCTTCACTCGATGACCAGCTGAGGATGCCGTACTTACGGCGAAACATCTTCTGAATATACTATTCACACAGGAGCTGTACGACGGAATAAGTAAGTGATTTTCTCTTACAATTTGATTGAACAGCTCAGGGGCTAAATAATGTATATGAAATTTTAACACTAACCCTAAACTTTAAAAAATTAACGGTTATCATTTATCGTATAAGCTTCTTTAAAATAGTTTTTGCATCTCCATGGCTGAAACGTACGTTATATTTACAGCTAAACCAAATGTTTTTTAATCATATCCTCATTCAAGTGTGTACTTTACTTGTTATCACTACCGTATGTTATTAAAGAGACTTTGGCCTAATCAGTTTTAGGAGCTAAACACATCAAGAACTAGAAAATGATGTTTACTTGATTACATGAGTTCGAAATGCACCGGAAAATAGAAAAATGTTATTTTCTTACAACACTTCTTTTATTTATCGAAAATCTCAACCGGTGTTTTCCATGTTTAGCAAGGTAAACGTTCGAACACAGTTTTCATGGGATGTATACATTTCAATTTAGGTTATGTTTAGATCGACAGCTGGGTTTAACGGTACGCTACAACAATACGGCAAACCTCGTGAAATAGCAGGCCCGTTATACGTTATGTAGTACGGTAAACGCTAAACGTAGAAAAATAACTATAGGTTTATCGTACTCATTTAACATACAGTGCAAACACTCCCTAATTACATTTTGTTATAAATAATGTACAATAAAATGAACGTATTTAACACACATTTATAGAACTATAAGCACAAAATGCAAAAATATTTTGGTGATTGATATCGTTGAGCCACTTTCACCATGCTCAGACCAAAGTGACTAACAACGGAAATACTTTGTGAATTCAAATTCCTTTTTGAATCTCTCTTGTCTGAAGAAAATGAACGTGTATGTCAAAATCGATCACCTTAATATTTGTAAATTTGTTATTAATATTTTAATAAATTTGTGTTGTGTAATTTATTAGAATTGTATGAAAATAAAATGAACTATAGTCATCTTTAGAAAAGGCAATTCGTTTTACTAACCTTTTTTCCAGTTTTCTCCATGATTGTAAGTGAAAAACCACACAGTCGCTAAATAACCACAAAACTGATTAAAACAAATGCAAATGCCACGTCAAATTTGTTACCTGTGTTTCGAGCGACAAAGAAATCTACTTTTTCCAACAAAATCAACAGAACAGTAAAGTTGTGGAAGAAGATCTTGAGGCCGAAGATTTTGCTGATTCCTCTAACTTGATCTATGATGTCTACTTGACGCATCCTTAGTCTGCGCAAGCTGTAGTTGGCGGTGCGAGGGAAGATGTGAGCTTGGAGACTACTGTATAAAGAATGTATCGAAGTGCAACACAAGCAAAACTGTGCCATTGTGGAAAGGATGACAAAAGCACATGATAAAGTACCTAATCCCATTAATATACTGCCAGTCATATTGTTTTCAGTGATAAGCACATGTTCCGACAACATTAAAAACAACAAAACCAGACATGTAATATCTAAAGTCATAAAAGTTATTTTCTTTGATATGTCATCGAAATTTGAAAATATTGCCTCATAAAATGAAATCGTTGGCTTAACAGAGCTAAAACCGTCTAGTACAAAATACACATACAGTGAAATACTCACAGCAATAACAAGAACCGTTAAAACATCCTTTTCACTACACTACTATGAGTTTAGCTGTTTTCGTTATGTGTTTACAACCTGCGAAACATCATATTTTCAACAGCTGTCTATTGTTTACTACCGAAAGTAACATTGTTTACAACCGAAAATTTTCCACAGTCAACAACACCTGTTTTTATTCCGTAGTGTAGTGAAAAGTATCGTTCAAAACTCGAGTGAAAGTGTTTTGTATGTTCTCGACCAATTGAAGTGCTCGACAAGTCTCGTACTTCAAACATATGGTCTCGAACATGCAAAACCCCACTTTCCACTCTTGTTATGAAATAAACTATTTTAGCATAAATCAAGGAATGTAGTACTGAAATTTCAGTGATTACATTTTAGATGAAAGTTATTGGACCGAAAATGAAAAAATACTTAGGAGCAATCAAATTAGGGTATGGGTTGATTCCTAGCAAATACGCTTTGTAAAATATCCACGGACTGCCTATTGCGAAAAAACAAACCGTCAACAAAATAAATATCTTAAATCTTCCCTATCAGATGATCATATCGAGACTAAATTTGTCTGAATAATGCGTGAACTGTGAACTTGTTTAGCAATTTCTTAACTATGTTAAGTCATTTAAGTGTTCAGTTGCAAGAAAACATATTAAATAATACGGCTTTTAAAGAGTTTCATAATATAAGCTTAAACGGGCTTTCAACCATACAATAATTCACGAACAAAAAACACCAGTATGCTATTAACTTACAATAACAACAATCGTTATTATTTCTACTCTTCTTTCCTTAACTTCACTTTAATGTATCTTCTATTCCCCCTAATCTGTTGTGATGGTTTATTTATGTGTCAACTCAGTATTTCCTTTCGTAAAGGGTTTTATTGAGTTTATTATTTACGAGATGTTCTATTTACGTAATTAACACTTATAAATAAGTATATAGAATATTTATTACCACACGTGGATCGAGATAATGATTGTTTGAGTATATATTTTGTCACATCGTTAGCACGTCTTGTATCAACAATCGGTGTATATCGTCAGGTAATTTTCATTTCAATTGATTATTTATAAAGATCCAATAAGTAAAAACATATTTAATTTGGATGGTAATAAGTGGCGTTGATGAATAATCAGTTAACAAAAAGAGACTTTTAGAGGTTATGGTGTAAGAACCCTTTCCAAAACTTTCTAAAATATTATTTGTAAACTGATATGAAAATGTTTTATTAAATACACTGGGAGGGGTTTTGAAGGCACCACTTGGGATATACTGGAGAAGATTTGATTCCCTCCATTTTCAACCTGAGAGTAACTCGAGCCAGACGATCAGCAGGAACAGTCTTGGAAATGGGGTCACTCCACAGTCTCTCAGCTATGGCAGCTGCGGTGGGCCATATGGAAGGTTCTAGAGAATGTTGGTCTAGACGGTCTGTCCATGCGAGTGCCTCGCCCCCCACCACTAGGCGACGCTCTGATACTGACATGTCCATCCAAGGTTGGTATTGGTAGGCTGTCAACCACGGATTGGGAATGCCCAAAGTCCATACATCGCCAGAGGATACTAACACTCGCTTCTTTTGTTTCACTAGCTTCTCCAACTCTCCTGATGTACTCGCTGATCTGGATTGAACGATGGGGGTTATATGACGCCAGAATTCTGTATCATCTAGAAGTGCATTTGACCAAACTATAATATTTTTGTGTGAAATGTTTTCACGTGCAAGGTGATCTCGTAAGGTGTCGTAGAAAAATTCCCACACTCCCATAATTCCCTTATTCATATAAACATCGGTATCAGTTACATCGGCATACGATTCCCAACACATCAAATCCACGTCATCGCCTCCAATGTGTATGAGATCTCCTGATTTTGAAATTGCATAGAGTTCTTTCAGCAACTTGGCAAGAACAGAATAGGAATTGTTATTCGCGGGGTTCAACTGGCCGCAGGGAGACTCGGTGCAAAACGTCGCAAATGTTTGAGCGTTTAAGCACAGTGAAAGGTTTCCTAGTCCTTCTTCTTCTCCCCAGTTCCAACCCTGACTGATGTGTGCAGGAGAGTCCACTTCAACTATTACTGTAATTCCTCGAATCTCGGCATAATCTACCACCTGCTTCATGTCTTCTGGGCTATATGTCTCTTTAGCTGAGTATGATCCAAAAACTGAAAATTTGGGGAATACTTCGGAAGCAAATGGAAAGCTTTTGGAATCCGTCAAGTGCCAGTGAAAAACGTTTATTTTATTCATGGACATTCCATCTAAAATATGTAAAATTGATGATAAAGGAAGGAAATTTTGGGCAGTATCCAACATAAGACCTCGGTATGTAAAGATTGGTGCATCTGTAATGTCAACACTATTCATTATTAACAATGTCTGTCTTTTCTCGTCCCACCAAATTAGCTGCAATAGTGTTTCTAATCCATGACGTGCACCTAGAAATGTTGAAGCCTTTATGATAAATTTAACAGATTTGTCTTTTTTATTACCAATAATTTTATAGCTTTCGTCTATATCCAGTTTATATTTAAGGTCTTTGCTTGATTTTGTTACTTGTACTGACACTGTCAACTTGTCTTCCTTGACACTAACGGTCTTCTTTGAGTGGTTAGACTCAGATAGTCTTGATATCCGTTTTTGGTAGAGTTTTGTTGTTTTCTTTAAAAGCAGTGAAAGTTCTACGCTGTTTACTGGGGTGAAGTCGACCTTTACATTATTCGGGTGGAAGGATGAAGATGTGTTTCTGATTTTCACATTCCCTGTTGGATAAGGCCATAAGTACGATCCAGGCTGGCAAGTCATGGTGCAGGTAGACAGTGATATTGAGGGAGAATCAATACTAGCTGGAACCCGCTGACAATATCTGGAATTGCCTTTTTCACCAGTACACTCCCAAGACCAATTCGTAAGGATGTTTCTCCTAAAACAATAACATAAGATTAACCAATAGTAAAATCAATTGGTCAATATTCTATTCTTAAATATTCTAAACTCAAATATTGAAAACCGAATTTTCTTTGGATTATTGATGATATGTTCTTCCATGACCATTTTTAACAATTCTGACATTTATGATTGAATATAAGATATGATATGCTTTAATGTTTATATGTTTATGAATATTAAATATCCACCACTAATATGTTTCACACATACCTATCCCCGTTTCATACAATTTAAAATGATGAGTGAATATCCTAAACTAATACCTACGACTTTTTTTATATGAAGATGGGCCATAAAATAACATTCGTAAATATTAAGAAACTAAATAAAATATGTTTTATTCTAGTGGTAAATTTTAATCTTATTATGAAATTATCATTGTGGAAATATAAATCCAACAGTTTAACTTTATGATCTATTTTCCTGAGATATATTATAATTTTTATTTGGATTTTCCATAATTTTGAAAAGTATCAAATTCAAATGCCGAATATTAAAAAATTATTTTTCTAAGTAGAACTAAATCTCCTGTTTAACCCTACTCTGCTCATACCCCATAGACTAGTTATCTGTGCAGGGATCTTATTCAGATGTATGTATGTATGTAAGGGGAGAAGTACAAGGTAAAGGAGAGAGAAGTTTCTATCGCCTGCTCAGACGATCCCATGTTTTGTTTTCAAGGCTCGTTGTACCAACGGCTTAAAAGAAATTCCGAGCCACGGGAGAGGCACAGGGGTAAACACATCGGGAATCGAACCCCGTCCTGTTCCGAGGCAAGCTATTGCCCTAACCCCTTAGCTACGACCGCTTCACAGTATAAAGTGAACATTTAGTGGTAAAAACTTCCAGTCAAGGTCAGTATTCAAACCTGTTCTATCTCCAACTCAGGCTCCTGCCACTTGAGGGCAAACGTACACTGGCTAAATATTGTAGTAGAGCTGATGTCTGTTAGTACGGATCTTTTACTAAATAATTTTCAAGGGAAAATCAAATAACAACAGTTTATTTGCAGCCCTGCTGAGTCAAAGACCAGTATATTTTAGAAAGGGTCTCTCTTACCACGAGCAAAACGGCCTTGGTCATTTCGCCCAGATAATCGTCCACCCATAACTCACCTCTGTGATGGGGCGTGTGGGTTGGAGCTGTACCGGTAACCGTATATACTTTTCATGAAAACAATGTCCCAGTAGAATGTACACAGAAGTACCACACATCCTAGAATTAGGATGGTTTTCAACCGTGGAAGTCCTCTGTCCTTCAGCATCCTGAAAAAAAACTATTTCTAATATAACTTTATTAATTTAGTTTTTTACACCAATAACTTTAAATGTTGGTGTGAAAAAGTATTTCAAGCTAGTGTGTTAAGGCTTAAAGTAAAAATATGAATAGTTTGACTTTCACTGAATGAAAGAATAATCAAAATGTTTAAATTTAGTAATAATAACAGTGTATATACCTGGATTTTTAAAGTATTAGTAATATCTTTATACATAGTGACAATTTAACAGTGCATTGCTATCTTAAATAATGTACTTTATTATTCAATACCAGATTCATGCATACCGTACGTAGAGTATCATTCAATCATCACTTTAAATCTTAACTTTAAAACTGTATTAGATTAAAATTAGTTTAGTTGTATATTTGAGATTTTGTTTCGTTTATTACCAGCTGTGCGACAAGAACTCATCAACAGAGTAAAATGCTTTTAATACCAAGTTTTAGTTTAAATTTAACTTCTGTTGGGATGACTGACTCTAGTGTACAGAGGAGGCCAATATCAGCTTGAGATGGAAGTTATTCAAACACACTAGTTCTATGAGTTGGTCCTATAACTGTGCTGTTGGGAGGACAGACTCTGGTGTAAACGAGAGGCCAACATCAGCTTGAGATGGAAGTTATTCAAACATAGTAGTTCTATGAGTTGGTCCTATAACTGTGCTGTTGGGAGGACAGACTCTGGTGTAAATAAGAGGCCAACATCAGCTTGAGATGGAAGTTATTCAAACACACTAGTTCTATGAGTTGGTCCTATAACTGTGCTGTTGGGAGGATAGACTCTGGTGTAAACAAAAGGCCAGCATCAGCTTGAGATGGAAGTTATTCAAACACACTAGTTCTGTGAGTTAGTCCTTTAACTGTGCTGTTGGGAGGACAGACTCTGGTATAAACAAGAGGCCAACATCAGCTTGAGATGGAAGTTATTCAAACACACTAGTTCTATGAGTTGGTCCTAATACTGTGCTGTTGGGAGGACAGACTCTGGTGTAAACAAGAGGCCAGCATCAGCTTGAGATGGAAGTTATTCAAACACACTAGTTCTGTGAGTTAGTCCTATAACTGTGCTGTTGGGAGGACAGACTCTGGTATAAACAAGAGGCCAACATCAGCTTGAGATGGAAGTTATTCAAACACACTAGTTCTATGAGTTGGTCCTATAACTGTGCTGTTGGGAGGACAGACTCTGGTATAAACAAGAGGCCAACATCAGCTTGAGATGGAAGTTATTCAAACACACTAGTTCTATGAGTTGGTCCTATAACTGTGCTATTGGGAGGACGGACTCTGGTGTAAATAAGAGGCCAACATCAGCTTGAGATGGAAGTTATTCAAACACACTAGTTCTATGAGTTGGTCCTATAACTGTGCTGTTGGGAGGACAGACTCTGGTGTAAACAAGAGGCGAACATCAGCTTGAGATGGAAGTTATTCAAACACACTAGTTCTATGAAGCTTGTCCTATACCTGTGCTGTTGTATACATGTACATTATCGCTATGAGAAAGTTCATACCGAAATCAAAAGTACAAATTTATCTCTTGGATAAAAGACAGGATAAAGTCAAGTAACTAAGCTCCGTGATATCTTTGCGACACACCCCTTATAACATAATTTGAATGCAATAATGTGAAATAACATTTAGATCTTTAAACACGTTTGTGAGTAACACTCAAAGGAGTCTAATAAAATTCCGATAGTAACGAAGTCATTTTATATAATATGAATAGGTTATTGAAAAATGTGAACTCCTTCCCAAAACGGAGGTAGTTCATGGATATGTATAGCTCACAACCAGTTAAGCCACCTCTAACGTACACGAAAAAGTTTGTTTGGTTATTATAATCTTGTAATTTTCATTGAAGAATTAATTTTCTACTTACATGATCTCTAAGCTTTGTTGAAAATTAGCTAAGATTACGAAGGAAATATGGGAGGTCAATTGAGTTGCATATGTGCACAATATGAGAAGAAGAGCAACCTTTATTTTAGTCCAAAGAGTACGTAGGATAGATGGGAGATCAATTGAGTTGCATATGTGCACAAGATGAGAAGAAGGACAGCCTACTTTGAGTCCAAAGAGTACGTAGGATGTATGTGTGACACATGTGTTGACAAGGTGGAGTGGGAGGATCCTTCGAGTCAAAGATTACGTAGGATAGATGGGAGATCAATTGAGTTGCATATGTGCACAAGATGAGAAGAAGAGCAACCTTTATTTTAGTCCAAAGAGTACGTAGAATAGATGGGAGATCAATTGAGTTGCATATGTGCACAAGATGAGAAGAAGGGCAGCCTACTTTGAGTCCAAAGAGTACGTAGGATGTATGTGTGACAAGTGTTGACAAGGTGGAGTGGGAGGATCCTTCGAGTCAAAAATTAAGTACGAGAGATGGAAGGTCAATTTATTTGCATATGTGCACAAGATGAGAAGAAGGGCAGCCTACTTGGAGTCCAAAGAGCACGTAGGATCTATGTGTGACACATGTGTTGACAAGGTGGAGTGGGAGGATCCTTCGAGTCAAACATTACGTAAGATAGATGGGAGATCAATTGATTTACATATGTGCACAATATGAGAAGAAGAGCAGCCTACCTTTAGTCCAAAGAGTACGTAGGATGTTTGTGTGACACGTGTTGACAAGGTGGAGTGGGAGGATCCTTCGAGTCAAAAATTAAGTAGGAGAGATGGAAGGTCAATTTATTTGCATATGTGCACAAGATGAGAAGAAGGGCAGCCTACTTTTAGTCCAAAGAGTACGTAGGATGTATGTGTGACACATGTGTTGACAAGGTGGAGTGGAAGGATCCTTCGAGTCAAATATTGCTTAGTATTGGTAGGAGGTTCATTTATTTGACAAAATGTGGTAGAAGGCCCAAATAAGACAAAGTTAATAAGTTTCTTATTGACATTTTATTGATAAAATGATTGATTAAATCTCGCGGGTACTTAAAGCGAGAGTTATGACGTATCGGATTCACTTATAGGCAGTCAGAGATGGATAAAATATGTTTCTCAGTTGATCACACCAATCTTTGTTGCGCATGACTTTTGTGCCCTTTATCCTATAATTTGGAATTTTTGACTTAACTGTTTAGTTGTAATTTTTAGAAAAATCATAAAAACCTTAAATTAGTCGTATGATACTTCTAGATAGGAAACTCCGCAAAAATCCTAAAAAAGTGAAAGCTTAATGCGTAATTTTTCAACATTTATTTATAATCAAATTGCTAAAGAGCAATGGATGAAAATAGAAAACATGTCATCCTGAGTAAACTGACAACACCGCTTTATAAAATTGGCTACTAGAGCTTTGTTGACTAAAGTAATTTCCACCTTAGTGGAACTCTTTACTGAATCGGACTGTAGACTGCCCCATCGAGGCCGCCACCCTTAATGTCAAAAGAGTTGGTCGATACTCCGGTAGCCACGACACGGCAGTAGCACGCTAGCAGGCCGTATGGATCGCTAGCAACCCCTCGGTATGGATTAGTACAAGTTTAGCCCAAGTGTTCCGCACCCCATTGTCTGCGTGGTTAAATGCCTCCAGTTCCGACCGTTCAGTTATAACGACCACAATCCGTGCCTTATGAATTCGTAACGTCGTAAATGCGCATGTGAAGTGGAAGTGAAATCAAGTTGTCACTACAAATTGTTTTGAATGGTATTTATTTATGACATAAGTGGATGTTTGTTGCTAGAAACATTTTAACAGCTGACGTCTGCAAACATAGTTATGGATGTTTTCAGAATATTTCGCTTACCGGATAGGTAATCTATTCAAGCAAATAGTGGAATTTACAAATATAATTTGCTATAAATTACGTTGTTCTGTATTGCATACTTTTATGCCAACAATCTAAGGTTTTAAAATAAAAATTAATTTAGTTCAGACTATAAATTGCTCATTATACTATTTTAAGCATGTGAAAACGATATATATTGCTGTGAAGAAACTTCATGACGTGCATATTACTGTATTCATAGATACATTCAGAAGACCTACATATTCAAGTACTTATTACAGTGATTAAGTTACAATTTTTTTTCTTTTATAAAAACTAATGAACTGATAAAAAATTATGAAACACAGTTACTGACTATAAGTAAACAAATCAATCTTGTAGTAAAGATTTTGTTTCTTTAAATTCGATCCTTCCGTATTTCGAGTTGAAGTTTCCCATTCTTACCGAAGACGACATGTCTGCTGGTGAAGATCCAGAATGCTGACGGTGCTTTCCCAGCCTGGTCCTGCTTCTTCACTGACTCTCCTTTCCGCCACCCATGGTTTCCCACAACCCCTCGCTGCCCACCGGAACATGACCAACGTTGCACCTCTGCATGGCGGCATTAACATTCTTCTTGGAGGGTGAGTAAGTTTGATGTTGTCATGTTTGAAATGTTCGGATAGAGTTAAGATTGGAGGCAAATATTGTGTTTATTTTTTATTAAAAACTTTATTTGCCAGTCCACATGGGCCTGCAAGCCTGTGTGTGAACCGCAGTGAAGTACTGTACCACCTGTTAGCTCAGTTGAGGATTAGAATTAGGAACACTATTCTTGCACTTCACATTGAGGCAATATACGTAGGTAGCAGGAATAACTTATATTATGGACTATAGTAAGGAAGTGGTGGCGTAGTGTTGTAACCCAGCTACTTAGACAGAAAGTGTTGTGGAGATTGTAGGCAATAGGTTCTACGCTATGTCCTCTTATTACTGACACGGCGTCCGCTAAATGGTTGCCATCAACGTGGATATTACTAGAGAAGTCTAGGCTGCCATGTTGTGTGGTAGTCAGTGTCGGGTTGTTGAGTAGAGGAGAGAACTGAGTATCAGGTTTGTTAGTTAGCTGAAAACCAGACCAATACTAGGTGGTTTGTATTCCACGTAAAGCTGCAGGTTCCTTACATACCCCGGCTATTGGGATACTAATAAATGGCACTTTCTAAGGAAAAGTCGGCCTTAGTAACAATGACTACACTTATTCATCTTCACTCATCACACTCATTGGCCCTCACTTTCGTCTTAATGATGAATAACGAAATACTACTGGAAGGATAACACTTCAAAGTTTGTTAGTCCTTGTCGTTAAATATTTTTTAAAGGTAAAGATCAACTATGTTATTTTTCTTTCGTAAAACACAAGTTTGCGAACACATTCCACTTGAAATGTGCCAATATCCACAGCAGAATTACTTATAGTTTAAATGATTTCAAACTTGAACGATTCAGTAACTAACAAGTTTATTCACTTTTACAAATTTTACTGTTCTAAATTTAAAAAATTTTTAACAATACCTTTACTTTAAATCTTTTTTAAGGCATTTTCAAACGAGAAAATCGGGTACCTTGAAAATGTACCCATCGTTACCAAAAGTTGCAAAATTTGATTTTCTAAAATATGGTTTAAAGATTTTTAAGATAAAATCATTAATAGATAATAAGTTGTTATAAAAAGTGTTATAAGTGTTCATAAAAACTCCTTCAAGACTTCGGGATATGTTTACGTACAGAAAAACTAAGTAAACAGTTCTTATAAACACATGTCCTAAAAATCTTGGTTTTTCGAGTAACTGTTTGAATGCGTTTTTTATATAATTTATGAAAACTTAATTACCCCTCAAGATATTATCTTCAAACCCGGTACATGTATAAGCAATAATAAAACCTAATTGAGTATAGAGTATAAATTTCCTACTTTGTATTACTTAAAAATGGCGGATATTTTTAATTTTCAAAGTTTAATACCTTTAAAAAATATTAATTTTCCAAAAACGCATTATACACATAAACTGCTAAATTTGACTTCCTACAAGATTGTATAAATATTTTAACAATCAGATCATTAATAACTGTTAAGTTGTAATATTTGTAATACAGTACATGCCAATTGGATAAAATTGCCACAACATTAGCATGTACTGTATTACAAATATTACAACTTATCAGTTATTAATGATATGATTGTTAAAATATTTATAGCATCTTTTAGGAAGTCAAATTTTGCAATTTATGTGTATCATGCATATTTGGAAAATTAATATTTTTAAAAGATATTTAACTTTTAAAATTAAAAATAACCACCATTTTTTAGTAATACAAAGAAGGACATTTACACTCTATACTAAATTACTTTTTATTATTGCTCATACATGTACCAGGTTTGAAGATGATATCTTGAGGGGTAATTAAGTTATCATAAGTTATGTAAAAAACGCATTCGAACAGTTATACGAAAAACCAAGCATTTTAGGACATGTGTAAACATATTCCGAAGTCTTGAAGTAGTTTTTATGAACACCCCACATATGTACCCCATATATGGGGTTTGGAAAAAGTCTAGAACATATTTATTAATTTTAAAACTATTGAAAAAATTTAACGATACTTTGTAGTTTAGATAATTACAAAGTTTCATTACATTTTTTACGTCACTATTCAAACATTTAGACATATTTTATTCGTTTTTAACATAACCAGGGGATGGCCCACGAAGGAAGTCTTAAAAATGTAAAGTAAGCCTACCTCGACTTATATCTCATTTTAAAGGTCGTTGTTTGTACAATACAAAAGTGCAAACCTGAGGACAAAAGGACGATCCAGTCAGATTATACAACCTCTCAAAAAACAAGGCTACGATAGTTATTATCTATTGCTTACAGATATAATTTAATTGAGAGAATATGATAAATTAATTCTTTTTCGCAAGAACATATGTTGCTAATGATAATAACATTTTCTCAAACTATTTTTGGGTCATACCTACGGTGAAAACTGTTCAAGCAATTTTTCTTTTTCTTATTTTTGTTAAATAACACAGTTTTTTTTTTTTTTTTTTTTTTTTTTTTTTTTTTTTTTTTAAGTAATCTTTCATTACGATTTGAAACAATTAACAACATTCTCAATAACAGGGACCTCAAATACAGATAAATAAATAACCGTATAACGAAGAGGCAATAGTTATTTGTTAATTTATTTATTTATTTCAGATTTACATGACAGCTACAGGACATGATACTTATAAAAACTCTTGTACATAATAATTAACATATTCCCAACTCAGCCATCTTAACTAAACATAATTTAATCCTAAACTTCTTAAATTAAACAATCATACTAAACTGCTGGCAGCTAAGAAGAAACAATATCAAACTTACTTTATTACAATTTACAATATAAATTATTGAACTCTTTATATTTGAGGTAAAATACAAAATTTACACATAGTATACATATATTTCTCCATAAGTAAATTCAAAATAAAAGGTTGCTACATTTTGTTAAAATACTCTCCAACTTATCATTAAAAATATCAAACGTAAATTGATTTAAATTAAGAAATCTTAGTGTCTTATATAACGGAAAATCATAATGTGAAACCGTTCTACATCTAGGCAAGGCAAATAAATTAAATTTTCTAAAAATATGATGTGGTACATGTAAACCTATGATACTTAGTAAATACGGACTATCAATTGAATTATTAAACAACTTACATACAAAACTAATTAAAGCTAGTTCTCTCCTTGTGGACAACACTCTAACTGCAAACATATCTCTTAAATTAGAAGAAGGGGTATCATAAGGGCATACATAACTAAACTTTTTATAAAATAGGAATTTAAGAAATTTGTTCTGTATTTTCTCCAAATTACCAGACTCCATTAAATTCATTTGAGGTAAAATACAAAATTAATACATAGTATACATATAATTCTCCATAAGTAAAATCAAAATAAAAGGTTGCTACATTTTGTTAAAATACTCTCCAACTTATCATTAAAAATATCAAACGCAAATTGATTTAAATTAAGAAATCTTAGAGTCTTATATAACGGAAAATCATAATGTGAAACCGTTCTACATCTAGGCAAGGCAAATAAATTAAACTCTCTAAATATATGATGTGGTCCATGTAAACCTATGATACTTAGTGAATACGGACTATCAATGGAATTATTAAACAACTTACATACAAAACTAATTGAAGCTAGATCTCTCCTTGTGGACAACACTCTAACTGCAAACATCTCTCTTAAATTAGAAGAAGGGGTATCATAAGGGCATACATAATTAAACTTTTTATAAAATAGGAATTTAAGAAATTTGTTCTGTATTTTCTCCAAATTACCAGACTCCATTAAATTCATTAAGCTCCAGTTCATACGACATACAGTTCTTTGAAAAGCTGTATTTTTAGACAGGATCGTCCTTTTGACCTCAGGTTTGTATTTTTGCATCGTACAGACTACGACCTTTAAAATAAGGTATGACTCAAGGTAGGCACATTTAAAAGTTATAAGACTTCCTTCTTGGGCCATCCCCTGGTTACGCGAAAAACAAGTAAAATATGCCTAAATGTTTGGTACAGTGACATGTACATAAAAGAGTGTCATTGCATTTATTTCAATAGTTTTAAAATTAATAAATAAATTCCAAACCTTTGCCCAACCCTGTATAATATATGCATGAAAATAAACATGAGTCTCATCTTTAATCAACTGTACGCAAGTAAACTTAGCTATCTGACCTACAGCCTCTAAGTGAATTAATCACCACGAGAAACGTACTTGCAACAAATTAACTTTATACAGTATGTTAATTTCCCAGCCTAGTTGCTAGCACTCTCAGTGCAATGTAGGGGTTGACTGGTTCACATCCCTGAAGGTCCAACTACATTTAGCTTGACGGGTTTCCACCTTTGTTAAAAACCAACGTTAAAAATCAAACTTAAAAATACGACTGGCTTTGAAAACACTAATAATCCCAACTTGGTAAGACGTACAATGAGAATGTTGTTGTTATAAAAAATCTATATAGGTTCACGAAATGATTTGGGATTATTTAAAATTTATTAATCTAAAAGATTGATTTATCTTACATGCACGGTGGTGTCGGTCCACCAATCCTCCGTACATACATGGCGGTGTCGGCCCACCAATCCTCCGACCATACACGGTGGTGTCGGCCCACCAATCCTCCGTACATACATGGCGGTGTCGGCCCACCAATCCTCCGACCATACACGGTGGTGTCGGCCCACCAATCCTCCGTACATACACGGTGGTGTCGGTCCAGTAATCCTCCGTACATACATGGTGGTGTCGGCTAAACAATCCTCCGTGCATACACGGTGGTGTCGGTCCATTAATCCTCCATACATACACGGTGGTGTCGGCTCACCAATCCTCCGTACATATACGGTGGTGTCGGTCCATTAATCCTCCGTACATACATGGTGGTGTCGGCTCACCAATCCTCCGTGCATTCATTGTGGTGTCAGTCCACCAATCCTCCGTACATACATATTGGTGTCGGTCCACCAATCCTCCGTGCATACATGGTGGTGTCGGCTAACCAATCCTCCATACATACACTGTGGTGTCGGTCCATTAATCCTCCGTACATACATGGTGGTGTCGGTCCACCAATCCTCCGTGCATACATGGTGGTGTCGGCCCACCAATTCTCCGTACATACACGGTGGTGTCGGTCGATTATTCCTCCGTACATACGGGGTGGTGTCGGTCCACCAATCCTCCGTACATACATTGTGGTGTCGGCTCACCAATCCTCCGTACATACATTGTGGTGTCGGTCCACCAATCCTCCGTGCATACACGGTGGTGTCGGTCCATTAATCCTCCATACATACACGGTGGTGTCGGCCCACCAATCCTCCGTACATACATTGTGGTGTCGGTCCACCAATCCTCCGTACATACACGGTGGTGTCGGTCCATTAATCCTCCGTACATAAACGGTGGTGTCGGCCCAACAATCCTCCGTACATACATGTACATAAATGGTGATGTCGGCCCACCAACCCTCCGTACATACATGGTGGTGTCGGCCCACCAATCCTCCGCACATATACGGTGGTGTCGGCCCACCATTCCTCCGTACATACACGGTAGTGTCGGTCCACCAATCCTCCATACATACCCGGTGGTTTCGGTCCACCAATCCTCCGTACATACACGGTGGTGTCGGCCCACCAATCCTCCGTACATACACGGTGGTGTCGGTCCATTAATCCTCCGTACATAAACGGTGGTGTTGGCCCAACAATCCTCCGTACATACATGTACATAAATGGTGATGTCGGCCCCCTAACCCTCCGTACATACATGGTGGTGTCGGCCCACCAATCCTCCACACATATACGGTGGTGTCGGCCCACCAATCCTCCGTACATACACGGTGGTGTCGGTCCACCAATCCTCCACACGGTGGTTTCAGTCCATCAATCCTCCGTACATACACGGTGATGTCGGCCCACCAATCCTCCGTACATACACGGTGGTGTCGGCCCACCAATCCTCCGTACATACACGGTGGTGTCGGTCCACTAATCCTCCGTACATAGACGGTGGTGTCGGCCCACCAATCCTCCGTACATACACGGTGGTGTCGGTCCACCAATCCTCCGTACATACACGGTGGTGTCGGTCCACCAATCCTCCATACATACACGGTGGTGTCAGCCTAGCCGCCTTTACATGCACTGTGTTATTGAGAGAGATTGCGAAATAATTTGAAGTAGTCCTTAAATAACAAGGCATTATAACACATTTGTCAGGGACAATTTTTTACTATCAGTCCCAATTCATCGCACTGCCCTGTACAATAGATCTTTTACTGTATCCGGGTGCTGATTATGGAATATGCTTCCTGACAATATAAATATTATGGGCGAGGGCCCTCGCTTCGGGGTGGAGCTAAAGGACCTATTTATGCGGGACCTGTAAACGATGCGGGCGGGTGCGTTTAGTGGTCATGGTTTGCGGGTGGTATGTATGAGTTATGGATTATTTTGTTTTTGAAGATTTGTATTTTTGTGTAGATATTCATTTGTTACTTATGATTTTATAGTTATTTTTTATGTTTGATATGTTGAGTTTTGTTTTTTGTTGTTGATTATTGATATGTTGCAATTGGTTTATATTGTATTAATAGTAATGTTTTGTGTTATTTATATGATTAATTTTGTTAATTTTGATAAGATTAGGTGGTAGAGAGGACTTTCTAGTTCTAACCTCAAATTAAAAATTAGGTCGATTTCATTTCATTATCCAAATATGATACTAAATTTAGCTATTCTATAAATTAAATTCCAATCGCTCGTAGTCCAGCTATTTATTTACCTTTGGGATTCTAATTATTGAGACTACCCAAAAAGGATTATCTCTAACAAATACTTCATTCACTAAAGTACATCCCTCTTATATTTGTAACTTGACAACAAAGAATGTATATATGAACTTTAAATAACTTTAAATCCCCTAAAGTGTATACTATGGCTCCAAATAATTGTCTTATATCGAGTATTTGTTTATTAATAGGACAACCAGACATATACATTTTGTGTTAGCTCTAAATCTCAATTTTGTTGGTTTTTCTATAACTGAACATGCCCCAACGAACTTAAAGCTTGACTGAAATAAAACAATGTTTAGAAGCAATTTAATTGTTGCTTCTCGCCTGAGCAATATGACCCTCACATAAATGGAACCACACCCAGATAGTAAATATTCCCATAGGTTAATATTGATGTTTTTGCATGTATTCCAATATTAATAATTACTCTCCATTTATGTCATGATTTATCAATAGCATGGTTTATCTTTTTTTGACGACATGATTTACTATATTCATTCTATGTAGGCCATGCAATAATTTTTATTATTATTTATATCCATTTTTGATGATTTGATATACAGTACCAATATTTGAAAGACAAATAATCGGCAACATAATTATCTTGTGTGTTTCAATTTATCAATTGCACAGTAGAATTTCTTTAAAATATACAACGGCGCTGTTCCCGTAAAATTAGTTCACATCTGTTCTGCGGGTATTGTCTTATAGAACAGAAGGCGTTTAAAATGTGCTAAATAATTTACGCTTTATTTGTTAGTTTAAAAACTGAACTTATTACTTTAAATTCCTGGCTAAGAAAAATGCCGAAACTTGACAAACTTGATTAATGTTCAAGCCCAACTTCATTAAAGGTAAGTTGGAAAAATCCTATTTTTAAGGTTGTTCGATCGAAAATTATTTTTGGCACTTTTTTAATAAAATTGTTAGTATCCATGTAAGTAATAAATGTGTTACGGGTAAACAATTTTTTTAAATTCTTTATTGAGATATGGCTGCCCAAAGTGACTAATTTGGCCTTTTTGGTGTATAACTCATGAACAAACCGTGTTATATAATTTATTAACATTTTAAGAATATAGTAGACAAAAGGTACTAACCTACCTAGTGTATAATAAATCTTAAAAAATAAATTTTTTTAAGTGATACCAATTATTATTCTATAATTGATATTTATTGAAATGTTGCCTTGAAATTTATATAATCTTTCCTGGCTAAAAACTGGATTAATAAAATATATATATATAATTGCTAGAATTTACTATAAATGAGGGAGTTATGTCTTTCTGTCACATTTGTGGAATGGGGCAGGTGGAGGCTATGAGGGGGAGAGAAAGGAGAGAAATACATTGCTAGTTCGTTAGTGAGTCAGGATCTTTACTACTCTTATCGGCAGTTGCATAAAATCTAGAACTAAATTCCTTAGAGCGCTAAAACTGGGCGCCCGAACGAACACCCTTAAAAAATAGGATATACAACCGGCTGTTCGTTTGTTGTTGAACTATCATTTATTGAAGACACTTTCTAAGAAATAGTCAGCTCTAGTTTGTAACAATGACTACATTCACCATCTATACTCATTCGAATCAATATTCTTGATGATCAGCGTGTCAATACTAATGTTCTTTCCCGAAACTAAAAAATACATCAGTTTAACTGTGATACGCGTTTTTTAGTCTATGGAGTATATAAATAATATTATAGTTCTGACATAAGAGGTCAACAGTTCCAATGTTATCTGCTATGAAAAACATGAATTTAATACAAACCTGTTCTAAATAGATCAATCAAATTTTCGAATCAATATATTTATTGATAATTTTACTTTATTTTGTAGTGCTTTATATTTTTATAGCGTTAACAAATGGTTCGCCGAATTTAAAGTTCCCATTCCTTCCGTCTAGAACAAAGTCCTCCCGAAATGAAATAACTCCTCGTACATAATTATAAAAGTGTTTGTCAAAGAGTAACTGCTAAAAGTAGATTTTAATTGCTTAATGCACCATTACAAAGAATAACAAAGAACAATACAAATAGGAAAACGTTCATTATCGGGAAGCATTTAACTATCTAGTATAAAGGCAAAGTTGAACTTTAGGACTCATTTATTTATAAATATGACTTGCTTTCTTGGCAGTTTTCGTATGTCGAACAATCAAACACTAAGGGTTTTCATATAAATGAAGTGTTTATTAAAGCTGTAGTAAATAAATCTTGTCGCAGTTAATAAATAACTATGGGTGTGATTTACCAGCTTCATATTTACGATTTCTTTGTGTTCAAGAAGTTAACATATATATTAACAAGAACTCTAAACGTTTAAAGGAATAACACATTTCATCGACTTCATTATTATGCAATTTCTATTCACCAAATGAAATTTGGAAGATTTAAAAGGATCAATAGTCTTAAGTTTATTAGAATGTTAGTGAAATTAACGTTTGACCTTAGTCTTAAAAGGGGAAGAGAGAATTTTACAGGACTAACTCCTCCTAGTCAAGGAATGTTAATTTCTTTTCACCCTGTACCGATCCTCCGTGGTAAATTGTAGGTTGAAATATTTAATCACCTGATAATGGTGAATTTTATTTTCTGAAACGTTGTTCATTTTTAAACATAAAACGATTGTAAACACAACAAAGAACGAGAACAATAAGTAATCAATCGCCAAAATAATCATAACCAAACTATTTATGATGGCATAAAAGAATGTTCTAAAGTCATAGATTCACGCTACTCAATCTTTTTGGAAAATGTAATTACGAGTCACAGTTGAATGATAGCTTTTATCGTTGAAGGGTTTGAAATGCCATTGATTACCCCTTGAATGCAGTCGTGAGCAGGACTATTCAGCATTTCATATTCCGTCCCACGTCACTGACGCCGATCAGCTGTTTTCTATACGCTCCCAGACTTTGTATTAAACAGCTGTTTTAATGTGTTTAATCATCTGTTACTCCATTACCAATTGTATGTTAAATCTACTGAAATGTAGAGAAGTAGTGTGTTTAAAGGCCTGACGCGTACATGTAATCCAGCCAAAACATATTACATAAACGTAATTTTCAAGGGTGTAAAGTCAAGGGTTATTTTCATTTGTAGGGACAAGTTTATTACGTAAGTAATCCCAATTTAATGATGTCTAATACATAACTTCAGGAGAAGTGTTTGCATCAAACATGTATTAAACACAATAAAATGTTTAGAACTATTTAAAATATTAAACATTTCGGGATACGTTTTTCTGGATATTAGAAACAACTCTAATTCCACTAACCAATGGACGATGAATACACTTTTTCCAGCAACCTTGGCAATTATAAAACCGCTGTTTCTAGGAGTTTACACCAATCACAGTAAAAGGACAGCGTCATCTGAGGACTATTGCAAAGGCACCGTTACCATTAATACTACAGGTGTTTCAGTTATGTATTGTTATGGATCACGGCAATCACCACCATTTAGCATTGCGTTCCCCCTCCCAGCGTGGGTAACTTTGCACTTCAAGGTATTTAGGCCAATCCAGTTCGTCCATGAAGGGCTAGCATGGCAGTTAACTTTCCTGTAGGTGGAGTCAGACCCTTCCCGAATCGGCGCCCAGAAGGACCTAGTTCCCAAAGGGCAGTTCCAGAAACGTCTGGGCTTACACGACAGTGACCTACTGGACTTTAAGTCAGTGACAGTGTAGCCTACAGAGGCAGAGTCAGTCCAAGTGAAAGTAATAGTGACTTTCAAGTGTTACTGTTTAATTGTGACAGTGCTTTGAGAATGACAGTACACCGAGAAGTGTTGATTATATGAACACAGACTTAAGTGTGATACGTGACATTAATTTATGTAACTAAATAGGGAATAACTCAAGTGTGTATCAAGTAATTTAAGTTTGTAAATATCTCATAGTATGTAATTTAGTTTTGTCGGACGTGAAAATAAAAGAACAGCTAGTAGCTGGAGGTGGAATCGCCTTATTATTTCGGATCGTGTCAGGCCAAATGTTTTGCTATATTATCTATTTATAAAGTTAAATAATTGTTTATACAGGTACTCTTTAACCAAATGAATTTTAAACCCTACGAATAGTTAAATATGTATGTACCATGGAGTAGAGCTGTAATCCAGCTACTTGGGGGCTAAGTGCTGAACAGATTGTAAGGGATATGATCTATTCCCAGTCCTTGACATACTGACATGGTGTCCTCGCAATAGTTGCTATCAATGTGGAAACTATAAGGTAAGTCTGAAATGTATGTGGGAAGATTGCCAGGTTCTAGGTGCTGTGTAAGGGAGAGAACTAAACATCAGGCCAATACTATGTGGTTCAAATTTCAAAATAAACTATATATATTGTAGTTGCTCTGGCTATTGGTCTGTAGTAAATTAACCTTTCCTCGCAGAAGAAAGAAACAGAGGTTGCATCCAATAGCGCGCCGAATGTGTGTCAAGTTAAGTGCGTTGATTAGTTATTTCTCCAGTTTGCCTAAGACTGGCAAGGCCAGCACATTGTTAGTCTCTCTCTTATTCCCCCAAACACTCAAGGATAAACCTAGTAACTATTACTATAGATGTTTAATGATGTACATTACTTGATATATATTTATAACTGCTACTGAGGCGCTCTCTTTGGCTGTAAGGAAGCACCTCTGTTTCTTTTTTCTCTGTTCTCTTTTTAAGGAACAAAATTTACCTTAGTTAAAAACGATGAGTATACTTGATGATCTACACCCAACACACTCACTCTCCACCCATAATCACCAATATATTGTTGATTGGGTTCTTATTAATAAATGAATGTAAATCAATCAAAAATAAATTTGATTATTTAGTATTCATGTTTTAAAATGATGTCACCTACCCAATTGTAACTAATCACATTCTAGCTCAGCTGTTCCACATAATTAAGTCCATTTGCATTTAGATGTGCTCGTCATCCCTAACTTTACCCGCTATAATTTGGTGAACACGTAATTACTCCTTGTCACACTGACCGAGAGGCAAACAACGTGCTCTATGGTGGCGCCCATCAGCATGTTGGAGGCTGCCCACCCCTAACACTAACAATATAGTACCATAAATGTTGGTTGTTGACAGTCTCGTTGTTTTTATTTTATTTATTTACTTATTTCCATGTTTTAATACAGGTTTACACTCAATTACATTAAAGCAGTTAAAGATATTAAACTAATATTAATACAAAATGGGATTTAAGCCATAACATTTAAATGTTCGAATACAAAACTTTCCAAGATCTGCAAACGTACAATTAACAAAAACACTCAAAAAGAAACATCCATATGACAATAAACATTTAAGTTTTAAATGATAAGTTCACTTATAAAGAAATGTAAGTACTCTAACACATAAATAACAAAACATGCCAACAATAAAAGAAGAAAAATACTCATATATGACATTAACTAAGAATAATTAACAAGGATAAAATATTATATAATGAACAAACATATAAATGAAATGAGAGCAACAGTAACAATAAAAAAGCAATAATAAAGGTACAACAATATGAAAATAATTTTAAAATGCTATGTTTCTCGTTTTAACAATAATTTACATTTCTTTTTGAAAATGTCAGCCTTATCATGGATTATGTCAACATTCTCTCCACGAGAAAGCACTAGGTTGTAATCCCTCATCATCCAAAGAAGAGGCGAGGATGCATGCGCAACCGTACGAACAAGTGACAAGTCAAATAAAAGCCTATTTCTGCTGTTAAAAGCAGGGATCCTAAAAGAGAGAATCTCCTGGCAGACAGCCTCATATGCCCGTCTCTGGACCAGGACATGCAGAAACATCTGCCCCATCACATCCCTCCTCAGGCGTAGACTTTCAAACCCAAACAAATTCAATAATTCACTGTATGGAACCAAATAAGTATAAACATTGAAGCACTTGAAATAAAGATATCTTAAAAATCTTTTTTGGATTCTTTCAATTGCATCGTTTTGAAATGAATGAATGAGATTCCATACTCTGACAGCATTTTCCAGTCTTGACCTGACGAATGCCTTATACAAAAATATTAGCGTTGTTACATTTTGAAAAATGTTTACACCTTGCCTGATAATAAACCCCATCATTATGCTTGGGAATGATATACAATTACTTATGTGGAGATCAAACGACAAATTACAATCCATATTTAACAAGATCTTTAGTTGATGTTACTCTGCAAATCAACTGTCCATTTAAATAGTAGTTGCTTTTAGTGCAATTTTCTGATCGACTGAAGGTCATAGTATGGCATTTAGATAGATTAAATGTCATTTTATTCTCTTTCCCCATTTATCAATGCTATCAAGATCTTCTTGAAGTCTCTCATCATCACGGTAGTCTGTTATGTAGTGAAATAGCTTCAAGTCATCTGCAAACTCCCTGTTAAGGGAGTTTAGGAAATACTGTATAAAAAGGAGTTAAATGCCACTAGTAGTATCTACCCTCCCATTATCTTTAATCCTATACAACATTTAAACGTTGTAACTGTTTACAATTATGTTATTTTTTGTTTTCTTATTCTATATTCTTTAATTGGACATCTTAAAATTAACTGACAGTCAAATTTAGCAGAAAAAACAATATTCAGTTTCTATCCCTTAGTTTAAGAAATAATAATAATACTTTACTCCCCAGTTCACATAGGCATGCAAGCCTGTGCATAAAATTTGTAAGCTTAGTTGGGTATTCGAACATTGGACCTTGCCCTCCACAGTCTGAAACCTTAGCCACTTAACCATCATTATCAGTTGTAACATCTGTGTAAGGATAACATAATATTATTAAATAATAAATTTAACTTTAATATTTGTTCAGCAATATGTAAAATATCTATTAGTCTTTGGTCGCAAACATGAAATAGCTCTACTTCACTGGAACAGTTAGTACTGTAAATAATGGCAAGAGAAGAAATATTTATTTTTGTTTTTTTTTATTTTATTTTTTACAAATTACATGAGTTGTTTTAAATCCACACTAACAACACAGTCTAATTTAGACTGTGCTAACATGCAATCTATATTTATAAAAGAGGATGTTTGTATATATGTATATATATGTTTGAAGTTTATGCGCTGCCAAACCATCCAACCGATCGCCATGAAACTTTAGGATGTTGTCCTGTATACTCTCGAGATGGTTTCTGTGAAGTTTGATGCAGAACCGTCCACAGGGTCCCGCCCCACGGGCTCCTAAAGATCCCATGTTATTCAAATGGAGAATCTGAATTGTTTACAAAAAACATATGACTGTGTGGTTTAATGTAGTTTCACAGGCCATAAGCAGATTGAAGTTCTCACAACAACAGTACTGTATATGTTTTGATTTATTGTAGTTCTACATTTCAACTTGAGAGTGTAGCACACACTACTTTTACTTGATCAGGTGATCTGTATTTGGTGTTAACTTTTTTTCCTTGGTAATTAAAACATGTGGTAAAACGTAGAAATAAAAAATAAATAATTATTTGCTTTGCAGTTTACTTTTTATGACATGCCTCCTAAAAAATCTAATATTGGTAGAAGAAGCAAAAATGCTCGAATTCTTTCAGCTATTAGGTTCTAAATCAAACTCAATATTATGACCGGCGAAGCGGGCGGGTACAGCTAGTATTTATATAAACATAAATAGATCTTATATATATAATTAAATCATAGTAGTGATAGAAAGTCACTGCATGTTTTAAGGCCAAGGCTAGACAGGTATTTATTTACTTTTTGATATGTTTCACACCATTATTCTTTCAGCTTTAAAATTAAACTAATCAACCTATCTTACATTCTTCCTATCCTAAAAAATGTTGTATGGATTGGTTCTTTTACAGAATAAAATATAAAAAAAATCTAAATATTGTTTTGTTTCAATATCATTTTGTTTTATTGAAAAGTATAAAACTTATTTTCATTATTGTATTTTATTTGTAAACCTCAACAATTCTCATTACAGGTAATAATAAATCTACCAGAAAAGCAATTAAAAATTAAATGTTTTTTTTTTGAATTTGATATGGGTCTTCCAAGTCAAATAATCTTCGTCAGCTCCTTTTCTGTCGGCTATGCCCTGAAATTACATCACTTGTCATATTAACCCATTAACCCTCATTGGAGGGTATGCAAGGCGCACGCGCGCGCGCGTGCGCACACACACACACACACACACACAGACACACAGACACACACACACACCCATATACGTACAGTGGTACTGACCCACCCACCCATATACGTACAGTGGAACTGACCCACCCACCCACTCATTTACGAACAGTGGTACTGACTCACCCATACATGTACAGTAGTACTGACCCACCCATATACGTACAGTGGTACTATCTTTATAGTTATTCTCTGGTGACATCATATCAGTAGAATTTGATCATTTGATTGTAGAAAATATTAAAACAGTTATTTTACTATATAATGTATGTTTAACCTTAATTTATCTTGATTTAAAATCAACTCAACTTTAAAAAAGTACTCAAAACTAAAAATAAAACTGAATGCTGTTGCTTTTGCATCACAACTTCAATCAACTCCAGAATTCATCAGCAGGATTACCTAGAGTGCTGATTCCTCCCTGGGGTCTACTCAACACCCAGCAATGGTCTGGTGTGGTAGAGGTTTGGGGGAGTGATTAAGCCATCCATTCTTCCCATGGGTGCACTACATTCACTTGACGCATTTCCCCACCAAGCACCGGATCTATAACCTGGTATGAAGTCTTCATTATCCTCAGAAACACAATCTGTCGGTTTTTTAATAAACCCTAGCAAAGTAAAAGTAAATATAACTAGGAAAACCCCCTACAAGCTTCTCATAACACCTTGGCCTGTGATTCAGTTAGCGTTAGTACTTTAGGTCAGCTGTAATATGTAGAACTATTTAAACTTAAAGCAACAGAACAAATATTTGATAATGTTTTGTTTGTTACGCTAGCTTTTTTTATTAATGGTGAGTTCTTATGAGATAAAAGAAGACTTTTAAAGATTATTTCTAGTAGAATTATTAAAAGTTCTTTCTTATTGCACATCTATGATACTAAATCTGCAATCCCTCAATATTTAAAAAGTAATAGAACAACCACAGACTGCAGTGTACATCGGAGCTATATAAGTGGAATCTTAAGGCCCATTACAATGGAAAGAAAAAACTATTAAGTATTTTCTGTTTGTTTAACAGCTGTTTATATTAGATCATATGGCTTTAAATCTATACTAAAAATATGCAATCTACACCACAATAAAAATATTATAAATATGAACAGCTGTTATATATATTAATTAAAACACTGTAGTAAAAGAAAGTCATTGGACCCTTAAGGGTTAATGGGTGGAGCAAAGGTAATTTTTTACAATCTGCTATTTTTTCCTCCGTCTTTGACTTTTAAGCTTGAAAATAAATCTAATTTTAAGCTATATTCTTCTTAGGTCAAGAAATTTCATAAGGACAGATTCGCTTACAGAATTAAATATTTACCTTTTTGGTAAATCATTCAATGTTTTTTTTAGCTGAAAAGTATATTCATAAGGATAGGTTTTATGGCAGTAATTGTAGAATGTCAAAATATGAAGCTGTTTGAATTCAATCTTGTTCTTTTTTCACCAAAGAACTGTAACTAAAGGACCTGTATTTTGCTTTGTAATCTGGATGGAAGTCATACTTTCTATTAATCGTCTACCATATTGACAAAATTTAACGTGTTCTAAAACAAAATAATAGTAGAAAGATGATAATTCCTCAGATTGTTCTACACACTATATACGAAATAAAACTAAATATATCTGCAGCCGTTCAGAATGGTGTATAATGTGTTTATAAATTCAAAAACTGTTAAAATACAGTTTGGAACAGTGGTTATGAAATTTTAAAATATAGATAAACATAAATAAAATAATCTTTAATATTATTTTTTAGTCCTTTAAAATACCTTTTTTATTCGTTCTTTATTTAATAATTTTAGTCTTCCATAAAAGGCATTTTATTCATAACTCGCATCCACAATTCAACATTTTACTCAACAAATTCTATGCAATTTAATTACTGATATGTTGTTGGTAGTTAAAAGAAAATAAACACAAATGGTTCACCACTGAAATATACTGAGTGTGAACTACCCCCCAGAGGCAAAAGGTAAAGCTCCCCTTTTAGTGGTTAACCCTCAACACCCGAGAGATAACCACTGAGATCATTTTGGCTGAGCAGGGACATACGTGAAATAAAACTGAGCTAGATGTGAACTAAAACTGTCAAAATTATTAATATCTTTAATAGTTTTATATCGCATTTATAAATAACTAGCTGTTTATCCGTACCTAGCTGGTATGGGAGTAAAATATAAACAGTAATGTTTTAGTTTATTTATAGTATCTTTGTGTGCCAACTCCATCACTCCTTGTGCTACTGCAGTCTTGCTTGGGAACTCTGACTTTGGCCCCTTTGTTCAACTTGGCCTACGTACGGCCTAGGGACTTCACCAAGATACTGTACAGCCCTATTTGTGGATCTCGGCCTTGCTGTGACATTTGGACTGTATCACAATGAATTTTGGTTTTTGGAGCAGTGGAGCCTACAAACATAGTTCTTTCTAAAATCTGATGGTATATTATCATTGACATAATAATATACTGTATGAAATGCTGGTAAATATCTTAATATAAAATTAAGTTTATATACGAAAATTTCATATAGCATACTAATTTTTGACTGGATGTAAAAGTTTATTTCTAAAACCACTTTGTCACCAAGAAATAAAATATAACAGATATTTATATAAACAAATAAAAATAAGTTGCAGAAACATTTCCATTACATGTTTCAAATGTTCCTTTTATTTGTTTTGGTAGTAAACAAATCAAACTAAAACTACTCGGTCAGTTTTCCAAATATTTTCCAATTTCCTAATCTTTTTTTTCATTTTTCTTTCCTGAAGAACATTCTACGACAAATTATAAAATTAGCGTCTTTTATGTGTATATACATTAATGTATGACAAACGTGACTGTTTGTCACCAATATATAAGATCTTAGTTTTACATTATTTTGAAGCTTTAAGTGTCCTGAATTTATAATCTATCGAGTTCAAATATAAACATTTTACAACTTCTATAATTATTTTTACAACTTAATCAATACATTGGTAACAAATACTGTGATAAGTGAAGAAGTTATAGTGTGTTGAATACAAAGTTAGGTAGACTGTTTATAAAAGTGTCACTAATATAATAGTCCAGCCGTAATATAGTGGCATAGTGACAAAGATTGTACTGAAACTAAATAAGAATAAATTGAAACTTTGTTTAATTAATAAGACTGCAATATTATATTGACCAAAATACTATTGAAGCTAAAACCACCTAAAATGAAAACCTGTATATTTTCTATACAGTCTATACACTAAGCCAGCAATATTTTCTTATCTTTATTAGTCTGACAATTATGTTATCACAGTTACATTTGAAATCAGAAAGAAAGAGTATTGATCCCTAAAAATTATTGTTCTAATTTAAGGTAAGAAATTACCAGATATTCAATCCCATAAAAAATAAATTCTTAGGATTTGTTTCAAATAATAAACATAACAGTTCACTATACTCATAGAAATTGTGGTGTGATTCTTATAGTGTGCTATGATATTGTATAGGGTTTGTTTCTTATGATTTATAAGGTAAAAATTAATATATATCTCGTATGTAGCTAAATGTTTATTAACGAGTTCAGATTTTAGGAGAGAATCCCTTATTATGCTATCGCACAAAGTAAAGAAGGCAGAGCGGCATCTCGGAAGCTTGTAACACATTAAATGTATTAAACAATATTTATGATGTTTATACAATAACAATGTATGCATGAGTTACATAAGTAAATTTGAGGAGTTGGTAAGAAGTTAGTTTAAGAAGAACTAAAATTATAATGTTAAATTGAACTAATCAATTATTCAAACTAAATTAACACTGGAGTATAACGGATTCATCAAATGAGCTCAACATTGTATACATGCATTTAGTACCCAAATTAAAGCTTAGCTTCCAAATGACTGGGGCCATTTGCATTTAGATGTGTTTATCATCCAATAACTTTACTCGCAGTAATTTGGTAGACATGTAATTACACCATGTCAAACTGACCGAGGCAAACAACATCGCTTATAATGGTCGCTTGAAACACTGTCGGTGCGGTCCGCACTTTTATTTCCACTACTCATAATAAATATAAGCTTACAAAAACTGTACTTACTTGATTTAAAATGTGGCTTTTTTTTAACCAAATAAAATTTATTATACAACTATTTTTATACAATAGTTTTTTATTATTGTATATATCTTACAGAAAACCTACACTCTGCAGTGCTATAGACCCACCCACCCACTCATACACGTACGCAGTATTAACTGTTTATCATGTTTATAGTACAAACTGTTTATGTGTTTGCAAGGCGATAGTAAGCATTACAATTTCGATATATTGGCTGGTAGTTTACATTTAAAAATAAAATATTGGCTCTCATTGGTATTATTTTATACTTCATCATTCATGTTAATATATTGTTGATTGTATTAAATACATTTAAATTAATTTACATCTACAAACTACAGTTTTGCTTCATGTCATCTAATTAAAAAAGTGCCAAAAACCTAATTTCCTTAGACAAAATTATTCATTCAACACTATAACCAATTTTTAGATTTATTGATTGATAAAGCTGCAAGAATTCATCAGCAGGATTGTCCAAAGTGATGATTCCTCTCTGGAGACCAGTTCGCACTTTAGGGGATGGGACAGAGAGGAACTAAGCCTTTCAACCACCTGAGGGTGTTCTGCTTACTTGAACCAATCCCACATCAAACAATACCTCTAAATTATAATAATTAATTACGCTTACCTACCTTACTTGGAAATGTAATTGCTTATTTAATTAAATGAAACCTTCATCAATAATCTGATGGAAAATTCAGTTGTTTTACACTAACTTAAAAGCTCATTTAGTTATCTGTTAAATGGTAAATAAAACTGAAAAAAATATGTGTGATTTCTTTTAAGATCCCTTTTAATCCAAGCTGTTAATTATTTTTCATAATACAATCATCTATCATAAATCATTTAATTCATTCAAAAACATCTTTTATGGTATTATACAATATTGTATGGCCAGCCACTAAAACTAATGAAATATTAAAAGAATTACACAGATGAAAACTTTGTAAATAAAACAATAACTACAATACCAAGTACTCTTTAATGGTAATACTGGCTTTATTGTAAACAAATGTTTTGTTGTACAAAACATGAACTTACGACTAACAAGTCCTCTCTTACAGTTAACCCTTACAGTGAAGAGAGTTAACTTAAATACACAACTAAACTAAAGAAAAGTACAACTGATTATAATTTATTAAAGATCTATATAATTCAAATTAAAAATATGCTAAAAAGTATTTAATTTATCCATTCTCTTACTCATATACTCCTTCGAACCTAATCACAGAACATAATCGTTTAGTAGCATAGTTATATTTAGTAGAATGAATTGTAAATATATGCTATGTATCATATTTTACAAGTTTGTATATTGATAGATAACACGTTCGCTCGATGATCGTTGTCACAAGTAGGTGGCTTTGTGTTGACATGGCAATATTAGTTATTTTATTCTTAGAAAAGAGCAAGCTCAAGTGCGCTTAAAACAATCATTTGCACAACTTCAACATGGCAAATGAAGGCCCGCCCACCCATACACGTTCAGTGGTGATAACCCACCCGTCCACACATACCTACATATATACATACCTACCTCGCTCACCCTCTGTGACTAGAACTAACCTATACTCAGAGGCTGCCGCGTGTGTCGTATCATCCAGCACCCATTCGCGCACAATGTTATGAACCCACCTACCCACCCATACACGTACAGTGTTATGAACCCACCTACCTGCCTCTTCACGTACAGTGTTATGAACCCACCCACACACGTACATTGGTATGAACCCACACGCCCACCCATACACGTACAGTGTTATGAACCCACCTACCTGCCTCTTCACGTACAGTGTTATGAACCCACCCACACACGTACATTGGTATGAACCCACTCACCCATACACGTACAATGGTATGAACCCATACGCCCACCCATACACGTACAGTGGTATTGACCCACCCGCCCTTCCATACACATAGAGTGGTATTGACCCACTCGCCCACCCATACACGTACAGTGGTATTGACCCACCCGCCCTCCTATACACATAGAGTGGTATTGACCCACTCGCCCACCCATACACACACAGGGGTATTGACCCACCCGCCCTCCCATACATGTAGAATGGTATTGACCCACTTGCCCACCCATACATGTACAGTGGTATTGACCCACAATGTGTGTCTAGCCTTTCTCACATTATGTGTCTAGCGTAGGTGGCACATTTCACCATTTTCAAACATAGAACATCTCATGTTGAGTAACAAAAATTGTAACACTTTTGGGTAATTTTATTACATGATTTTCAATATTGAATAAATTTGTTAGTTTAAAAATGCTATGAGGAATTTTCATTTTTTTAAAACAATTTTTTAAGTTAGTTGTTTTAAAGAATTTACTAATCTATTGTTGACTGTATTATGTAAATGCATGTTGTAGAAAATATATATCTTTTTAATAAATTTATTTATCTTTTGCTTTTGCACAGAATAAAATGCAGCTTATCAAATACATCTCCTTAGCATATTATGCTAATTGAGATAGCAACTATGATAATAACATGGTGCAAGTTTAGTAATATACGTGAAGAATATGATAAGAACTAAGAAAAATATAACATCTTAAAGTATATTTGTACAACACAATTTAAATAATATAAACTACAGTAACATAGAATAATATTAACAATAATAACTATGAAAATAAAAACTAAACAGAAGAATTTATAAAAAGGAAACTAAAATAGTAAACAATTATGCTGAGAAAAATAATGTATAGTTAAGGTGCTTAAAGTTGTAAGAAAAATTATTAAAAGTAGAGAGGTGAAAAATATACCAGGATAAATATATTTCATTGAATAGTTTAAGCCAAGAATTACAACAATATGTTGATTTAAAAAATAAATAGATACACTTACAAGCTCAAAGGAATGAACTTAGCTATGACAGTACACAGTATTTTGTCTTATAAGATAAAACTCTAGCACTCTCAGAAGTATAATATTTTCTAGCAAATTATTTTTTTACTGAACATAATTTCAATGTGTTTATGAAAAAGGCTTTCTTTTTTTATAACATGCAACATCTTTAAGTAATTTAAATCTAATCACCTCAAATACAATGGATTAATCATAAATTTAAGTCTGTAGTTTGTTAAAATATATATAAATGCAACACCTTCACAAATTAACTGTAAACATTATAAGAAAACTACTATTTCTCTTCATGTTCTATCATTTTATAATTTTATTTTTATACTGTATATAAAAATTGGGTAATATAGAAGGAAATTTACCTTTCTGAATGATATTGCCATCAAGGCTCCTTTTTACTCTTACCTGCACATCTTCATTTTGAATTAGCAGGTTGGTATACATGTATCTAGACTCCCCGTTAATTTCACTGAACTTATGTAATGAAACAATTTTGAAACATGTTTAAGATGTCTCTAGATATGCTTTTAAGCCAGAATGCTTCCTTCTACTTTTCAGTTTGGTGAGTAACTTTTTTAGTCAGGGATTATAATTTGTGCAGATTATGATACTCATTTTATATTTTTTTCCGCAGTAATTATAATACTCCAGTTCAGTCTAAATCAATATTTTTATCATTGCAAAAATTAGCAGATTCATTAATTATTGCTTGGTGAAGTGAAGTTCAGCCAAGCACAGATGTGTTAATAAATTCTTAAATGCTTCATGATAATGATCATTGTTGTTGCTGTAAGTTGAAAGAAAATAATAACTAAAAGCTTGGCTTAGGAGGTATTGAGTAGAAATAACACTCTACAGGTTTTTAATTGCATTAAGAATAAACTATTAAATAAAGAAAAATTTAAACTAGTGTAGGACTACTGTCATTCAATTTAATTTTCAATTTAAATTTCAAATCTTCTTTACGCTGAAATTTAAATTGATTACACATAAAGAGGTATTAATACATAAGTTAATTAATTAACATAAATAATACATAAACAGTCATACCTTGTACTGGCTGTGGTGAGTCTTGATCTGTTCCTAACACAAGTCTAGTGAAAATGAAATGAACATATTTATCTCAGAGCTGATATGAATTTCCTGCCCTCTCAATATGACTTCCAAAACAAAGATGAAATACATCCATGATTAATAAATTTAATTAGGTTAATATAGCAATACTGGTTAAAGAATGTCAAATAACTAATACAACAAATGTTCACAGTTTTAATTGTAATAATTTATTATTGTTTGTGACACATTTGCAATTCTCCATGAATTTGTAAAATAAAGAATATTGTATTGTATTGTATTGAATTTATTCATATTTTACCTCACTCTACCTCTACACAAAATTCTTTAGTTTATACCAATTCGTATATTAATTGTGATTTATTGCTTTGTTGATGAATAATCATGTCTTTTGGTTGTAACAGTAAGGTTTTTTTTTTTTTTTTGACAAGTATTTAGTTTTCTTATGTGCATGTTAATTTTCTCCTATTTGTATCCCAGTCAAGTGCTTATGATTTAGTTTGTAATAAATCGATACTGTTAACTCCTCCGAGCAAGGATATGTATTTTCCCTTACACATCAGTACATTATTTTCAGAATATTATTATACGTGGTTTGTTGTAGCATATCCAGTATCTAATTAAATTATTTCCTTTTGTATATCCTGAAAATAAATAAAATTATTACTAATATTATTTATTACTTTTTTTATCATTATACATTACTTGTTTTAAATTGGGTGATTATGTTATTTCAGAAGTGGCCTAGCTATCTAGAAATGTAGAACCTCCTAGTAAATTTAAGACCATGCTATAGGGCCATCTGTTGGGTCAAGCCCTTATTCTATTCACAAGATCT
This sequence comes from Stictocephala bisonia, assembly GCA_035578905.1. Classification (NCBI taxonomy): domain Eukaryota; kingdom Metazoa; phylum Arthropoda; class Insecta; order Hemiptera; family Membracidae; genus Stictocephala; species Stictocephala bisonia. Next base: position 169,146 of record JAQJVL010000326.1, read on the forward strand.
GTTAACAGATAGAAAATCCTCTAAACTAGTGGTTCCCAATAGAGTATCAACAGAGGATTTTTCTGTAACTTGGTGTACCACCAGCTGTAACTGTGAACTCGCTTTGCTCGTTGAGAGCTTCGGTCCCAAACCCCCATATATGCTTTAACCTAGCCGATACAGTTTAAATTACTAGGTTAAACTGTAATATAAAATTAATTTTGTAAAAAAAGTTGGTTACCATTTAAGTTGTAGCTGCTTCATATATATAATTATTGTTTTTAGTGGCATTATATTCTGCTGTAATAATGTTACCAGTTAAGAAATTAAATTTCCCTCCTTCAAGAAAATGTTTCCTATTTTGACAATACATTTCCCTTTATTTTTTCATGGTTTGAAAAATCTGCATTCCATGAGAAATACTCTCAAGATCCACCAGCAAAACTCTCATGTACAACTAGGAATGCTCTCGCATACCAATGTACGTGTACCACCGGTTGGGAATCACTGATCTAAATGTAGATGGCCTTGTGATCCATCCTAAAAGGGTGCCACGTCCAGTGCTCCTAAAAATCACAAGAGGCACTGCTTAAGTTCAAGTTCACTATTGCTGCCACATATGAGGTCACCTCACCTGACAGACTTTCCAGACCAAATTCTTTCTAACCTAATTCAATAAAATAAAGAAATTTCTATGTTTTCCGAAAGCCAATGGCTGGTGATTCATAGCTGCGTTTGTCTGCAGAGCAATGATGGGAGGAATGCTGGTTGTTGTCTTTTGTATCTGCTACTGCTGCCATAAGAGGGTACAAAAAACAGATTTCCCCACGGAAGGAGAAACAGGCAGCGACCAGTGGCTCCAAACTTCTGATGACTCAGACTCCAACCTTCATATCTTCACCTTGGATGGGCAGGTTGGTAAGCATGTATCCAGACTACTAATAATTTCATAAACAACAAGATATCTTTTTTTTAAACTACTAATTTTTTAGGGTTTTTGTAATCCACCTTTATGCCAGACTTCCATTTTCTGTTAAATATTTAACAGTTTGTCATGTGTTTTTGTGATCAGCTAGCAAGTAGTGTTTGTGTAGTTTTTGTCACATACTTTATATTTGATTATATTTACTTGCACATCAGCTATTTTAGAAACAAATATTTCTGTAATGTTAGTATGATTTCTGATTAGTATGAAAGGATATTCTTACTATTAGAAAATTAACAGAATGTTAGAGTTGTTAATCGACTGAACTGAAGTGTTATCAAGCTAAGACGATAGGCATAAGTACAGTAAATATTCATAAATTTATAATGATTGTATATAATGGTTGATATTTATATAAAACATCAAGATAATGTTCAACCTTTAAAATATAATATTTAAGGATATTTTCAAGGAATTTTATAGAGTATTTACAAGTGATCTCAGCCAAACAAATTAATCAAATAACATTTCAAATTATTTACACAATTAATAACAGGATATAGAATGTTAAACAATCTAAGTCCTCAATATTGATGGCTCCCAAATATATTTCCCTAATTTTAATTGTTCTTGCAGTGTTAATTGATTTTTTCTAGTACATTTTGTTATATTGAACAATATGCTGAAGTTTCACAGTAAAATATGCCTGCCGTATCTGTATTGTCCTGTCGGTAAAAAAATTCAGTATAGGATGAATGCATTGTGGTTCCCAACACATGTCGGTCGGTCCCATTGGCCTTAATTTTAGCTCGATATTCAACATTATTCCTTGATTGCTGGTCTAGACACGACTAGCTGGAGAATGAACGGTTGAGGGTGTTTATACATAAGTGAGGGGTCCTAACTGATACCTTTGAGGTATTGTGAACTTTCACCATCAAAAGCCATCAAATACTGAATAGGTGGAGGGTCTATTAAGTTCCGCTAAAATGAAGTTGAACTACCAGTTGTTATGATTGTATGTAAACTTGTTATGAACAATCTCCAAGATCAGCCACTTCTGAAATTCTTATCCACAAAAAGTTCTGATCAAGCAAAAATGCCCTCAACACATTGTGGCCAATTTATTTAGAGAAATGTCTTAAATGAACTGCTCGAAAGATTTTGTGGGCCATTATATTCAATCAGTAGCAAATATCTTTGGCAACTTTGGCCAGTGGGTAATAGAATTGCCCACTATACTTTTTGGTCATTGCTTGAAATAAAGTAGCCACAATGTGGTGTGGGTGTTTTGGCTTGCCCAGAACGAATTGTGTGTAAAAGTTCCAAGCAGCATATATAATTTTCAGGCAATACAAATTCTGTAAAATATATATGACCATAATGGGCCCTTTTTATGGAGGGTCTTTTTAACTTGTTTCCCCATTATTTGATACACAATAAAATCCTCATAGTTCTATCCACAAATTTTACTCATAATTCTTTCCATTGCCTTATTTATTCATACAACAACAAATTAATAAAATTAACTTTTTTACATAACAATTGCAAGATATCCAACAATGAGCTGAGTGATTTAAAACTAGAAAACCACTTATTCAACTAGCTTTCCTGTTAATCTCAAACGAATTTTCACCAAAAACCAACTTGGTGTTAACTTGTGATATGTTTGATGTTCAAAACAAGTTTCTGGTATCAGACCCTATAACTGTCATCAATTGAAGGTATAATGAACATTCCTTGTAAGGAGTGGACTATTATGAGATGTTTGCATGGGTGTGGGAAGATGCAACTACCGGATATATAAGTGGGAAATGGCAAATGTTCAGTCATGTAATTATGGAGCCGAAATTCAAATTATGGATGATTTTCCATTGCATGTTTTTTTCAGAGGGATTGATTAGCTGGTCTTCATTCAATTGTAGAAGTAGATACTGTATTGAATGGTCACAAAACTTAAACTTATCTCTACAGGGATCAACATTTAAACATTAAGTCAAGTACTTTGTACTTTAGATTTTATCTCATTAGATTATTTTCAATTTGGTTTCTCCATGTTTTTTTTTTTTTTTTTTTTATTATTATTATTTTTGGTAGCTGTAATTTAAAGCCATACAATATTCAGAATTCAAGGTGTCTCTGAACTCTCTGATAAGCTATCTTGGTTATTGTTTCAGGTTAGTTTAGAATCACAAATATTATATAAGACCAAAATACCTCGGTTATCCTTGAAGCACCATTTTTTTTCTTTTAAATTTACATCTCAAAAACAAAAAGGTGTATTAAGCTGAAATGTATTAACATAAACATCCATTATGAGAACAATTGCTTGTTTTCCTATATCAAAAGTTTCTAAATGGCGGCCATTTGAAATTTAAAATCTTAAATAACTCATAAACCAATAATTATTTTAAAAACTAGACTGAATATTTTTTTTAGAAAATTCAATTACCAATCCAATGATGTAATGTTTTTAAAAATCGGATGAAAAATAACAAAGAAAATTTATGTGGCAGTATGTACAATGCAAAATGCCAGTACAATGTGTAACACACATGTATCAGCTGACAATAGTAAAGTAATTTGTGATAGTCTTAAATCAGCTGACTAGTACAACAATACAATTTGTGTTATGTCTGTTTTAAGAATATCACAAATTACTTTATTATCATCAGTTGTTACATGTGTGTTTCATATCGTACTGGCATATTGCATTATGCATACTGTTACAAAAATTATCTTTTCTTTGTTATTTTTGATCCAATTTTTAAAAACCATATATCATTAGATTCGTAATTGTATTTTCTAAAAAACACGCTTTATTCAGTGTAATTTTTAGTATAATTATATCGCCTCCACTTTGAAACTTTAGTGACAAGAAAACCAATAATTTTTCTCAAAATGGATGTTTATGTTGTAAAGCAGCGGTTCTCAACCTTTTAGCACTGGCGCCTTTGAACACTGAAGATAGCTCACGCCTCCCCTCCAGTCAATAATTGGTTGGTTCAAGTTAGAACAGTGAAATTATGAATCTGACGATGCTAACTCTACGTTAGCAAAAGCTGGAATGCAAAATAAAAATCCAGATATATTTAAATACAAAAGTTTATTTGATGGTTTTGAAAGTTTTTGTTTTTTAACAAAATATATATTTTTTAATTTTTATCTTTGTACCCTCACGCCTCCCCTGAAATTCTCTCACGCCCCCCCAGGGGGGCGCGCCCCCTAGGTTGAGAGCCACTGTTGTAAAGGACCATACAAAATTCCAGCTTAAAACACCTTTTTGTTTTTGAGATATAAATTAAAAAGTAAAAAGAAAATAAAAAATTGGCGACTACAAGGATAACTGAGGTGTTTCTGACACTTTAAATATAATATTTTTGATTTTAAATTAACCAGAAACAATAACCAAAGGAGTTCAGAGAAACCATGAATATTGAACTGCCATAATGAATATTGAACTGCCATAATGAATATTGAACTGCCATAATGAATATTGAACTGCCCTAATGAATATTGAACTTCCATAATGAATATTGAACTGACATAATGAATATTGAACTGCCATAATGAATATTGAACTGCCATAATGAATATTGAACTGCCATAACGAATATTGAACTGTCATAATGAATATTGAACTGCCATAATGAATATTGAACTGCCATAATGAATATTGAACTGCCATAATGAATATTGAACTGCCATAATGAATATTGAATTGCCAAGATATTGAGCCTCATTTGGGGATACTAAAGTTACTTCACCTTAATATAAGAAGCTACACTAAAAATGTTGATGAATTATTGGTTTATTTAAACGCAATTAAAAGTTAAGTTCGATTTTATTGTTTTGATGGAGGCGTGGTTGAGTGAGGGTTTTTATGGTGTGGATATTGAGGGTTACAGTCTGGTGGGGACTTCAAATAGGAAAACTCGCAATGACGGGGTGGTAGTGTATGTAAATAAGTCCCTTTCGGCTATTTCTCGTGAGGTAACCATTGGGGATGTGTACGGACTTTCACTAGACTTTTCTATACATGGGAAATTATTTAACATACTAGCATTGTACCGCACCCATGATAGTCAAATGGATAATTTTCTACACGCTCTTGAACAATACTACGAGAATGTAAATAAAAATATGACTACATTTACGTTGGAGACATAAATATTAATATTCTACGTACTTCACACATTACAGATTGTTATTTGAACACAATGTTTGATGCAGGATTAGTAAGTTGTATTAATTCTGTAACTCGAGAAACTGATGAAAGTCAATCCTGCATAGATCATATATTTGTAAAACATAATAATTGGGATGAGGTAAAGACTGCAGTCGTCCAGACGCACATTACTGACCACTACAGCACCGCACTCTGCATCACTTGTACACAACATACTTCTCACACCAACTATGACAACACTAAGACCAATACTAAGGCCACATGGTTTGATAAGACTGAGTTTTCATGTTTAATTAGCGAGCAATATAATATACTCTCGCTCCCGTATATATAATAAACGGGCTCCCGTGACTAATATTGAAGACGTGAATGATTGCACTGCGGAATTCTATACTATATTAAATAAATGTATAGATAAATCAACAAAAATAAAAATGTCTGAAACGACTGACTAGAATTAAACCTTGTATAACAAGGGGAATAATTTGTAGTATTAGAAAACGAGATAAATTAAGTAAGCTTTTAAAACAACAACCATTTAATATCATATTAAAAACACAATTTCATAAATATAGAAACAATTTAAATAATATAGTTAAAGCAGCGAAAACTAAATACTACAGAGACCGAATTAATGAACATCGCAACAATCCGAAAGAAACTGGAAAATATTAAACGAATAGTCTGGTAGAAAAATTTTTTTTTTTTTGCGTTCCCAATAAAGAAATATATGAACAATCCAAATATTGCACTATCAGAAGTCGCTTTTCAAGAAGTATCCAATGATTTTAGTTCATATTTCTCAGAAGTAGGAAAACATTTGCCGAGAAAATCAAACCATGTAGCGATACTACATACAATCATAACGATAACAGAGCTAACATGAACTTTGTTTTAGACACAGTTACTGAACAGGATGTATTGCAGCAAGTTAACAGTTTAAGGGGTGGGTCTGCACCTGGATGTGACGGCACTTCTGCGTCCCTTCTCAAGAGTAACATTGCCTTCTTAATTACCCCATTACTGCATATTATTAATCAGAGCTTTAGTTTAGGCGTTTTTCCAGATTTATTTAAAACGGCAAAAGTAATACCACTATATTTATGGTACGGAATGGTATGGAAATGAAATGTGTATGGGTCCTTTTATAACACCACCATCCTATCAAACTATTTACAAGGGACGGTATTTACATGACAGGTAAAATACCCTTGCACGTACAGTGGTACTAACCCACCCACCCACCCTTACACGTACAGTGGTACTAAGTGGACTAGTGTTGTCCACGTACAGTGGATTTGGCCCACCCATACACGTTCAGTGGTGTATGTGAAACTCCAATATATAGTTAATTAATACTGTTTGCCAGATATCCTGCAGCCAGGAGAGAAATTCAAGAATGACTTTATACACTTGTTTGATTACAGATCATTTATGGAATCAGCCATTGTTTCTATTTATAATAATACTGGTACTGGTTTTATTATAAACAAACATGTACGTATCCTAGGTGACATTAGAACCACCCGCCCACCCACTCACGCACAGTGGTATTGACCCACTCGCCCGACCATATACGTACAGTGATATAGACCTACCCGCCCACCCACACACGTACAGTGATATAGACCCACTCGCCCACCCACACATGTACTACTACCATTTCCACCTTTAGGAAATGGTGTTACATGCAAAAGCAACTTTCGCCCAATCTCGTTACTAAGCCTGTTTTCAAAAGTTATGGAGAAATTAGCCAAACTGCAATTCGTTTACTATTTAACAACAAATAATATCCTGTCTGACCGGCAATTTGGTTTCAGAAATGACAAAAATATTTCTGATGCCCATTATGAACTTACACGAGATATTAATTACTCAATTTGTAACAACAAACGTTCCATTGTGGTTTATCTAGATCTAGCTAAGGCCTTTGATTCGGTGGATTGGTCCAAACTTTTAGTTAAATTAAATTTAGTTGGCTGTCATGGAAAGTGTTTTACATGGTTTGAGAGTTATCTAACGGCCTGCAGGCAAATTGTTTCAATTAATGGAATATCAAGTGATGCTAAACCTGTTGTTTATGGAGTTATACAAGGTAGCACATTGGGGCCAATACTCTTTTTAATTTATATAAATAACTTAGCAAAACTAAATTTAAATGGAAAGCTATATTTATTTGCTGATGATTCAGCTATTTTGTTTGAGGGAAACAATTGGAACTTGGTTTGCAAAAACACAGAAAACAATCTGAAATCGGTGAAAACGTGGTTTGATCAAAATCTTTTAACACTCAATACCTCTAAATCTAAATTTATGGCGATATCTCTAAGACCTATTACAGACCTAGGTAGGAAAACTTTAAAATTGTACAATACCAATTGTTCCATTGGGGATTCTTGTACCTGTGCGGAATTCGACCAGGTTGATTCATATAAGTATTTAGGAGTGATTTACGATAAAAGAATGAGGTGGTGTGATCATATTTATTTTGTAAAAAAGAAGGCTCATAAACTATTATTTGTTTTCAGACAGTTACGAGAAATCCTCGAGCTGCCAGATATAAAATTTTCATACTATGCATATTGCCAATCTCTGTTTTTGTGCGGGAATATAGCTTGGGGTGGTGCTTTTAAATCAATACTTGAACAATTAAACGTCATACAACGTTTAATAATAAAAACAGCATTGGGTAAAAATAGAAGATATCCAACAGACATTTAATTTGAAGAATTCAAGGTACTAACTGTTAGACAGCTATATATTAAATCACTACTTTTATACTCTTATAATAACTTTAATAGTATTTACATTCAACCCGACCACAATTATTTTACCCGATATTCTCAAAACACTAACAAAGAGACAAACAGAAAGACTTAAGAAAGTGTACTCATTATCCACCTCCCATTTCATAATGCAATACCTTTTTAGAAATATCCCAAATGAACTCAAAGAATTCCAGCAACTTAAGCTTGTAACGTACAAAAGGAAAGTTACAGAATGGTTGTTGACCTTGGGAGGGGGTGCATCGGAGTTGCTTGTCGCATCCAGTTATAGATAGCTAACATCCTGGCCTATACAATTTATATCCACCACTCAACCACAACCTTACAAAATTAGGTATTTGTTCTCATAAAAAAAATCGGTCGTGGTGTTTTATTTATTACTATTTATATTTATTTTTTTCCTTTCTGATTCTCTGACCTCATAATTTCTTGCTATGAATCTTTCCTATTTTTTGTTATCTTCAGTCAGATTCCTATTATTCACTTCAACAAATTCACAATTATGAAATATGTTTGGGTAGATCCAATCAAATAAATTAAATTGCAGCATATCCTTGCTGGTGTATATTGATAATTTTACAAATTCCAATTAATATCACTTTTTTAAAAAATATTTATTATTAATTTTTTTTTCTTTTCAAATAGACCTTTGAAAATGACGACTCATTCCCACGCACAGATGTTTATCTATGTGGGCATTATTTTGTTCTCCATTGTTAAATATATTTGTTAATTTTAGAATTTATTGTTTGTAAATATAAGTGCACTGTAAATTATTTGTTTTTGTATGTATATATTGGAGGAGTAAACTTATTTTGATTTGATGTGAAAGGAAATGTTTAAGGAATGCTGTTTAATAATAATATAACTGTTTGTTTACATTAGCAGTGTTACGAGGTGGAGGGATTGTTCAGTAATGTGCCCACACCACACAACAGCCCACCCCCCTCCTACCATGATGCTGTGGCAGGGGATCCTGGCCTGCCGAACTACGAAGAGGCATTGAGACTGCAAGGCCAGCAGACGCAGAGACATAGCACAATATATATGGATCAGTTGACATATATTTGACTGGCTCTTATATTCACTAGTGAAATTTCTCTATAGAGTGTTCAAAATGGATACAGATATTTCAGTTGGAGGTCGGACAATTAGATTAGGAGATACAAAATGTAAGGGATAAATCTTCTTGACTTCCTATATCTGTGGGAAAGTAGACTTTCAACATAAATTCAATGTAAATACTCTATTAAACTTGGAATATGCAGGTGCGTTTTTCCCCGGGTTTAGAATTAAGTACTGGAGTTCTTTTAATTGATATTGTGTTACAAAAAGAATCACTGTATTTTTAACATTGATGTTAACAAAATCTTATATATATAAACTGACGAGTTTATAGTTAAGTAATGTTGATTTCAATTTACAAATAAAATATTGTAATATTAAAAATATATTTCTTACAATGGTGTTACATTGAAGATTATTATAGTTATTTGTCCCGGAAAAATGTTTTTCAGATAATGTGTTTCAAATATTTGGAGACTACAAACTTATAATTTTATAGAAATTATATTTTTAAACCTCTCATACACGTGTATATATATAACAGTACAATTAATGAAAACTATGTCATTAATTAAATACATATGTTATATACATAAGTACATATTTAGGAATATAAATATAAAATTTACTATCATGATTTATTGAACTCGAAGCCTTTAATAAGAAATGCCTTGGCCTTATTTCAGGCATGAATCATTGATAAACTCAAGTAAATGGTCCTAACAAAATTGTAAATATGTTGTTAATTGTTACACACAGTGCCTTACTGTAATTTTATTTCTATGAAAAGTTATACACAACCTATAAAGCACTTTAACCATGTTTATTTCATTTTTATATGTCCATAAATTCAAAAATTATATTATTTATATTTACTGTTGAATTACAATTTATTATACTACAGCAATATTTGTTTCATACAATATTGTAACTGAATTGCTAACCACAACTGTTCCGTATGCTACGCAAATATTTGATTACGTCTGCTTCTTCTCTTTGTCAGGGAGCTAGCGGTACTCCACTGAAAGACAAATCCTTCATTTTCGACTCCCAGTTCTTCTGCTGACCGTGTAACTGTACATAAACCTGATGTAAATCTTCTGTTCTCTGTAAACCAGAACAGATTCTGACTGAGGTATTTATATGTTTCCCATATAAATACCTCAGTCAGAATCAACAGAATCAAGTTCATAGCCATCGTAATCAACGGCAGACAAAATTGTCCTTAGCAATTTTGTGTACACAATTAAAATACCTTAAGCAGTTTTCTTGCAAGTTTCATAATTATAGTGAATATTTATCTTATTGCTGTTGTTACCATATTAAATTTTTAATGTTATTTACTCAAACATTAAAAATAAAATAAGATTGTGTATATTTGTGCACATGTCTGTGTAAACGTATGTGTTTGATTTGTTATTTTTAAGATTAGATCTATGTCTTAAAGCAGAAAACTCCATTTACACATTTTAATTTGAATGAAATGTAAACTGACATTAAATTCCTTTTCAAACTAGTTCAAATCCAATTCGCTGCCTTAAAATTATTAAGGGTTAATAAGACACAAGAAAACTATTTGTGGTAATAAAATAACAATTGACTAGGGGTTTGCCCATACACTATATTTGTGGTAATAAAATAACAATTGACTAGGGGTTTGCTCATACACTATATTTGTGGTAATAAAATAACAATTGACTAGGGGTTTGCCCATACACTATATTTTTCAATAAATATTGTTCATGGTCTAATAAATCTGAATATTAATATTTCTTTAATTTCTATCCATTTTAAAATCTTTTGCACTTCTCTAAAAAAAATAGGTGTAAAATTTATATAATGAGCTCTAAAATATTAGTTTGACAAATTGCATTTGACAGACTAATAAGAAATTAATATTAGTCCATAAGAAATTAATATGGTACTTTATTACATTAATTCATTGTTTTATTGATATTTACTAGCATAAGTTTGATTGATGTTGCGAACTACTGTTGTTATATCTTATTTTTAAACAAATAAAACACAGTTTTTATCTAATTAACTTTGTTTTATTCAAAAATACTTGCATGAATATTTTTGAAATCCACAGTAAGGTATATTTCATATGGAATCAAAGTTAATGAATTAAAACTGTTTCTTAATCCTTATACTAGAATACTGCTGGTTATAGCAGTAAAAATTGCCTGACTGGGTTACACCAGTCGGCACTGGTGGCGCAGTGCTTACATTCTTACAAATGAAACGCCGACACAACGTTGTTGGTATTTAAAGGCGAATATGAATGGTTATATGAGTGTAGGATGAGTGTGGATGAGTGTAGTCTGGTTACTATCTGAGTTCAACTGTTCCCCAGAAAGGGCAATTTATTAATAGCCCAACAGCCAGGGCAACTAAGGGACCTACAGCTTTACGTGGAATCCGAACTACGTAGTGCTGGTCTGATTTTCAGCTAATTGACAAGCCTGATACTCAGTTATCTCCCACACACAACATCCGCACAATGATTACCACCCAACATGGACACTCCAGACTTCTCTAGTAGTGTCCACGCCGATAGCAACCACCAAGCGGACACCATGTCGGTATTAAGAGGACCGAGCATCCAACCTATCGCCTACAACCTCCCAAACACTTTGTCCCCATGTAGCTGTAACCCAGACAAAGTGTTTGTGAGATTGTAGGCGATAGGTTGGATACTCGGTCCTCTTAATACCGACATGGCGTCCGCTAAATGGTTACTATCGGCGTGGACACTACTAGAGAAGTCTGGGGTGTCCAGATTGGGTGGTAATCATTGTGTGCGGATGTTGTGTGGGGGAGATAGTTGAGTATCAGGCTTGTCAATTAGCTGAAAATCAGACCAGTACTACGTGGTTCGGATTCCACGTAAAGCTGTAGGTCCCTTAGTTGCCCTGGCTGTTGGGCTATTAATAAATTGCCCTTTCTGAGGAGCAGTTGAACTCAGATAGTAACCAGACTACAATCATCCACACTCATCCTACACTCATATAACCATTCATATTCGCCTTAAAATACCAACAACGTTGTGTCGGCGTCTCATATGTAAGAATGTAAGAATAAGAAGAAATAATTAATTGATGCTCTGGATATCATGCAGTAAAATAGCAGAATAGCTTATTACTTACAAAGGAAGTTGTGGATGTATGCCCCGCATCATTTGCCATTCGACCATTTTCATCAGATGGGACTAATATCACAATGGTATATATATATATATATATATATATCGAAAAGCCTAAAATATGTAACCAAACCATTAAATATAACCTAAAATTCTATGTACGTTCAGATCCTCAGTAAAGAAAACTCAATATAAGATCAGTCATAGTAAAAAACTTACATACAAGTAAAATAAATACAGGGTGTTAAAAAAATATGGAATTACCTTAATTTCTTTTAAATGGGTCCACATAAATGGTTGAGATTTAATGTACCTCTGCAGAATGTTTTTTTTTTTTTTTTTTTTTTTTTTTTTTTTTTTTTGGATTTTGTAATTTTTTCAACCTAGAGGGGGGGCCCGAGGAGGATATTGTAAAAAGTTTAAATGAGAAGCTATGATAAGTTGCCTGTCAGTTTAAAGCCTGTTTTTTTCTTAATAAGATGCCACAAGTTTCAAGACAAAAGAATCACCATAGGGTTGTTATTATAGAATAAATAGCGATTTTCTTAGCTGTGATATTTGAGTGGGAATTCGACATGTTGTAAAAGCCAGTTATGAAGCTAGGTATTTGATTAAAAAATCTCTCATTTTCCAATAGTTTTTTGAAAAACGACCTATTATATCATTCTGCAAGTAATTTAAACTTGAAATGTTTATTTACATTATTCGATCAGCTGTAACATGTGAATTAAATAAATCAAAACAAACAGCCGTAACATGTGAATTAAATAAATCAAAACAAACAATATTTATTTCTCAAATCCGATTGATTTGTTTTTGCTACATTTACGACGACGAACAATACTTAGTCCAAACTCAAAGGTAAGTAGCACATAGATTCTTTAGCTTTTATATTATTTCCCTGTTTTTTCACATGGTCAATTGTATGTGGCGTTATCCAGGGTGCGCTCTTTCAGTGACATCTATATATGTGTCAAAGAAACCCACCAACAAACAATCACCGATGACCACATAATCACATCAAACATAGTGTTTAAAGAGGTACTTTGAATTTGTAAATATGCTGTTAATTTGTAAATAACTTAACCTAACATTTATAAAATAAATTATATTAAATTTAGTAAATTATTTCAAAATGATATTATTGAAAAATGGTACAAATAACTCCTAGAACGGAACTGGCTGTTATAACATATCGTATCCCCACTCAAATATCACCGCCAAGAAAGGTTAACCAATCGCCATTTCTGATAGGGTGGTTCTTTTGACTTGAAACTTGTGATGTTTTATTCAGAAAGAAATAGGTTTAAAATGACAGGCAACTCACCTCCGCCTTTCATTTAAATTTTTTACGATATCCTCCACGGGCCCTCCTCTCTAGGTAAAAAAATTATAAACTGCATCAAAAGATAAAAAAAGTTCAACAGAGTTTAATCATTTATCTTGACCCATTTAAGAGATATGAAGGTGGTTCCATACTTGTTCAACAACCTGTATAGTATCATGTATGTTTGGTTTAGCAGCTTGTCTATAGAAAAACCATGCAGAAGTGGTATCTATATACCAAAAATTGTCATCGTAATTTTCACTTGCCACTAGAAGTAAAGCAATGAAAAAGTTAAATAAAAAAGGTGCTTGGAAGCTGACTGCTTTTTTTGCCTTTTTGAAAGACTGTGGTTTGCATGAACACTTAGGGGTCTTCCTTGCAATCATCCATGAAACTAAGGCTTGTTTCACAAAAATAAACCACTGACACTTTTGAATTATTTGTTTTAAACAGCAAATATCTATATAAATATAAAATTTAGTTTGAACAAAATTAACTATTAAAATATATATATTTCATTCTAATTGCTCCAGTTTGCAGGTTTGACTAATATGATTACTTACATGCTTCAGAGATCTGTCCAACATGAAAAACTAAACGTGTTTCAGATTGAGTAGTAATTCACCTTGTAGAAAATTCAGGTCCCCCTGTAGAAGCACAGTTAGGATATTCAAGGGACCGAAGATAGATTACTCAATCTGAAACACATTGTCTAGTTATTTAATGTTGGACAGATTTACGTAATAATAATACTTTATCATCTTTCCAGGGCTAAAATGACTAATTTTAACTTGACTTATAAATGTGCTCCTCTTGTTTTAACTTATCTGTGGTGTAACAACAGCATACACAAAACAGAAATAAAATTATTCAAACTAAAAACAATAGCTGTACAAAAGCAGAAATCTCAGTTCATTATTATTATTATTATTATTATTAATTTCTAAGAGTCTGGTCATAGAGGTATGGGCAAATATGAGGGGTGAATGGGTGTGATGAGAGCAGATGAACGAGTGTAGTCATTGTTACTAACTGAGTCCGACTTAATTCAGAAAGGACTATTTATTTCTGTTTTCTATATGTGGAGGTTTCCTTCGAGGACATCAGCCGTCATTATGATCTTCAATCTCTGAGTACCAGGTGCAAAATCAATGACTTACTTCTTCTCAAAAGATTGTCACTGCTACAGTGGATTCCGCTGACCTACTTGAAAGAATAGATTTTTGCTGCTCAAGATTGTCTAGAACAAATCATATGTTTGAGAGGAAATATTATCAAACACTGTATTCTTACTACAGCTAAATACCATGGATATGCTCTCCATCGCCTGGAAAATAGCATATCCTATCATGTTGATTTCTTCGCCATGTGTGTGGTGAATTTTAAAAGTGATTTCTTCAAGTTCTTTCGTTAATGACTTGTGTGCATCATTTATTAATTATACAATATATTATCTTAATTAATTCAAACTGTATTATCTATGTAAAATGGTGTAACCTTATGAAATAAATAAATAAATGTATTAATAACCCAATAGCCAGGGCAACTTAGGGATCTACATATATACGTGGAATCCAAACCACATAGTATTGGTCTGATTTTCAGCTATTTGACAAGCTTTATACTCACTTCTCCTCCCTACATAACATCCGGACCCTGATTATCACCCAACATGCGCACCCCAGACTTCTCTTTAGTATCCACATAGATGGCAACCAATGAGCGGACACCATGTCAGTATTAAGAGGACCGAGCATAGAACCTATCGCCTACAATCTCTACAATACTTTGTTCCCAGTAGCTGGGTTACAGCACTGCGCCACCAAATCCCTATGAATACAAAAGTCACTGTTTGACTAGCTCTGATGATAATAAATAGTCTAATAGAAAATAACCACTGATAAATTTGTTAAGGATTGGTTTCAGAACAGTTTGTTTCTTGTATTATATCTAAACATTTAAAGAACATTACCTGGATCTCTAAAAAATATCTTATTTGCCAGGGCCAGCCTTATGGGAACACTGGCAGTACCAGCATTTGGGTCTTTTTTTTTTTTTTTTTTTTTTTCTAAAATATTTGTCAATGTTTCCATTCCAATACCTAGAAATTTTTAAAAAGTTTAGAGGGGATTTTAACTTCACTGAAAAGAAATGTGGTGATATTTGATTTGTCACCTCTAAAAAACTACAATTTTTACTTTGAAATTTAACAAAAATAAAACTATGAAATTGTGGAACTCAAAAATTTAATTTTTTAAGATAGATCCTTGATCTGCCTCTTTGATTTTCCCTTCAAGTATGCTGGTAATCAAATTTGTGAAAAAGTGTAAATCTCACGAATTTATTGATTCATTGTGGGAATGTTATCAATTTGATACCTAACCCCAAGTGTCACTATGCAACAATTAAGCATTGCACTAAAGTGTTAACAAGACAATGTAGAGATACTGTTTTTTTCCGTTTTTTTATGCATGAGAGATAGAATTTATATTATATAGTTATGTATATTGATTATTTATTTGTTTCCATTGTGTTAGTGTTTAGTGCTTTGAGGCTTATATGTAGTTAGGAATGCCAGTCGTGATCCAGGAGGAAGTTTTAAACAATCAAACAATCAATCGATATGAATTCCAAAATAAAATGAACATTAGGACTACTGATATTAAAAAATTACATTTTGAAAAAAAAATTGGTATTTATAGTAAATAACAAATGTTATTCGATTTCCTTTAACTATGTTTCCTTGGTGCTTATTGATTTGTTTATTTATTTTTATTTCGTTTGTTATTTATTTTAAGATTACCTATATATTAAAGATATTTTATTATGATAAAATTAGTTGATCTCTCAAATAGCTATATGCTAGAGAGATTAAAAAAGACACTGCAATGTAAAAATAAATTTAAGAAATAATAAATGATTTTGAATTTGAATTTGAACACTAAATATTTTTACTTTTAAAAATTAAGCATGTTAAAAATATTTTTTAATTTATGATTTTTTAAGGCATTAGAAATATTTTAAATGGTGAAAGTGAATAGTAATAAAAAGAATGAAAAACAGTTTAAATGCAATATTTACATATTTAAACAAGATAACCAAAATCACCAAGCTGCAATTTTAATATGTAACAATGATACATCTGAATATTAATATATCAAACCAGCTGATAATATAAATGTGCATAAGTCGTCATTTTATTAGACAGAAACTAGAAAGACAGTATGATTCAACCCTTTGTGGGCCGAAAAAAAGTGCTAACTCATTTTTAAATTACCACTGTATGTGTATGGCTGGGTGAGTCAGTACCACTGTACGTGTATATTCAATAAAGTATTGAACTGGAATATTCACGCTGACTTCATAGTTAATATTAGTGTTGACAGATTTCATCAAATATGTCATTACGAACAAGTAGATCATGAAGAAAGATGAAGTCAGTTTCAATTGAAAATTTAGGGGATGTTAATATTATGTTTATTTATAATTGTATGTACATTTTATGTATAAACGCTCGCTAGCAATAAAAGGAAGAACCGAAATTCACTGTAACGAAAAACAAGAAAGAAAATACTCCGGAAAATCCAAGGCGCAGTCTTCAGAAACGGAATTTGGATGAAATGGTTTACAAAGGAATTGTACAAAAAAGCAGACACTATCACAGAGGGTGCTAACAGAGAAAAAAACTATTACAATCGGATTGAAAATAAAAAATTATAACATGAAATATTTTGTTAATACTGTCAGATTTGTCTGTTAAAATTAACTCTCTGTCTATTGTTGTCAGTTCTTTTCATTGACATTATATTCCAACAGCTGGCTCCAGATGTCAAAAAAAAAAAACATTCTCGAACGTCTGAGTATTATCCCAAAGACGTACAAGCTATCGTAAGCATTAAATTGGATGTTATATGTAACAAACTTTGAATGACTTTATTATTTGGTCCTCAAACTGAAATTTTGTAATGACTATATTTCGTCCCTCAAGGGAAAAAACGTAAATGACAAAATATAGTCATTCAGTTCCAAAAGGGTTAAAACTATATAATTGATTAGAGCTAAAAAAATAATAATAATAATAATATAGTCATAATAAATAATCAACCATTTTTTTAAGAAATATAAAAATGGCTAATAATTAGACATTTAAAAAAAATCTAATATTACTTTTCTAAGACTGTTTTATATTTATTAATTAATGATTGTTTTATTAATAGCATTTGTATGTCTTGATTTTCTTTACTATATGTGATTTTATTTATTTTATAAGACCATACAAAATGTTGCACTTGTTATAAATCTGTTACGTAAAATTGTTACAGATTTAATTAAAGATGGTGTAATGAATACCAGCCCTTTAACTATCCTAATTATTTTATTCCTCAATTTCTATTCATATGTTGAGTTTTCATTTAAAGAATTCATGCTAATAACAGAGCTCCTATTTACAATGAACGATGAATGACCTTCTATCCTTGTGCATATTGATTTATTGATCACAAGTCATGAGAAATGTATGTGCGTTCCTAAAACGTAGAGCTCTCTCCTAATTCTAGTCTCTATTTTGTCTTTGAAATTTGTGTACATTTGTCACATCCGAATAAATCATCAGTAATCCTTTTTCACAAGTTACCTGAAACTGCTACCATTGTACCTTTTAAATTGTATGCAAGGCTGGTAGAGCACCCACTTTATAATATTATTGAGTTCATGGAAACTCAAGTAGACTTTACATTTTAATTTCCTACATAATTATTATATTATAATACAAATTTATTTATTAAGTATTTAAGTATCCGTTTGGTTGTAAATCCTAGATATAAGATTATCGTGTAATGTTAATCGATAATGATTATATGTTCTTACATTCTTACATTCTTACATTCTTACATATATGATAAAATCGATATAAGATTAATGTGTAATGGATAGGTTTCATGCTCGGTTCTCTTAATACCGACACGGCGTCCGCTCAATGGTTGTCATCAACGTAGACACTACTAGAGAAGTCTGTTGTGTCCGTGTTGAATGGTAGTCAAGGTTCAGATGTTGTGTAGGAAAGAGAACTGAGTGTCGGACTTGTCAGTTAGCTGAAAAATCAGACCAACACTACATGGTTCGGATTCCACGTAAAGCTGTAGGTCCCATAGTTGCCCTGGCTATTGGGCTATTAATAAATGGTCCTTTCTGAGCTAAGTCGAACTCATATAGTAACAATGACTAAACTCGTTCATCTACACTCATTCTCTCCTCATATTCTCCCATATCTCTACGATCAGCATCTTAGAGATGAATAATGAATAATAATAATGTTCTTTTAAGAGCATATGTGACACTACCTATTCTATGTTAACTCATTACTATTGGCAATAAAGATTCATTATTCATTATAAAATAATTTGTTTTTTAAAAACCTTCACAAGGCTTTTAATGTAACTTAGTGTATTTAAGTAGAATAATGCAATGTCAGCCTGCTAGACTACAAATTTAGTTTCAGTAAAATGTGGTATTCTATAAAATCTACTTAAAATGTGTTAACAGTTAAGATAATCGTTTTAAACGATTAAAATCTAAGGGTATAACTATTAGAAGGTGGACATAAAACCAATCATTAATATTGTTTTTATGGGGTGATATTTTTTGTGTGTCCTACATGTTGAGATTCTACAAACATGCCTTCCATTAGAAATTAATCCAAAACTTCATATAAAGCAGGTTTATAGATATAATGAGCATAAACTCATGGCTAAAACTTAATTTAGCCCACATTTTAGAGAGTCAGGCAGGTTAAATACAATACACACCTAAACATTTCATTTTGCTATGTTTAGATAACTGCATTTAGTATTTAAAAAATAAATAAATAAAAATATGTAAAAAACTGTTTGTCGCCTGGCTTAGATTCTTATATTAGTTTATCCAATAAAATATGACAAACGTACTAATAAAAAGATTTTTTAAAAACATATGTCTATTACTTTACGTTAAAATTATATAATTTTGGTCTCTTGTAATTTTTTTACATTTGGTTGAGTTCTTCTATAACTGTATAACGGTAGATGCAATCTGTCCGACCATTAACACAAATAAACACAGTAATAACGATACTGACAGAGATGGCTCAGATAGATGGCAATCCATATTGGGAGTATCTTGAAATATAATTAACGTGGGTTTTGTAACTAGAGATTCACCTTATAATTCTTTAATTAAAAGAGGGTTTTTTAACACGCTCTTATTCTACCTATTGATTTTTAAAAGAAAGCCCTAGCACACTGTGTTTAGAGGACTTAATGCCTCCGAAGAAGACAAGATCAATCACTTAAAAATGTCTAAGAAACACAAATACATATTTCACATATTTGCAACACAACTAAAGACTCATGGTAGTAATTTCATAAATTTATTATTCATTGAATGAAGTGAATAAAAACAAGAATATTCTGATAATAACCTATTTTTAAGAATATTCTAGCTCTGAAGTGAATAAAAGTTAGAATATTCTACTTAGTGTAGAAAATTCTTAACTGATCAGAATGGAAAATTCTAGGTTTTGGTGTGAATAAAAAGTATCATACGAAATACTTGACATGTTTAGAATATTCTTAACGATTTTTAAGCTGGTAAGGGGAATGCTAGTTTTTTCATCCAGTCTCTGCCATGACGTCTGCCATGGCACTGTTCATGAACGTTCGTGAGAGGAAAGTATACGGTGAGTGGAAGCAAATTCCTCTAAATAAATGTAAACAGTTATTAAGATTTAGGAATGAAAATGTGAACTTTTTGGCAACTGAATTTCTACCTGAAACTGATGAATGAAGAGGAGGAGCGCTTTCTGTTCATTCACAAATGGAGCTTTTTTTACAATTCATTGGGGATCCAGGGTTCCAGAGTGGAGTCGGAGAAGATGTTGGAGTCCATTGAACTAAGATGTGCAAAACTGTTAATTACACTATGGACAAAATTGAAGAAAAGGCTCACAACTGGACATTTCCCTTCGACAACGAGAGAAATACATAGTTCAAATGTATTACGGCAAACATGACAATAGTCTTCCTTATGTGATTGGAATGTTGGACTGTACCACATAGAGATTAAAAACCATTAGTTGCACTGTTTGGAGATGATTATGTAAACCAGAAAGGTTTCGCAAATATTAATGTCCAAGCAATTTTTGACGCTGCGGAAAAGTTTACAAGCATTAGTGCAGAGTGGCCAGGCAGTGTTTATGACTCAAGAATTTGGAAAAGAACCCTAGTCAGAGGATTACTGTTGCAGTTTGATGGCTCCGCTTGTTTGCTAGATAATACTAAACTATAACCGGACACTTAGAATATTCTTTAAAAAATCCTAACATTGCTTAGAAAATTCTAACTGGCTCTAGCATTTATTTATTCACTCGATTTTGAGAAGCTGCTAAAACTAAGTAGAATATTCTAATTTGTATTCACCTAACCCATTAGTAAGACGCTGATCGTCAAGATATGAGTGAATATGCAGGGCAAATGAATGTAGATAAATGAGTGTAGTCATTGTTACTAACTAAGATGTACTGTTCCTCAGTAAAAGCTATTTATTAATAGTCCAATAGCCAGGGCAACTAAGGGACCAACAGCTTTACGTGGAATCCGTACCACAAAGTGTTAGCTGATTTTAAGTAAACTGACAAGCCAGACGCTCAGTTCCCTTCCCTACACAACATCTAAAACTTGACTACTGTCCAACATAGACACTCCAGACTTTTCTAGTAGTGTCCACATCAAAGGCAACCATTGAGCAGACGTTGTGTCAGTATTAAGGGGACTGAGTACTAAGCATATTGCCGACAATTTCCACAAAACTTTGTCCCCAAGTAGCTGAGTTACAGCACTGCGCCTTTTACGACATAATCTTTTACTAGTGTTTTGTAAAATAGATTATGAACTGTCTTTTTATAATATATTTTTATAGGGTCATCTCATGTTTTATTCATATTAGGTTATATATATTAGGACTTATAGTTTGTAGCCCTAAGCCTTTGACGATGCCTATGTAATCAAGTAAGTTACATACATTATGAATTATCTTGTATTGTTCTGTTCTGGGAATAAATAAGTAAATAAATTCGTATGTTGAATTATAGGATGCTTTGAATATTTCAATGTTCAATCTGCAGTTAATTAACCCACCCGCCCACCCATACAAGTATATAAATCCATAAATCCATGTTGTTCCATCCATGTTACCATTCATCCAGCAAAATAATTACATATAGAGTGCCTAGTTTGCTAGTATACATGAATGCTCATCGCCCTCCCATACACTTAAGGTGATATTGTTATCTTTGCCTTTGTCATATATCCAGTAATAGAACTGTTCACATGAAAAAAGAAATCATAAGACTGGTAGTTGTTAATTAATAAACAACTACCAATTGAATAACATCTCAGCGGGGAGTCCTGGGGGTACCCACCCGCCCACTCACACACGTACACTGGTTTTTTATGTAACGTTGAGATTAATGTGACAACTTTGTTATCATACCATTGTGTCACAGCAACTGCATTGTCAGGACGGACCAAAACATTGCAAGATACCCCGCCCACCTACCCATACACGTACAGTGGTATTGACCCACCCGCCCGCCCATACACGTACAATGGTATTGACTCACCCGCCCGCCCATACACGTACAGTGGTATTGACCCACCCGCCCATAAACGTACAGTGGTAAATATCACTGTTCTTGTACAAGGGGGCAGGTGGGTCAATATCACTGTACTTGTACGGGTGGGCGGTTGGGTCGATATCACTGTACGTGTGTGGGTGAGTGGGTGGGTCGATACCACTGTACGTGTGTGGATGGGCGGGTGGGTCTATATCACTGTACGTGTGTTGTGGGCGGGTGGGTCGATAACCACTGAACGTGTAGGGGTGGTGAATAAGAAGAAGCAGTTGCTAGAGAGTGGTCGTTATGGTCGTTATATAATACCTCCGTACGTCTATGGGTAGGTGGGTGGGTCATACAAATAATTAATTATAAAATGCATTGCATTTTATAATTATTTGTAATCACTGAACATGGTTAAAATGAACATTCTACAGTTAAATTTTTTTCATATTTTATTATTATTTGCAACAAATTGTAGGGTTATTCTCCAATATGTCTTCATTTCAATAAACCTGATTACAGTGTAGATTCCTCAAATAAAATAAAATTTCAAGTTTCTACAAATTTAGACAGATAATCATTGTTTGTATGTTTTGAAAACAAGTTTTATTTCAAAAGGGGAAAAAATTAGGATTTGTGTAAATATATTTATCTGTAAGTTGCATTTTTACAGACAAATCATTAAAGTCAGTATTTATAAATGGAAATTCCTTAGGCTATGGATTTTCGTTTTAGAAAATATATCAATAATGGTTTTAGGTTGTTATACAAATTGTGATTTATAAATAATAGGTTTATCAATTTAAAAATTGGTGTTTAACTAATGCTGAGGCCACAACGCTTTTATTCTACAACGCAGAAAAAAATTTACAGATGTCAAATCATACCATTTGTTCATATATTAGTTTTGTGTGAAACTCCTCTTGAAAGAACATCAAACTATTTTAGAAAAAACAAATATAATTAATTTATTTCTAACCTGTGTCATTAAAAAACTTAAGTATCACTAGTTTGTCATTGAAAATGGGTTGGCTTCTTAAAAATAAAATGATATTACAATTTTACAAACAGATGAGCATAAAAACATTGTCTTATCAATATTTTTAAAAATATGTTTTACTCAATAATATTATGTAAACATTGTTTTCGTTCTGTCAAAAGTGTTTTGTAGGAACTTAAGTCCTAATTGAAGCTAGCAATTAATCTGTTCCACTACATTCTTTTACATCTCATAGCTGAACAATACCATGAAGGGAATTTAAAGCATCGTTAATGAGATTGTTGTTATTAGATCGTAAAACAAGAATAGGTGCTTTGTATTGTCGATAAAATATTTAAAGATTAATCATTACCGCGACAGTAAATCGATATTTAGTTGTTGTAGAGTGGCAACACTGTATCTTAACTACCATGAATGAAGGTCTCGTGGTTGTGTAGTACCGGCTGGCCAGCAACCAGTCAGCTGATTGTCTTCTGTCATTTCACTTCATCTAGTCCTAGTCAGTCTCGTAGTTCGCTCCGCTATTCGACACCGCCACACCTCTTTGAAGAATGGCGCGAGTTCCTCTTGCTGAAGTTCGACGATTCTGTATAGACTGTATGACAGCTGTCGGAACTCCTGTAAACAACGCGACTGCTCTTGCCGATGTCCTTGTAGAAGCTGATAACAGAGGACACTTCAGCCATGGACTCAACAGACTTGGTACATAACAGGTTATTTAGAAAGACATGTTTTAGCTTAAATAAACATGATAGTTTATCTATTGTCTAACAACTTGCCTGCCTCTTGTAGTTTTAATTTATCTAATGACATCATTTTTTCAGGAATTTAATTATAGCTAGGCACTACAAATATTTTAATAAGTCTATCAGTTTGAAATTATTGAACTCTGTGAAAAAGTTACTCCTAAAATGTTGTCTTGGCTGTTTTAATATATTTTGGCAATATATAAATTGATTGACATAGTATTTTGAATTAGATTACTTTGGCTAGTCAAGAGGGTTATAAAGCTGAACAGGGTTCTGAAATTCCACCCATGGTAAGAGATTTGTTGTTCTTCCCCATACCACCACTTTCAAAATTTTGATTTTTTTATGAAACTTTTATTTAATATACTTTATATATTTTATTTTGCCCGATGTTTAGTAAATAGATAAAGTGTTTTGAGGTAATATTTTTATTAGTGTTACCCTATAATTTTGAAGATAAATATATTTTAACCAAAAAACAACATATATCGAGTCAAATATAAAATTGTGGTGTTGTTTTCTGCAAGTTTACTGAAATACAAGTTTGTTATTTTATGTCTGTTTTCTTTTAATTGATAAAAAATAAATATCCTTTTCTATGTTTGTCTTAATATTCTCGTAACCTTTTATTAGTTGGTTAACAGAGATAGCGGTGAAAAGAAAAATTGATTATTGTTCTTACAAAATCGAAAGGTAGCACACCATACCAAGCATCTTATAGATGAAGGAGCTTCAGATAATGCTAAAATTATTCCTAGCATATATTTGTCCTAGCATATAAAATTATTCCTATTCTGCTCTTGTGAATAATTGTTGTTGCAGTCAAACCTCCGGCCTCTGTTGAATTTAGAACTATTTGTAACTGCAGCTACTATCAGAGGACAAAGCTGTTTGTCTGTCCGAAACAGTTGTATGAGTTGAAAATAGTGGCAGTTTACTCTCTCTTCCCGGCTTGCCCAGGCAGTGTAATTATCAGTAGCTGACTACCACGTTTTGCAATTGAACATTACTGAAGACAGAATCTTACTTTCACACTTATATTTTTAACATATTTACTAGAAATGTTAACATGCTCTAAATGATAATGTTTCTAGAGCCCCATTAGATTAGTTTTCCAAAAAAATATGTTTTTTAAAAATATTAAATTAGAGCGATAGTTGTCTTTATTTAAAAAATAAATTAAGGGATTGAATTAAAATCTGATATAATTTTAAAACTTTCAAGTTTTTAATTTGATATTGAAATAAAGCTGTGATCTTTATTTGAATGTAACATTGACTGTAGGCTATGGAGAATAAAATCCAACAAGATAGCAGGTAATATTGTGCGGATATTGTGTGGGGGAGATAACCGAGTATCAGGCTTGTCAATTAGCTGAAAATCAAACCAGCACTACGTGGTTCGGATTCCATGTAAAGCTGTAGGTCCCTTAGTTGCCCTGGCTATTGGGCTATTAATAAATTGTCCTTTCTGAGGAACAGTTGAACTCAGTTAGTAACCAGACTACACTCATCCACATTCATATAATCATTCATATTCGCCTTAAAATACCAACAACGTTGTGTCAGCGTCTCATATGTAAGAATATAGAAAACTCTTAATGTTATTGTGCTTAGATATTATTTGTTAAATCAATAACTCCAAGATGAAGACTCTTGACCTTAATGACATATTAGTTACAAGTGTCATCCAATAAAATGTGACCGTAATCTGCTCTATCTAATCTATAATCTAGCAATAAAAGAGGTTTCACCTTAGACATATAGTTATTTGTTTACTATGAACCTTCCAATAAGCTATTTGTGGCAAGAACAATTTGACTGTCAAGATTGCACACCGATTTGCATTTAGGGCTACATTGTGTGCTATCAAATTGTGTTACAACCAAAATAAGATTTACAGACTAAGGGTTTTATGAAAGGAATTTCTTATTGGTTTCTTATCATTATCACCACTTGTGGTTAAGTGGTAGAGAGGACTAAATAGTCCTAACTTCGCCACATAAATAAAGGCATTTTTCATTTCATTCAACTATTAAAATATATGAACACTCCATATGAGTAACAGAAGCATTCTATATGATTTTTACCTTTATATTAAAATAACTTATTCTTTATATAATTTAAAAGTCATGTTAATAATCAAACAATCACTTAATAATCAAAACAAAAAAAGCTGTTCAGAAAACTAACTACAAATATAATTTAATTTCAAATATAAACTAAATGAACTCATATAATTTAAAATCAATATTATAATCAATCAAACATTTATTGAATTGTTTGATTTTAAATTAGGATATGAGTTCACTTATTTTATATTTGAATTTAAAACAGCTTTTTTGTTTATTTCTGATTAATTTATTATTTTATTAGCAATGTAACAACATTTAAGACAAATTTGCTGACTACAATTGTGTTCCATTTTGTTAGTAAAAAAGTTTTTCTTAAAACAAGTAAATTTGCAAGCCTGGTTTCAAACTTATCTTTTGAAATAGTTTTTACCAGCATAGAGTATCTTAAATTTGTCAGAGATGTGTTCTAAAGTCATATTCAGTCCTCGAAAGTAACTTAAGTACGGTAAGTAAGTATTCAGAATAAGAGAATCTTAGAAATATCAAGCCTACATTGTAATTATTTATCTGTCTCCTAAATATACACAACCAACAATAACAACTCTGATGGTAACCATTATTCTATGAACTAGTGCAAAATATTTCTTTTAACAATTATTCCCAAATCCCAATGCTAGTCAGATTTAATGTCTTGAACAATAATTCACATGAGCACTGCAATTCAAAGTTTTATTCTTTTAGAAAAGAAAACAGTTTTCTATAAGAAACAAATACTTATACTTTTTTTAATTAGAAGAGAAGTCAGTCATAACATAGTTCCCTCCACAAACCCATAATTGTTTTCGCTCGCTCATTAGACCAGTGCTTCAAGACAAGGTAATAACAAAATAGATAAAATCTGAAAAACTAAACGTGATTCTTATTCTTATACATGAGACGCCAACACACCTTTGTGCATTTTAAGGTTAATATGAATGATTCCATGAGTGTAGGATGACCTGTGTAGTCTGATTACTAACTGGGTTTGGCTGCTTCTCAGAAAGGGACATTTGTTAATAGCCCAACACCTACCCAGGTCAACTTAGGAACCTACAGCTTTGCATGGAATATGAATCATGTAGTGATGGTCTGATTTTCTGCTAACTGATGAGCCTAACACTTAGTTCTCATCTGAAATGTTATCTTACAGGTAGAAGACAGATGATTTGTATACAAAACAAAGATTCTCAATTTTTAAATGTTATTGCAGGGATACCACAATTTTCAGTATTGGGACCCTTTCTTTTCTTGGTTTTTATTAATGATTTTGGTTATAATGATTCATCTTTCTCTGTCCTCTATGTAGATGATACAACCATTAGTATCTCTGGTTTAGATATATTAAATGTAAAATGTCAACTTAAAAGCTCATTTGGACAAGGAAAATTTTTGTTAATGATTTGTCAATAAATGATACTAAGACTGAACAAATAATATTTACTTTAAAAACCCATTTATTAGATGTAGACAATGACCTATTTAAGCCTGTAAAATTGCTTGGTATCTATTTAGATAGCAAACTCTATTGGGAAGAACATGTGAATCATCTGTGTAAAAAAACTGTCCAGAGTTACTTATCTTTTAAGGAGGT
The DNA here is from genome assembly GCA_035578905.1 of Stictocephala bisonia. Classification (NCBI taxonomy): domain Eukaryota; kingdom Metazoa; phylum Arthropoda; class Insecta; order Hemiptera; family Membracidae; genus Stictocephala; species Stictocephala bisonia. The sequence goes on from JAQJVL010000326.1 coordinate 196,665, forward strand.
TGCAGGATTGTGTGAATCTGGAAGTTCTTGTCATGGTATACTTTGGTCTGTTTCATACTCACTTAAATTATGGTATACGCCTTTGCAATAATTCAAGTTCAGCTAAAAGGGCCTTTATTTGGCAAGAAGGATCTTAGAATAATAAGTGGATTGTCCAAGTCAGACTCATGCAGAACAACTTTTAAACAATTTAATATTATGACTCTTGCATATAATATATATTAGCTGTAACTTGAACTATGTTAAGGCAAACATTAGCAATTTCAATGATGTCAATTCAATTCATGACCACAATACAAGACAAAAGCAAAATCTTGTGAAACCCAGTACCAGACTGAATAAGTGTTTTAATAGTTTTTAGTATCAACAAGTTTTGCTGTACAATAAACTGCCGATTTCCGTTAGGTCACTTCCTTGTAATAAATATAGTTATACTATAGCTAAATGGCTTAAAAATAAAGCATTCTATAAAATTGAAGAGTATATGAACTGTGATATGTTGGACTTGACAACTTAATTTTGTTTGTAACTTATTGACGATGCCTATTGTAACCTGTTTACTTAATGGAAAATAAAATTCTTGATTCTTGGTCAAGTAAGTTTGATCATAAGTAACAGGTTCAAGTAAGTCAGAGTTTAGGTTCCCCATCACTAAGACATGCCTGTAGCTAGCTATGTGGACTTGAAGGCGATTTAACACGTACGTGTCAGACGCAATTGCAGTCAGATTCCCATTATCTCGCCTTCTGGACATCCCATGGGCCATTGTGGCGCATTAGCTTGACCAGCGTGAGCTTCTGAACAAGAAGTCAAGAAGAACAAGTCACTGACATCATCAAAAGCGTCATGACCTTTGACCTTTTGACTCTAACTTTAAATTACCTCACCCAAAGTTCAATGACCTTACCCAAGGGTCATTGGCTTCTAATCAAAGGTCATTGACCTCTGACCTTTAAACTCTACCTTTTAATGGAAGGAGGCTGCTGAACTTTAACAACAATCTTTTGCTCCATACTCTGTCATAAGCCACTGTAGAATCAAGATCAACAAAAGCTGCAGAACTTTTTGACTTCTTTTCAAACCCTTTCTCGATAAATTATGCCAGAATTAGGATCTAGTTGAGACTTTCAGGGGTGCCAGTTGGCTTTTTAATTTTATTCAACTTGTACAAATGTTTGTTAGAAAGATGGCGGGCTGACTTTGATAAGCTTACTATATGTTTAGCTGTATTATAAGAAGCCTTCAGGCGGGCGCTTCTCTTTGATTAAGAGATTTACCAGTAGAGTTTTCTTAAAAGTGTCCTCGCTTTTCTACTGTTGGGTAAAGTTTATATGTTACATAGTTTTAACCCTTTTTGTTCTCTTTTGGCACTGTTTAGAGAGTGCTGCAGCAAATTAGCTTTGTTGAAGTTTTCGGTGGCATTAAACTCTTTGTAAAGGTCATCTGATTCCGTAATGCATCCTGATATACAAGTTTTACTCCATTTATTTTCTAATGGCAATCCCATTATATACATAACAGATGATGTCATTCAAATTCATGAAGTGTAATAACAATAATATTTTATAAGTAGATACTGATCAACAATAAAAGGAGTGCATGTGAAAAGTATATAAATGTGTAACAACTAGAAACTAAATAACAAGAAATATATATTAAACATGAGAAAACAATATATAAACTTTAAAATCACAAAACAAATAATTATTAATACATCAACAATGACTAGAAATAAGATTGTAGATAAATAAATAGAGTTAAATAGTTACTATAACATATACATAAATAATTAAAGTGAATTATATTAACATAAACCATAGAACATCATCAACTTGCTTCCAAAGAATCAAAACAAAAATAATAAATTAATAGTAACAAAAAGTTGAATTAATTATAGCAATGTGGGTATGATAGAGAAACCCATTTCCATTTAAGCGTTCTTATGCTATCACAGAAGAAGTCCACTTCGGCAGGAGCTGAGTTTCCAATGCGAGGTTAAGTCATCAACAGGAACATCAGCGGCATCCCTAGTCTTCAACCAAATAGCCTAATGAATTTCCGTTGAACTATTTTGAGCCTGGTAACATGATGGAAGTAAAAAGGGCTCCATGTCACAGAGGCATACTCGAGAATAGGGCGTAGAGTGATCTGTATAAAGTTGTTAAGGAATATATGGACAAACCGTTTATAATTGCTCATGATAAGTTAATAGTCCTAACAATCTACTGGCTCTATTGCAGACGACATCGATATGCTTCTCTGGGGAAAGTGTATGACTTAGATGCACTCCCAAATCCTTCACAACCTGAACACGCAGCAAACCTGTGATACTATAATCAGCCTGCATACAAGTCTCACCTCAATGAAAGGAAATAACCATACATTTAGACCTGTTGTGTGGAGCTGCATGCACTTTTCCTCACACCCTAATAGACAGTATTTAGTGAATTTTGCAGAACAATGCTATCTTCAATTTTATTGAGCACCCCAAAAAGCTTAATATGGAGTCCTTGAGAATATGTAATTGATCTGGTTTGTTATAATCCAGATTAGAGTTCTGCAGTCATTTCTGTAATGAACTCTTCCAGTTTTATCTGAACAATTTTAGATAGTACTTTATAAGACGTATTTAGAATCCCCTTCGTTCCCTTTTTATGGATTGGTATTATCACTAATATTTTTCGTTTCTCTAAAATCCTAGTTTTACAGCAAAATTGTATGGTAATCAGTAGTAGTATCAGAATTAAAGATGGCTTAAAAGTATGTCAGTTTTATAGAAAACTAGCTGACAGCCCTTGCTTCACTATTGGGTGGTTCTCTACGCTTTCTTACCCTTCTCTCGGTGGTTCTTTCTAAACCCTCACATCATTATAATAACTTGGTCTACTGTCTTTATCCTAGATAACAAAAGTTTTATAGTCTAGAAAGCACTAAAAGTCTACTTTAGAGGGATGCAAAGTAGTGCAATCATGTTAGGGTTAGTACCAATTATTTTAAACATTCCACAACAAAAACCAATTTAGCCAAGCTTTTGCATCTTGTTTACGGTTTTTTGTACCATCTGTTTGAAATAAATTAAACTACTGAAATGCCAATGTTACTCTTAAGGAACAAAGGAAACAATAAGGGATTGTTTCTACCTGTTGAGAATGGAATTTTAAGAAATTCTTTCTTAGTGGGTCTCTATGATACAAAAGCTAACTTCTGTCCATTTCATCAAATCTTTTGAGAGATTTTGGAGTTTTCATGATGAGCGAGTACATCATTCTTGGATTTTATATATTAAGATTACAGAAGTATTTAGAAAGAATCACCTCTTGTAAGAGAATCTGTCCTTTATTATTGAAAGTTTATAAAATCTCATTGTTTATTCTGGCATAAGATGTGCAAAAGAGTATCAATATTATATTATTAATAGTTATATAATAAGTTCTTTAAAGTGTTAGATTTATTATTTATTTCTACTAAATGAGTAGTTTTTCTCTTCAAATATTGTCAATCTAATTCTTGTTGAGAACATGTCATGTATTTGTTTCGGAACAGAAATGTATGTGCGAGATGTAAAGGGCAACACCTGCGATGGAGCTGCATTACCCACTGTCCTTAATGAGTCCCCAGCTACGGCATGGGTGGATGGTAACAATGGACTGGGACCCGTGGTTGGCAACTTCTGCATGGACATTGCCATCAAAAAGGCTAAAGATTGTGGTGTTGGAATGGTTGTTGCCAAAGGTATTTTGTTTGTTAATAAATGCAATCTTACAAACCTACACTAGTATGTATTGAATAAGTTTTTAAATATTACATACTATATGTTTGGAAAATATATTTAACCATGTTCCAAAACTAATAATGTTCCACTGAGTAAAAAATAGAATGCTGAATACCAATTGTTAGTGAGTAAATTGTATTTTTTATCCTAACTTAAAAAATCTCATAGGCTAATACTATTTCTTTAACCCTTTCGATGCTGGGCATTTTTTCCCTTGGTATGCGAGAAATGCCGGGGGTATTTTTAGTGAATATGCATAGTTTATGTTATTTTGTTCTAACTTTGTTATTTTTCAATATATTTTCATAATTATTTTTTGGTTTTTCTTGTTTTGAAATGCTCTTTTTACTACTTATATATTTTCTTAAATAAAATATTGGTTTTAATTTGTAAAATCAACTTTTTTAAAAAATTAAAAAATTTTTTTTTAATTTTTCAATTTTGAAACTTTTCAGACCATACAAAAAAAATACTAGGGCTATAAAAGTGACTTTATTTGAAAGAACATTTATTTACTAACTTGCATACCAAATTTCAAAGTCTTACCTTGAAAATTCCAGGATTTATCGTCATTTTCGTCATCGTCATTGTGATTTTTACGTGAGTAAACAATCACAGACCACAAAAGTTAAAATTCAAAGGTGAACAAACGCATATTTCAAAGATGTTTAAAACACTTTTTCTGAGTACTATACGGTAATAAATTCTCAACAGATTGGTACCGTATATGTGGCATATTAACGAAAATGCCTTATCGAAAAAAAAAATTACGAGCGGTCCGAAATATCGGACCGCGGCATTTTTAGTATAACTACCGCTGTCGATATATCGGACAGCGGCATCGAAAGGGTTAAATTGTGATCAGATGTAGTTTTTTTTTCCAAATCAACTTTGTGAATGTGAAATTTAATTATATTTAATTCACTTAGTTTACAAAAATAAACCTGGCACACTATATTGCTTAGTATTTCTCTTCAATCAACAATTAGAGTCGGAATCAATCTGATTCAGCTATAGTATTGCATTTTTTGGGAATGCTTTGATTTAACCAGAAATGCTTCTGCTTAACATTAAAAATGCTGTTCCTTTTTAGGTTCAAATCACTACGGTATTGCTGGATGGTACAGTATGCAAGCATTGAAGAGCAACATGTTGGTGAGTAACACCATTCTGAATCCGTTATAATTATATAGGTACTTCAAACAATGTGATATTTATACAATTTGTTGATTGGATCAGTAATTCTTCTGTTTTAATAACAAAAACTTGAGTCTATTATTTTACAAACTTTATTCAGTCTACTATAGACATTATTCAGATTGCAACTTGAAACCACTCAATCAATCATTTTCTAGTTGTAATTTCTTAGAGAAATACAATGGTTACTATTTACTAAAATTACAAGGTTGTTAACACGTGTTTGTCAAAAAGTTATATGGTATAAGTGAAAATATAATTTAGTGAACCCATAATAATTTAATAAAACCCTAAAAACTACATGCTTATAGACTACGGTGGACAGTTAATAGCATATGACTTTTTTAACAGTCAACTGTAGTATACAAGCATGTAGTTTTTAGATTGTTATTAAAACACTATGGGTTAAGGAGAACAAAAACCTTCTTATGCATAGTTGTAAATGTAGGCTAAGTTAGTAAGTGACACCTGAAGACGACAGAAGTTTTTATACCTGTCGAAATGTTGTGTTTGTTCCTTGCAACCCTTGATTCATTGAAAATCTCCAATAATTTTCTACCAATCATGACAATCCAATGCCAACAAATAACTGTAAAACAACTCAACTTGGGTTTTTTAATCATAGCTAATTTACTATCAAAACACTGTATATTCATCAGTTACCATTTCCAACTGAAGAGAGTGTCTTTAATAATTTATTGAATAGTATTAAAACAATTAGTTCTTTAAATCACAAACTATAACAATGGATAAGTTAAGATTAGCATAAGTAGTCATTGTTACAATCCAAATCATGTTTATATGAAAGCATGATCTTTAGCTCCTGAAGGTGTGAAGATAAAAAATAATAAAACTAACCTGTCATCATCTTAAATTAAAATTGTATTTATTATTACTATTACTTTTTCTTTTTTTTTTCATTTCTTCATGACATGTTTTGGTATTATAATACCACCTTCAAGTAAATTATAAAAAGTTATTTTGGTTTTGATATTTGCATAGTAAAATGAAAATAATATAAATAAAACATAATATGAAAAAAAGATTCAAAATATAAATAAAAACAGAAATGTTATATTAAATAGAAAATAATATATTTTTTAAGAAACAAATTAAATTTAAACTTAAATTTGAACTGTATACAGATTAGTCTTATTATTTATACTATCAATTTAAACATAGAAAATAATAAATTACTGCTAGCTTCTATAGATATTTTATAGTTAGTCACCATTAAGTTTTGAAACCCCCATATGAATATATTTTTTCTTAGCTTTAATTTTGCAGTTCAAGTCTGTACCTGATTTGAACAACAAAGCAAAGTAAATTAAAAAATAAAAATATTGTTATAATATTTTTAATTAAATCAATATATTCAATGAGACAAAACAAGGTAGTATAGGTTTTTATACAAGTCAAGTAATGTCGTAAATACACGTTACAGATTACCGGTTTATTTCTAATCCCCAATTGCTTGCTCTGTAATAAGGATGGTTAGTGTCAGGAGGTAACTCTGTGTAGAAGACATTAGCTGAGCATGCCACCACCCCCTCCCCCTTCTTGTAATTAAAATGTACAGTCGTTATGTGGAAACAGTACTGTCTCTCACACCTGTGGGTATGACACTCATTTACGAGCCTCAGTGTCGGTTATTACTCGTGCTGTGATGGAGAGCCGCGGTAGCGTTATTTCACATGATACCGCGTCTGGAGTGGTAATGATGCTGAGCACATTGCTACTGCCGGGTTACTTATGACTTGCAAGCTTAATTTGTGTCTTGACACAATCTTAAGTTATTACATCATTGAAATGCTAAGGTTATTTTATTGATGAGTATGGCAGTTATGAACTTTCCTATAATTGAACGCCACTTTTCAGAAAATCGCATGCACACTTATGATCGTTATATTTAAAATATATGTTAACATGTTTTATGAACAATTTAATTGTATTGTATAATAAGTACCATATAAAGTTTGTGTGTAATTTTTCTAACAAATACTAAATTTAGAATGTTCACCAGTCAGTGCAAAAATTCGAGAGTACGTGAAAAGTACTATATTGAGGGAGGGATAAACGTTAAAGATAGCCGTTTAACCTACTGAAGAGTATCCACGTTATATAATGTTCCAAGTGCTAAGTCTTCATTGTTTTACCATAGTCCTCTGGAAGTAAGAAAAAAGTTTGTTTACTCTTTGTTAAAATTCTCATTTATTTTACAAATAGATGAATCCAAAAATTTATTTAAAATCATAAAAGTCCCTTTATCACGATATTAAATTTTTGTTATATATAATAATTCTGAAAACATGGATATACACGAAAAGGAATTTTGCAAACAAAATATTCATATGAAGTATCCTTACGCTTAGGCTCTTCTTCTCTACAAGTGTGCATACATACATAACATCATTTTTGTGGTATTAAATAAATAAATAAATCTTTATTGTCACAAAACGTTTCCATAATAATAGCGTAGCTATGAAACAGATGACATTGTCAATATAGTACTATTTTACATATATCTACATAACAATCCTATACGGCCAAACCAAGAATTGAATCATCCTGTTAATGACTAAAAACATTAGTCCCAATTTAACATAAAAATATAAAACAAGAGAAAAATAACACATCAATAAAATCAAAAAACATCATCCAAAACTCATTAATTTTGTAGTATGCTTTATGTAGTAAAAGATTCTTAACATTATTTTTGAATGCATTTGAGCGAATTGATGCCCTAACATCAGATGGTAATTTATTAAAAAACTTTCTTCCCATATAAGATGGTGTTTTTTCAACCAGTTTCAAATTATGTCTAGGGTACTAAAAATTATTTTTAAACCTAGTGTTGTATTCGTGCTGACTGTTTTTATTATAAAGGGTTTCATAATTTGATTGCACTGATAGTAGTGTTTTGAAAATTATGAAACTGGGGACAGCCAAATGTTAAGGTCACAAAAGATTTGTTTGCACGAGGCTTTCCACGATGAAAATGTCATTATTCTAAGGAATTTTTTTAGGGTTCTTAGGATTTTATCTATATTTGATGAAAACCCCCAGAACTCTATACCATATTGCAAAACAGGATAAAAGTATGCATAATATATTATCAAACGGGTTTTTTAATCTGTTTAGTCTCAAAATAAGCATCTGAAAACATGCTGAATTTATTTTTTTTAAACTGTTTCATTATATATACATTAAATATTCTTTTATGTTTCTCATTCATAGGTAGGAGAGACACTTTTTACTTGTCATTTATTTGTTATTCAAGCGCTACAATGTGCGATATTTTCGAACCTACTGACATTAATGGTTATGTATTAAAATAATATTGAAAATAGTATTGTTACTTGCGTCAACTTGCCCCATGTTCAGGTACAAATAGCACATTAGTGTCTCTGTAAGATGAATACATACAAGCCATGTTGTGTGATGGGCTTTTGTGGGACATGTTTGGGGCAAGTTGGCACAATATTTGGGGCCAAGTTTCATACGCATTTATACGCATATATTGTTCGGATGAAACAAGGTTTATTCAATGAAATATTTACATACAATAAACAGCTTATTTATTTACCATGTATAAGAAATAAAGTAGAACATATTCATTAATAAGCACAACTTATTAAGTGACAAAATTTGCATATCATTCATCGAGTCACAATTTTGACACTGGAAGAAGAGGTCTGGCTCACCAACGCATTCTACATGTGCCCATAAATGACAATTTGTGCACTCTATCCAGCGCTCTTTAGGTTAACTTTGTTTGAATGAAGACATGCAGTATAAACAGAAGGTCTTCTTCCTCGCTGGAATATTTTATTCTTTTTTAAGTTAGGCTTAATAGGTGCAGCACCTCTGGTTTTCTTCTTTGGCTCTTTTTTTTTAGAAAAGGATGCTATTTTGATTCATTATTCTCTGCCTCTAAAGCCTGTTTTACTTGAGTGTCCGTCAAAATTGCTGAGAACCGTTTCCGCCTCACTCTGTTGTCTTTTTACGAGATCCTGCCTTTGGATGTCTTCTGGTGTTTAAGGGATGTCGGGACTACTAGATGGACCAGTAATAGGATTTTCTATAGAGTTCACTAATAACGACTTAGTCCTTGACTCGAGAGTTGCCAAGCTTACAATAGGCCTACATGAGATTTTACTTCTAAGCCTAGTCTCTGATGAATTGCTTGGAGCAGTCATATTATCTTCAGTTGAATTTGAGTTAGAAAAATCTTGGCCACTTGGTGATTTTTCTTGTGCAGTTGGTAGTTCCGTCAGAAAAATAACGGCATGAAATCACTGTCAGTAAATATTTCAGGATTAAATGGGTACACACTAGTACATTTAAACCCATTCATAATCTTTAGTAGTGTTGCATCTTTAATTATTGCCTGGATATCATAAATAGTCACTGTTTGGCCAGGATGATTGACCATCCAAATTTCACACACACTATTAACGTATTTTTTTAAGGGCCCGTAAACAGATTTATCCAAAGGGGTAATAAATCTGTTCTTTTGTAGTTCCACATATTCTGTAGAAAAAAATCATGTAGGACTTCAAATTCAAATAATTATATATTTAATAATCATTTTAAAAGAAAACTAATTTACTACATATAATAGTAATAATAATCTTTATTATTATTATTTTATTATTTATAGACTCCTACCTTGTAACCTATGGGAACAGTGGGGCAGGAAAGATACCACTGTTATGCCAATCTCTTTACAATAGTTCAAGCCTTCAATTGATAAATGCGATCCAATAAAATTATTGGATTTTCCCTTGAACATTGGGTCTGTCTTACAAAATGCTTCAAATAATTAATAAAATTGCCTTCTGTCACCCCAAGCTTCAACCGATCCGACACCATCCTTAAATTCTCAAAAAACAATCCTACGTTAGTTTCGTTAAAGACTGTAGCACAATAAAAATTATTCAAAGAAATTGTACTTACCATATGATTTCTTCATATGCAAATACAATATATTTTCTTGTTGCCCTTAGAGTTCTTATTGAAAGATCAGTGTGTTTTCAAAAATGTTGTAAACCAATCTGTTCCTGCCATTTGTTTTTCAGCCCATGACTCAGGCATCAGTATATTCAAATTAAAAACATATTCATATACCAACTTCTGGACTTCTTTAGAGGATAGATCATAGTAAATGTTAGCGGCTTTCTTTAGATAGTTTAGAGTTCTAGGAACCATTGGAAGAAGCTACAATGGGAAGGGCGGGAAATGACACAGGACTGTGTGGCCACGTCATTTGACGTGGATCCTCATTTGGGATCAAATGTCATGTGACGTATTTCCTCAATCGGGATCAAAATATATTACTAGTCTACAGGTTAGTTTATTTTAAGAAATTTCTAGTTTGTCCTAAGTTGCATATTTGTAACCCCAACATATCATATAGCAGCAACAAAGTTAAAATGATAAATTTGTTTCTCATTGACATATTATTCAATAAGTTATTATACTTATAACAAATTCTATTCAAATTTTACTTCTTACGTAATAAATAATTGTAAATCAACTTAGTGATATTTTACAAAGATTATTTATTAATCTCTCATTATATTTGTATAATTAGACTCAAAACCAATAATAACAATATTACTAAAACTTGTTGGTACTTATTAATGTAGTTTATCAAAATGAATCTATAATCCACATATAAATTCATAAGTATATATCGTATGGCTTTCACAGGCCAGCTACAAAACTTACAGAAAATTAAAAATTAGACTAATAGACAATATCTAAATAAAATAAAATCTACAAATACTAGGTACTTTAGATACATATGTAAACCCCATTCATGTTATTTTACTGAAAAATACTACCATATATATATGGACCCACCCTCCCTCCCATACACGTACAGTTGTACTGTATATATTATTTATAAATATTACATATTTTTCCCTTCTTATAAAATAGGTATTGTTTACCTTCTATTCTTATTTACGTATATTTTAGTTAGTATAGACGTACATTTAAAATATTTTCCCCTTATATAATAATCTGTAATAGAACAATTAAATTTTAGTCCTTTTTGAATAAAATACTTGCAACTCAGCCTACGCACAGGCAGTATGCCCATGTAGGCTTTTCCCATGAAAAGGAATTACTGTACGGTTTTCTATTATTTTTGTTTTCATTTTAGACAGTTTGTTTAACGATTACTTTATATTATTTTTCAATGTATTTTTGTATTATTTTGTATTATTATGTTGAACAATATCATTTAACTTACTGATGTATACATTTGAATGTTTGGGGAATAAATATACTTTAATTTCATTTCATTTTATATATTATTTAATTTCCATTTTGCAGGGAATGTCCTTCACAAATACTTCCCCTCTCATGAGTCCTACGAGAAGTAAAGAGGTATGTTATGAACCTATTATCTCTTTTCATATATGTTATTTGTTATTTAATTCCTTTATTTTAGCCAAGCACATAGTTTGCAATTAGAAACTAACAACAAAGAAAAAAATTGTTCCCAATAAATTCTTTTGTACTAATGCTCAAGTCCTTTTTATACAAATTAAAATAAATTACTTTTAAACATTTCTAAAGTTCTACAATTTTAATCATTCGTTATTAAATGGAAAAATATTTGGCAGGGAATATAACCCTATATCTCAATGGTTCTTCCAAACACAACAAAACGGTAAACAATTAATCCTTCCAAAACGTTAATATAATTCTGTATATATAGTATAGAATGTGTTTCTCTCATATTTTTATTGTAGAATCAAATCAATATATTGTATTGTAGGATCAAATAGTATTTCACATTTGAAATCTCATACAGTATTCATCTCATCAGAGTAGAACCACTGTAGTTTGACACTCGACTCTTCTACACCGGCCATGTCGATGTGGTGCAATAAAATTATTATTGTCTTTGGCAGGCTATGTATGTGCAGCGAAATAATAGTGTCAAAGTGAAAAACAGTTTTTTTGGCATGGAGTTACCTTCTATACCTTCTAAGTAGTGTAATATCCATATTTTAATAATTAGTACAACCTAGGTTATCCAGCATAATGTGGCAGCAGGTCATGCCGGATAGGTTTACAGCTGGATAACACATAAGTTACAAAAACAGATTCAATAACTCATATCAACTGGCAAGCAAGAGAGGAGCGTCTACGATTGCATGCAACTCACATAGCAAAGGCTGACAAAATTTGACAAGATGAATAGATTGAATACAGCCGACTACATATTGTCAAAATCTTGTGTCACGTAAGCCATACATTTTTACAAAAAACTGTTTCACTCACTTAAATTCCAGCATCATATGTTAAGTTACTGTATAGTATTTATATAGGAACTTGTTATACAGTATAATTTTAGTGATTTTAAAAGGACGTACAGTAACCACATCCTTTAAATTAACGAAAACGTTTCTTTAATCTGTCACAGTAAACAAAAGACTAACAATGTACTTTACTTCCCCATGTGAGACATGGATTCTTCCAGCCACAATGTTACAGAAGTAAACAAATTGGAAAGTTGGATTTTTGGGTACATTATACAGTGACAATCAGTAATGCACATGTTAAAAAAACAGCACATGCAATATTTAAGATGCAAAACACTCATGTTCGAGTTTGTGTTGAGGGCTGAACAGGGCTTTTGTATGGTTGTAATTTTATCTAGTAAAAAGATTGTTTTCATCAGACTGTCAAGCCAGATATAGAAAGGCCTTACATTCCTTATAGTTTGATATTTTTATACTTTGACACCGCAGTAATCCACAGAGTGTCCAACTATAAAGTTTTACTGTTCCACTTATTCATTTTTTTTTTTTTTTTTTTACATGAATTCTGAGATTTATAGGTTATTGTATTATTTAACTATAAGATTTTATATGTACCTCATCCAAAATTCCATCAGATAATGTTCTTTTAGTAATGCTGTTTGTAATAGCTAAATTGTATCTACAATGAAACTTCAATCTATAGAAGACTAGCTGTATCCAGTTGCTTCGCCGGTCATAATATTAAGTTTGATTAAATTAGTTTAAAGACTTGCAACCACAATATAAGTAAAAATTCCAACAAATTCAAGAATATTAAATAATAACTTTAAGTAAATCAAACTAAATATATATATATATATATTTTTAAAACAATTAATTACTTTAATCTAATAACCAATCTAGAACAACTGACATTTACTATTGTAATTATTTTTTTAAAATAATTAATTAATTTTAAATTAGCTGTTAATCAATTAAGTCAATCTATTAATATAGCTCCATAAGAATACCATGGGAATTTTAGAGGTCAGTGAGACGGAGTCCTGAGGTCGAAGAGGAAAACCCTTTCTTAGTAAACGTCTAGGGGCAAAGATAAACTTATGTACAAAATTTCAAGTCAATTGGACGTATAGTTTAGAATAAATATTGATGAGTGGTAAATGGCTTTTGTATACAGTATATAGATTTACATTATAGAAGGCATGATCTAACAAGGTATTTTTAAGTTGTCTTTTAAAAACTGTAGTTGACTCTGAATCAGTGAAATATCGGGTTTCTCACCATATTTAGCCATGTCCTGTGAACTGGCTATGAATTTGGTCAAATTAAATTATAAATTTTCCGATTAAAATCAGTTTGTTCACTTAGAAAAAAAAGTTTCAAGGTCTAGAGAAATCTGTAAGTCTACTTTTAGAGGGCACAAAGTACTGTATTTGACTCTGAATCAATAAAATATTGTGTTTCTCGCCATGTTTAGCCATGTCTTATGATCTGGCTATGCATGCTTAAAACTAAATTGTTAATTTTCCTATTGAAAACAGTTTGTTCTCCTATATAACAAAGTTTCACAGTCTAGGAAAATCTGTATGTCTACTCTTTGAGGCTGTAAATTAACCAATTTGATTACACCACAAATTGAAAATCTAGCTCTACATAAGGATCAAGGAGATGAGATAGAGCAGAAAGTCATTTAGCCGCTACAGTCCAATTAGAGAAATGCTGTTTTTGGCATTTAAAAATGTTGGCACTAAAAAGACTGCTATCTTCGTTTTACTAAGAAGATCTTATTGCACATCTACAACATAAGACCTTTGACTCTACAAAATTTCAGCCTCGTAAGCTCAGTACTGTTTTAGTTACAGTATGAGTGAATGATTCAGTGAGTCAGTGGTCTTTACCTTTTATAGGTATAGAAGATATACTGAAATGATAGTCCCACAACGCTCATTCTGAGCATCAAATTATAAAAGTTTTACGAGTTCATGTAAATAAACTTGAGGACTGAGCATGCAATTCATAAAAAGTCCTTAGATACTTGAAATATTTGTCATTTTATTTAATTGTTTTAGTTTATTCTGCATGAGAGGAAGCAGAACCCACCCATACATGTGCAGTGGTTTTTATCCACCCACCTACCCATATGTGTCCAGTAGTATTGACCCACCCACTCACCCATACACGTGCATTAGTATTGACCCACCCGCCTACCCATACACGTGCAGTGGTATGGACCCACCTGCCCACACCTATTCACGTGCAGTGGTATTGACCCACTCATACATGTACAGTTTTATTGACCCACTCACACACATTACATATGCAGTGTTAACGGCCCACTCATCCTCCCATAGCTCCCTCCCATGCATTGTAACAAAAAGCATCCAGTGGTAACATTGTACAAAAAGCATGTACAATGGACTTGGGCACGTTTATGGGTGGGTGGGTCAATATTTGATCATTATTTTTAGTCAATTACGTCAAAGTGCTGTTGTTTGTATTGAGCCCATTTATTTCTAATTATCAGAAATCATGGAAGTATGGACAGTGGTTTTGTTGACATTTTGCTTTTCTAAGTGCCCTTGGATAGTATCCGAACCCATGTGTTCATTGATTTTCAATTAGTGGAAATGTTGAAAAAACAAACTCTGTTGTTTTAATATGATTTGTATAATACCAAACCATCTCAGTAAAACAGTAAAATAACAGCAAAAAAACTATTTTTAATTTTATATAACATTTTGCTAAGTATCTATATATTTTATTTCAGTCAGCACTTGGCACAAACCCAATTACCTTGGCCGCTCCTGGGAAGGATGGGGATAGTTTTGTTTTGGACATGGCTACTACAGCAGTTGCTGTTGGAAAAGTAAGTAAATGATGTAGCTTTGATAAGAGTTGAAAAACGATTTTATTGAACAAATAAGACTAGGGTTACTAAGGTTTCTTACTCCTAACTAATACTCGTATGTAGTAGCACGTATTGTTCTTAAATTTTGCTCAAATCCGAATTGAATTTGGAAAAATGTTAACTTGCCTTAAATCTTGCCAGGAATGAGTCTCAACTAAGCATGCTATGATTGCCACATACGGTTGTGATGACACTGTGCTGTTGTCTAACAGTGATTGATTTAAAATAAGTGCTTGGACAACTGTTTGAATTATTATTAGCTCAGATATTCTTTTAAATTTTTATTAGATTTGTGGCTGGTCTTGAAAGCCATACAATGTATATAGCTCATCTATTAGTCATTTCAGTGAGTGCTGGAAAGGCATAGAGAGAGTTGAAGAGAGATAGATAGATGGATGGATGGATGGATAGAGAGATGGATAGACAGACAGACAGGCAGGCAGGCAGGAAGCAAGCAGAGAGACAGAGAGAGAGGGAGAGGGAGGGAGCCTACTGGTACTACCTTTGAAGACCGAGCATGAACTAATTTACATAACAGAAAAACCTTCTTCCGGGACCTATATGAGCAGACAGTCTTCTTGTTTATATTCTTACATTCTTACATAGCCAATTATTAACTAAACGATCATTACTATAGTCTAGTCTTTCTAAATTATTAAACAGAATATAGAGCTAATCCTGTCATAATTTCTTTTGTTTTTCTTTCTTTTTTTTAATTACTCAGTTTCTTCTGGTATTATCTTTGAGAATTTATATCCTGAAAATGTTGTCTGTTTTCTTTACAGAATTTCAGACTGTGGCTTGGAAAATGTTAATGAGTGTTTTGTGTCTTGTTCTGTAAGTGTATATAGCAGTTTAGTAAGATTTGTGTGGTAAATGGGATGGCGGGCCCACAAGGCCTTTTACTGTATGTAGTGGAGGGTAGAGCTAATGAAGAGTTTGTTTTTTTTCTACCAACGGAATTTGAATGAGAAATTCCAAAAGAGAAGGAACTCTCGTTACTATTTTTGTTAAACCTTGACAGTACATCAAAGTAGAATAATAAGATCAATCCTTCGATATAGCTTATCACCTCTGCTTAATCAATTCATTGATGGTTCTTCCTCTTCTCCTCGGCTAGAACTCTTGCACCATCATGATGTAACATCTATCATAAAGAAAAAAAATCACTAACAAATTATCATATTCAAGTATTAAGTTTTTAAAGCCCTCCTGATTTGATTAAGAATGAAAATGGTATTAAATTTTAAAATGAAGTTTGGAAGTATCTTGTTAAGTACACAAAATTTAATTTATCGATTTATAGAGTTTTCAAAATGCATTGACAACAAATATATCAGGAGCTGTATGTTTGAAAGTGATTTTATTATCACTCTAGCTGAAATTAGTAATCTATAATTCAACTCATTTTCTTCTGGCATTTTAGAGTGGTTTTAATTTGTTTATTTTTATTTTCCTTTGAACTATTTTTCTAGTTACTGTACTAATACTGCATACATAAAAGTTTTATTGTATCATAATTATTTATAACTGCTTGGGGCCTATAAATAATAATATATTCATTACCACTTTTTTTAAATTATATTTTAAAGAGTTTCTCTATCCCATGAAACATTCTATGTTGTTTTTAAATTATAGATACAGTTGAAAACCCCATCAATTAAACTTAAAATTTAACTATTTATGGCTTGCAATCCTTAAAACTATTACAACATTTTCAAATAGGTTATTGTATTTTACCTTCTAGGTTATACATACACATATAAATATTAAAAATATTGTTTTACTATCAATATCAACCAGTTTTATAAATGCCGAATTGAAGTCTGAAATCAAGTAAGTTCATCATATTAATCAAGATGTAAGCAAGTAAGCATGAAAAATATTACCCAACTTACAGCAGACAAGCTGTCCTAATATTAAGTGACTGTTTTATGATTTACTTCCTAAAATCATTACTGATGTAGAAACTTATGAGCTTCTTTTTCATACAGTTTGTTTTTAATACCTTTTTTGGAATAAAATGTTTTTTACTATTCAAATAAATGTGACTTCAGCTCAGAATTTTGATTGAACAAACTGAGTGTTAACACAAGCGGTGCCAAGGACCCCTCATCATTGTATGATTTAAATTGATGGGACATTAAATAGGTCTGGCACTTGACACTTAACTTACTGAATTGTATGACTCATTCACTAGTCACACTATGTAGTTGGTGAGTGACATGTGTGTATGTAAAACTAAATTAATACATTTCAGTGAGGCCTACAGAAATAGCTCTAATAAATCACATTTAAAGAATTACAGTTGATTCTCAAAGAATCAGTGAATTTCTAAGGAGTGTATGTTGTTTGACAACTCAATTAGCTTCCCTACATTGAAAATAAGTTATTTCATAAGTCAAAGATTTGAAGTCTCAGCTTTTAGTTTATCTGCTTATTTTGCATCAACACTCCAGTGGTCACGTACCTCACTTTGATATAAGTGGTCATATGGAGTACCTCTTAGAATTCCTTGATTATTGCTTTAATACTTCTTTTACACATACATAAAATAATAACCATAATATTTGCCACTAAAATACTAGGTTGTTTGCAATCCTTATAAATATTAGGTTGTTTGCAATCCTTATAAATATTAGGTTGTTTGCAATCCTTATAAATATTAGGTTGTTTGCAATCCTTATAAATATTAGGTTGTTTGCAATCCTTATAAATATTAGGTTGTTTGCAATCCTTTTATATAATACGTAAAGCCGTTTTTGTTAACCCAACTCCTCCTTCATTTCTTCGGTTAAGTGATAGAGAGGACTTTACAGTCCTAACTTCGTCCCTTTAACACTTTGAGTGCTAGTCCGAAATACGGAAGCCATTTGAAAAATGCTGGCCATTTTCAGTACTTTTCAAAAATTCGTAGATTTAAAACCACCAAACATAGAAAAGTTCTTCTTACATGCCCGGATTCTATATTTTTCTTCTTTTTATCAGTATGCAATTAAAAATAAAATTTTTTCTTCTTATAATATCAGCTTTTTTAATAGTAGTGTTTTATCAACAACAACAAAATCAAACCAACGGCAATTGAGTATACAAAATAATTTTGAACATAATTTTATTGCCCTATTCATACAAAACTAAATAAAATAAGTAAAAATAAGTAGTAATAAAATACTTGTTTTTTATTTACATGCTCTATTTACCCTTTGAAAAAGAGTTTCATTAAAAGATGGTTCTGAAACGTGCAGACAATAGAAGTGCAGTCTAGCGGCTAAAACTGAATTATCCTGGTTAACAACAGTATAGTGATGAAATGGCTCACTAACTCTGTAAAAATACGGGATCCGCAGTCAAAGTGAAGACTACATACCAGTCAATTAGACATTTTTCATTTCATTTCTTGATCAATTTTAACAATTGTGGTGGCAACAAAATTGCCCCTATTAGTAATTGTCCATAAGGTCTTCATTGTTCAATATTTTACACCGAAGGACTTGGGAAGCCCTCAAAGTAAGTTTTTGGGCCACAAGAATAACATGGAGAGAGATTTAAATTAAATTGTTCAAATCTAAATAGTGATCTTTATATTATTGAGAAGGTTGTACATCCTATTGATTCAGTGGAAGTTTTGATTGATCTATAAAAATACAAAAGAAGTAAATGTATGTATGTCTTTATCTCTGTCTGTGTATACTTTAGGCATATACATTACTTCTCCAATCATCCAATTGTCATGAGACTCCGGCAAGTTACATATTTTGTCCCAGGAAAGGTTTTTAAGTATGGTTTTATATGCATACGACTGTAGGGTTCTGTTTAAAACTACTAATATTTGTATTCACATGCTGAGCCGAAAGCTGAGGTATCACGAACCCAGTGAGTAACGCGCAGGGGTGTCTCCTAGTATAATTAAAACTCCTGTTTGCTTGGATAGAAATAAATGAAAATCTGTTATACCTAACAAGCTAAGTAACTATTGATAATTGAATTACAAATTTAAAATAAGGATAAAAACTATCTGAGTTTAAACTGATTGTTTTATCTTCACACTCTCGTCTGCTACAGTGACTTAACAGGTGTTGTGTAAATGTGTTCCAATTTAAAGTAAAATTATTCTAAGTATCCTAATTTTTGTTTTCTTTAGTAAGTACAAGACACATTTTTTATGTCTATTCTGTAAATTGAAACAATAGAATCAAGTTTCTGAAGAGAAATAATCTAATTAATGGTGAAGTTTGTACCATTTCTTACTGAAGCTACAACATCCACGTTTCTATGATATTTAAACAATAATTAACTGCATTGTGATTAACAGTTTTTTTTTTTTTTTTTTTATTAAAGAAACCCATTAGAAGTATTGTTTGATCACTGGTTGAAATAAATAAGGATGTTCTAAAGGATTTAGGGTCAACTAATTAAATGACTTGGAGAAATAACTAAGGATGTTCTAAAGCATTAAATGAAATGCAGAAATAACTAACCATGTTGTAAAGAATTAAATAACTTGCAGAAATAACTAAGGATGTTCTAAAGGATCAAATGAATTGCAGAAATAACTAAGGATGTTCTAAAGGATTAAATGACTTGCAGAAATAACGTAGAATCAAGTAAGCAAAGTACAACAGTTCAAAACCTGTTTGTTGCAGTTGTACTATCAAGAGTACAGCTTTTAAGCTTAACGGCTTAACCAACAATACAACTTATCAACAACTGTCTGTCATTCACATGGGTTATACTTTGCGTAGTTTTATCTCAGAACTATTTTATACTGCATTAACAATTAGTGTCAGACAGTTACTTTTCATGCTATATAAATTAATTCATTATACCATTCTATAGCACTCTTATTTATTTTTTTAAATTCCATTTTAATGAGCCTTAAGGTTCCACTTATGTAGCCCCGATTTACACTGCAGTCTGTGTTTGTCCTTTTAACATAATTTTTTAAGTACATTGATGTTAATGTTTTCACAGCTTAATTTTTGCATCAAAAATGAATGTATTCAGTTCTTTCTGGAAAGTCGAATCGTTAAATTTCATTAATTTGAACACTTTGTCATAGCCATTTTGTTTACAACACTTCTTGATTTTTTTTTTTTTTAAGTGGATGTTTCTGTAAATGCATATTTAGGACACTGTAATATTACATGATCTATAGTTTCTGTTGTACCCATGATGCAATTGAGGCATAATGGTATAAAATATAATTTGAGCATGTGCAGTCTGCTGTTTACATTTGCATGACCCAGGCGAAGTCTACAAATGTTAACAATTTCATTCCTATTCATAGGGGACTTATGGAATCATGGTTTGGAGGAATAATTATTTTGAACCAATTTGTATAGTTCGGCTTTAGGTGATTCTAAGTAAGCTTTATTTAGTTCCTAAATTTTCAGTTAAAATTGAACATTTTAAAAATCATCCCTAGGTGTATAGAGATCTTTGACTGGTTTACCATTCTTAATTAATGGCTTGCTTCGCCAGGAAGTCAACTTTATCATTGCCTACTATGCCTAAGTAGCACTCTTATCTGTTGTTTCGTTGAATGTTTATTCATACCACAGATGTTTTTATTTAATTCCTCTGTGTATTGGTTTAATGTTTATATTTAAACTTTATTTAACATATGTTTTATATGTCTATAATTTTGGTTGCTAGGCAATTGTTTTGTTTAGAGAAGTTAGAAATTTAGTATAGCCATTGGTTTTTTATAGTTAGTTCAATTTTCATCATTTAATTCAGTCCACTATTTTCAAACGAATAAACAGTATTTATGATCAAAATAGAAGTGTTTTTCATCTCGTTTTCATTTTAATATCAATAGTTCATTCCAATTCCAATACACCGTGCATCAGGACCAACATTTGTTATTGATCTAATAGCCACAAAATGGTTTTAACAATTAATAAAGGTACTATCAGTCCTGGAGCTGTAGTTATTAAATGTCACAGGGATTACGACATGGAGCTCGACAGCAAGGGCTAAAACTATTATGAACCAAAATTAATCAAATCCTTCAAACTTAAAGAAAAAACATCTACTAGGGTAATAAAGAATTAAAAAGTTTGAAATTGGCGTACAGATGGACAGTCGTACTAGTAAAGTAACTTCTAGTACTCAGACAGAACTTTGTGTCACTACTACTGGAATGTTACAGAACTTTTAAGCAGAGAGTGGTTATCTGATCATACATTAAGTAGTTATTCTGAATTGCCAAATACACATTTGCTAAAACAACAACAAATCATTTATGATTGTTAGTCCAAGCAGTCCAATGTCCAGATGATTATAATATTTTATTAGAACCTTTTAAAATGGAGAGTTAAGATATTGTTTTTATCCCACTTAATGATTCTAAACAGCAAATTTTGACTGGTGATGGTACTCACTGGAGTTTATTAATATTTGACAAGAACTTAAAATCATTTTTATCACACAGACTCATTAGCCCTTTCCGTACTAACGTCCTGATATCTGGACATGGGCTGGTCAGTCACGAAATACTAACATCCTGATAACCAGACGTGGGCTGGGTAGTCAAGAAATGCCAATGTCCGGATATCAAAATGCTATAATTTTTTTTAATTTCATTTTTATTTTAAAACAATCCCAATCATATGTAATATGAAATTAATAATGAATAAACATAGATTATGAATATATATTTATTTATTTATATTTCTACTTTTTCTTTGTAACAGCTGATTTAGAAGGTGTTGACGAGTCAGCTGTTTGTTTTGTTTCATACGATCACTCACTGTCATCTGTCCATGCATATTTGTTTTACTATGTTCTTTGCTTATATAGATTATAATATTTGTTAGTGAGTTTAGTTAC
The DNA here is from genome assembly GCA_035578905.1 of Stictocephala bisonia. Lineage (NCBI taxonomy): Eukaryota > Metazoa > Arthropoda > Insecta > Hemiptera > Membracidae > Stictocephala > Stictocephala bisonia. The sequence continues at coordinate 218,659 of JAQJVL010000326.1, forward strand.
ATTACGTTTAGTTTGTTAGTTAGTTTAGAAGTCAACATTCTAATGCAAAAAATTGTCAACGGATGTGCATCCACAATGCTTACCAAACCATAAATGCTAACTTTGTTTTCAGCATAGTAAAAATGTTAATTTTAATCAAAACTATATAAACCATTGTGATTGTGTACAGTTTTAGTTTTGGTTCTAAGTTTAGTAACTAATTTTTTGACTCAGTTGGTAATTTTTTTAAGATGACTTTTGATGTTAAAGGGAAAAAATGAAGAATTTTTTGTGAGTACATTTTTGTATTAAAAAAAATAATAAAACGTACTGCTTAAAAGTAAGCCTACTAAGTACAATGTTACAGAATTTTATTTGATGTAATAATATTAAAAACTTATTGGTTTATGTTAATAAACAAGAAAGATACAGGGAAAAATTTAAATTGTTGTAAATCAGTCTAAAAAGAGCCCGGTATCCCTCAGTAATCCTTTGGTTACACCCAATGGTATTCCTTAGAGTTTTTATTTTTTGTGCAGTATTGAAAGGGTTATTTAACAGTCAAAATCTTACTGAGGCTAAAAAAATTGCAAACAAACTATCTTGCTATTTGGACAAAAAAAGTAATGGATCTTTTATCACACACATCGGATGACCTTGCCAGAACAATTGCTATGTTTTTGGGATTTATGTTGTATGTTTCATTTATTTTCTTTTGTTATAAATTTTGAACAGTGACACATTACATCCACACTCCATAGAAAGACAAGACAAGACAATATTCTTTATTAACATATTCTTCAAGAACAGTTTTGCGTCAAATATAACATGTGGAATAGTTTCATAAATTAATATAACACTGTCAATAATAAGTCAAGTGATTAAAAATTATTTGAAACAAGAACAAAAAACTCATCAAGAGAATAAAAGGGATGTTCTTTAAGCCAGTGGCAAAGCCGTTGTCTCATTTGTTGGTCGTCTGTTCCCTTCACTGCTGCTGGAAGATGGTTCCAAAGCTTGGATCCTATATAGCTTGGCTTCTCTTCATATTTACGAGGGTCGTCTCAAAAGTAAGTTACACTATTTTTTTAAAGCTGTTCTGTTGGCGCCAGAAGTCTGGGAGTCGCGGAGTATTTGCGTCTGGGCGTAGTGGCAGCACTGTAAAATTCCTATGCGCGTGCGTCGATCGATCGGCCAGTCAGACTACAGGCAATATGGAGACACCACTTGTTCCTACCGCCGATTGTGAAATTCGCGCTATTATTCGTTTTTTAACAGCAAAAAATAAAACTGCTACTGAAATTCATCATGAGTTGTGTAGTGTTTATGGTGAAGGTGTGATGTCAAGGCCAATGGTATCTCGTTGGCGTCAATCATTCATTGAAGGACGGACAACACTGCATGATGAACAACGAAGCGGGCGCCCCTCCACTTCTCGCGCGGCAACTGTTGTTGAAGATGTCAGAAAGGTCATTGACACCGATCGGCGCCTGACTCTTGATGAAATCCTTTGTCAACTGCCTTCTAATGTGGAAATAAGCCGTGCATCACTCCACAGGATTATTTCTGATGATCTTCATCTGTCAAAAGTGTGTGCAAGGTGGGTTCCACGCCTTCTCACAGAACAGCACAAAGAGCAGAGAGTTGATGCTGCTTTGCAATTTCAACAATTTTTCGATGATGAAGGAGACAATTTATTCGATCGAATAGTGACTGGGGATGAGACCTGGATCCATCATTGGACGCCTGAATCGAAAAGACAGAGTATGGTATGGAAAGGAAAGGACGAACCAACACCAAAAAAAGCGAAAGTTGTGGAATCCGCTGGAAAAATCATGGCGACGGTTTTTTGGGACAACAAAGGTGTGTTATTGATCGACTACCTTCCTCGTGGGACTACAATAACAGCAGCACGGTATTGTGAACTTTTGGAACAACTGAGAAGAGCAATCCAGAACAAAAGAAGAGGAAAGTTGACGAAAAATGTTTTTTTGTTCCATGACAACGCTCGCCCACATGCTGCTCGTCAGACCCAAGACCTGCTCACAGATTTTCGATGGGATGTTTTTGGACATCCACCTTACTCCCCCGACCTTGCACCAAGTGACTTTCATCTTTTCCCACACCTCAAACAACATCTTGGAGGTCGGCGCTTCGCAAATGACGATGAGCTGAAAGAAGAGGTTGAGAGTTGGCTAAGCAATATGGCGGCAGAATGGTATGATGAGGGACTGAAAAAACTGTTACCACGTTACCAAAAATGTTTAGAAAATCATGGAAATTATGTAGAAAAATAAGGTTAACTTGTACTTTTCAAAATATATCATTTAAAATATTTTCTGATGTTTTTTATACTTTTAATAAAATAGTGTAACTTACTTTTGAGACAACCCTCGTAGTCAGGCGGTGTACAGGGAGGCAGTAGTTTGTTGCATGTCGGGTGTTGTATGTGTGCAGTTGTGATCCAGTTTTGAGAGGGTTCAGAGTCTTTGTCCTAGCATATGTTATAGTTTCGAGTATGTACAGATTCACGATAGTTAGGATTTTGAGCTCCTTGAACTTTTCCCTACAGGATTCTCTGGGTGATAGATCACAAAGTGTCCTTATAGCTCTCTTCTGTTGAATAAGTATACGTTGCACATTTGTCTTGGATGAGTTGCCCCAGACCAGTAACCCATATCGGAGATGTGTTTCAAAAAGAGAGTAGTAGGCTATTTTGGCAGTGTTGAGGTCACTAATGGTCTTGATTCTTCTTATGACATAGATTCCTGTGCTTAATTTCTTACAGAGGTTATCCACATGAGGTGTCCAAGTTAGATGTTCGTCGAGTGTGATGCCAAGGTAGATGGTGCTATCGGTAATTTCTAGGTCTGGCAGTCTTGTCACTGTTTGTTTTTTGTTTCCAAAAATTAACTGTTTTGTCTTTGATTGGTTTACAACTAAGCTGTTCTGCTTGCAATAGTTGATAGCTGTGTTTAAAGCTGTGGTAGCATTTGTTGCTATAGTATTTGGATTTTTATTGCCTAGCAATAACACTGTGCCATCGGCATACATAAGTGGTGTACTATGGTTTTGTACAAATGAGGGGAAGTCATTCGTGAATAAAATGAACAAGACTGGCCCCAGTACGGAACCTTGTGGCACACCTCTAGTTGTAGTCTGGGTTTTCGATTTGACACACTGAATTGTTCCTTTATCCACGTGTTTAATCTCTCCTATGTGTTTTCTGTTGAGAAGATAGCTCTCAAACTAGTCAGCTGCTTTTTCCTCAATGCCCAGGTTCTTAAGTTTTCTCAGAATTTGATTATGGTCCAGACAGTCGAAAGCTTTACTGTAGTCAAGGAGTATTGCCATAGGAATGTTGTCAGATTCTAAGTGTCAATAATAGTTTCGACTAAGTCAACTATGGCTGTAGATGTTGAGTTTCCTGCCATAAAGCCATGCTGTTTGTTGTTTAGCAGGCTGTGTTGTTGCAAATGTTGTAATAGTCTGGCTAGGACAAGTTTCTCTATCACTTTAGAAAATGTACTGATAAGGGAGATGGGCCTATAGTTGTTTGCATCAGTTATATCACCTTTCTTAAATTTCGGGTAGACTTTTGCTACTTTTAGTAGTTTTGGAAATTTTCCTTGGGCAAAAGACTTGTTAGCAATGTCAGTTAGAGGTAGCTGAATTTGTTCTTTGTAAGCTTTAACAATTTTTGCTGATATTCCGTCCACTCCTGCAGAGGGTTTTGCTTTGAATGTGTTAATTACATTGACTACTTCCTGTTCTGTAGTTGGGTGCAAGAAAAGGCTTGGTATATTATGATGTTGGTTTTGGGGGACTGGGAGAGTAGTGTTGATCTGCCAATTTTGTTTCAGAGTTTTATCTGCGATCATGATAAAATGATCGTTTAGATGGTTCGCAATGGCAGCTGGTTCATTTACTTCCTGTCCTTCTACATGCAAAGTTGTTGGTAGCATTTTTATTTGTCCCATCTTCCTTTCATTGTTAATGATTTTCCAAAGTGTTTTTAGTTTGTCATTTGATAGGGCAATGTTTTTTGCTACTTCTAGTCGTTTGACAGTTCTTAGTTTCAAATCATATGATTTCTTCTTTGCCATTGCATCGTACTTGTCCTCTTCTCGTCCTGTCAGGTTGTATTTGTCAAGTGCCTTAAGGAAGATGTTCTTCAGTTGAACTGTCTCTCTGTCTGCGGTAACGTTTTGCTTTGTTCTTTTCCTTTTTGACTTGATGACAGGGCAGGTTATGTCCAAAGCATTTGTCAGAATCTTGCAAAAGTTCTCATATGATTCATCTACAGAGACCAACTCAAGAACTGTTTTCCAGTTTTGTAGGTCTAATAGACTCCCCATGTGCATGATGTTTCTCGAACTGAGTATTCTATTTTCTGAAGTCAAGAGCTGATCTTTGTGTTTCGTTATGTTTCTAATTGTACATAATTGGACAGTGTGGTCTGATATTGCTGTATTAATGATGATCACATTTAAGTATTTATGACCCAGGTTTATACAGACACAGTCTATGGAGGTTTTTGATGTAGGTGTGATTCTAGTAGGAGGAAGAGACAGTCGTGTCATGTTATGACTTAGGAGAATTTCTGACAGGTGTTTTTGGTCAGGTCCACTTTTTATAATGTCAATGTTAATATCTCCCATTATTAGCACCGGGTATTTTGATGACGGTATTTTGTTTAATATCTCCGACATCATCTCAAGGTCTTCTTCCAGATTTCCCTGGTTTCTGTAGATCACCAGAACATAAACACACGTGTGCTCTGTCTTGATTTTTACTAGTGCACCTTCTAATGTCAGTTCTCTACAAAGATCAGATATTTCAATGGCCTCAAGAGTGTAGTGAGGTGTTTTCACTGGCATATATTGCAACCCCTCCCTTTTGGTGATGTTTCCTGCTAAAGTCTGTGATTAGTGTATATCTAGTTAGTCGTGTGTTAAACAAGAGCGGTTGTTTTAGTCCATGTTCTGTAAGAATAAGTATGTCTGGTTTAGTGCTGAATAGAAGTTCATTTACATGATCAATTTTGTTGGCTACTCTGTCAGTGTTTTGGTGGAGAATTTTGAGGATGTCATTTGTTTTTCTTTCGTTGCCAGTTTTCACTATTTCTAGTCCTTGGTTTTTGCTAGACGGCATTGTTCTAAAAAATGTATTACGTTTTCATATGTAATACATTTTGCAATCTAAAAGCATTGCAATAACAGAAACAAGTCTTTTGTCATACTAATTGGCAAACCTAATATCTCCCATACAGACAACTTTACAGGAGAATGAAAAACTCTAGTAAATTAAAATGAGTACTTTCTCTTAGATGGAAATATGATACTTTTATAAGAAATATGTTTTGAATTATTATGGATACAGTAAATTAGGATGTTGAAAAATATGTATGTTCTTAATGGAGATAAGAGATTTTCTTTAAACTATTTTGAAGATATCTGTTTTAAAATAAAATTAGTTTCAAAATAAAAATTTAATAAGCTAAAGTAATAACAATATTGGAAATAGGATTATGTGTAGGAGAAAAATACTGCAATTACAAGGAAACGCTCAGTAAAAAAACTTTATTACTACTACCTAGGAGATTGCGTGACAGAATAAACTTTTTATTATGAAATATTTATTATAAAATGGAAAAACTTAACAATCAAAATGTTAAATCATTTAGCAATGTTTTTCAAAAAATAACATCCAGTCTTTAAAAAGTCAATTTTTATAGATATTTATAGCCTCAGTTGTCCTTGTTTAATATATACCCTCACACTGGCAGGCAATTTTGCCTTGACTGGCAAGCAATTTTCACAGTTTGTGTAAACGTTTGTTTGAAAATTACTATAAAATCATGATTTGATCAGAATATAATGTGTCATATCATTGTATTCAAAAATTCATGTTGTACCACATAAAAGCAAAACAAGTACAAAAAGTGTATTGAAAACATTTGTTTTTGTGGTTTGAAATTAGAAATTTCATTTTCCAAAAAACTTTTTCCTAATTAGTGACCGTGTAGAAACACTAAAAATGATCAATATCCAAATTCTAGATATACAAAATGTGCAACATTTTCTCTAGAAATGAAAAATTATAATTTTCTGAAAAAAAAATGTGTATTTCCATTTACTTGGATATTAGAAGGTGTTCTGAAACTACAAGTTCAAAAACATATCTCTAAAAAAATGGTTTTTTTATTTTCTTGACTTGCAATGAACACAAAAATATCTAACTTCAAAATAAAATTTGTAAAAACTGTGCAGAATATATTTAAGAAAAGAAAATAAAGACTTATGTTGAGTTATACAAAATATAATTTATATACACTACATACTATATACATAAACTAACATCACTAGGAAAATCGTCTGCAGAAATGTTCATGAATACCAGAAGAACGTAAATTCTGATCAATAGTGTGTAAATAAACAACAATTAATCCGATTAAACACTAAAACAAACTATCATATGAGCAGACAGCTGACCTGAGTGACTTATGCGAACTGAACTAAAGATATCCATAAGTGATTTTTGGTTTGCAAAGGCCAGGGCCGTAGCTAGGCTGGGGCAACCGGGGCATTGCCCCGGGGCCCCCGGCCAGGGGGGGCCCCCAAATGAAGGTGGAAAAATTGAAAATGAAATTAAAGTTTATGTGAAATTTATTGATTACTGTAGGGATATTTCATCGAATCATCAAAATGTCTTTATAAAAAAATATTTAAATAGCTTTTCAATATAAAATAATGGACAGATATTGTTCTCACAGAGATTTCGTAACAAAAATAGACAGACTATCAATCAGCCTGTCAGTTGTCACGCAATTAAAGAAGTGCAGTTTGCACTTTTAGTTCACCTTACTCCCCCATCCCCAACAGTAATAAACTCGTCCTGACGTCGACGTGACGTAGACGGCTCCGTCTGCCGACTGCCTCTGCCACAGCTGACAGACGACAGTGAGAGTGACTACGACTAGTGACAGACAGCCCGGATAAGGTTATGTTATGTTGATGGTAAACTAACACCAAAAACTGACGTTTTGGCGTTCGCGTCCGTTACTCGTTTGTTACGGTGTTATACAATTTGTATTCTTATTCTTGTATTTGTTAAAATGAAAAGAAGCTATCAAAGTGGGGCAAAGAAAAGGCAAGACAAGAAGAAAAGAGAAGAGGATGCTTCAAAGTGTTCTTCCACCCTATCTGCTTGGTTAAGTCCTACTACTAGTACTACTACAACTAAAAGTACTAATGTCACATCTACATCTAGTACTGAAACTAGACCAATAATTGGTGAGTGGTTTGAATTTAGATACGGTATTTAGGCCTAATTAATTAGCTTGGCCAATAACTATATAATTAATATCTTAAAATTTAACTATGTTAAAATTAACTGTGTTAAAATTTAACTAGAGTTTGAGTGTTTGATTGAGTTTAGACCACTGTGTCTGACTCAGACTGCAATCTATTCTAATCTAATAAGCAATGTTTGTTTGTGAATTTATCACTAGTCATATATAGGCTACATATTACCTACTATTGTGTAGTGGTAATTTAATTTTTTATGTGACTTTTATGATTCCTTTGGTTTCTACTTTCTGTGTAGGTATTTTATTTGTTTATACATGCACAGCAGCACAGCATGAATATCTATCATAGTAATTTTATATCTTTCTGTGATAATATGATGTAAAAAATGCACCACACTCGCTTGCACATTCATTATTTATGAGGCCATGTATCTACTCTACTGTATAGGTACATCAGCATCAGCTAGGCTGAGCTAGGCTATGTACTAAAATTGGGCTCGGCAGATTTAGTCCTAATAGTATGTTTTTCCAATGCAGGTGAAAGAGGTTTTGTTATATCTTTACAATGTTATTAAAATTGGCTTTAAATTATATGTTATATGTAACTAAATGATATTTTGACTTGCTATTTTTTATTGCAGCCTCAGTCCCAGGAAATGAGATTGAAAAGGAAGTTACAGCTCAAGATAACGCTGAAGAAAGTATTGATGAAGAAGTAACATGCCTAGGGCTAGGGCATCAACAAGAAAATTGTGCCAAACCTCCAACAAGTCCTACGTCAAGCAGTGAACTGATCGGCGTAAATGATCAAGTAAGTAGACATGCCAAGTACAGAATACTTATATTATATTTTTCAACATAACAACATATGCTGTTTTATCGCCCTAAACATGGAATATTTACGATAAAATATTCCATGGTTACATGGAAGTAAACAGTATTACTTCCATGTAAACATGGAATTACAGTAAGTCCCTATTGTTATGATCATGTTTGTAAGAAAAAAATACTAATGCATTGCAATCTACTTACAGGTGGAATGTAGCCGGACGAATAAAATTAATGAAACTTGTTTAAACACCGGAGAACCCCATTTTCCAGACCAGATCATCGATCCAGAGGTGAAAAAACGAATTATTGAATTAGGACCCTATCAACCAGTTGGCCCATTTCCATATGATGGAAAACAAGGTAGGTCCTTTTCAGACAATTATTTTACCCTGAAGTCAAAGTCTGGGCTCAAACTGAAAAGAACTTGGTTGTGCTATTCGTCCAAATTGGATTGTGTTTATTGCCAACCTTGCTGGTTGTTTCCCCAGAAAGGACCTGTAGGAGGATGGGATTCAGGATTAAGGGACTGGAAACATTTGTCTGATCGCATAAAGACACATGAGAATTCACAGCACCATGCTGATTCCTGCTTGGTTTATGAGCAATGGCGACGTCATGGCTCAATAGACGATGCACTAGAAAAAGGTTTGAAGGAGGAGCGGAATTTTTGGAGGAAAGTTTTGAAGAGGGTCTTAGATGTCTCCCTTATGTTGGCAACATGCAACCTTCCTTTTCGTGGAGACAGTTGGCATATCACTGATAGAAATAAAGGTAATTTTCTATCATTGATTGAATTGCTGTCAAAATATGACACTATCCTAGAAGATCTAATTACAAGGCCTAGTGGTACTGTTAATTATCTCAGTCCAACAATTCAGAATGAAATTATTTCTCTGATGGCTAGTGAAGTGCTTAGTGGAATTAAAGAAGAGCTTTTGAGTGCGCCTTTTTTCTCCATAATTTACGACACAACACAAGATGTAAGTAAAGTAGATCAGCTAAGCGAAGTTTTTCGCTATGTAAAGATTGACCATGACCAACTCGGAAAACCTTGTGAGTTGAGAATTTGTGAAACGTTTACATCTTTCACAGCAGTTACTGACCAAACCGCTTCGGGGCTAGAAGACGTCATCATAAAATCAATTTCAGAAAAAGGCCTTGACATAACAAAATGCAGAGGACAAGGATACGATGGTGCATCGGTCATGAGTGGTGTGTATAATGGAGTACAAAAGAGAATCCAAGAACTTGCACCCCATGCCTATTTCATTCACTGTGCCAGCCATAATTTGAATCTGGTTCTTAAAGATGCCGTTGAATGCAATCGAGAAATAGCACAATTTTTTGAGACGGTGCAAAATATTTACAGTTTTTTTGGCCACAGCATTGTTCGGTGGCAAGAACTAAAAGTCGTTTCTGGTTGTACAGAGAATCCGAAGGCTCCTGGTCCTAAAGACAAGGTAACATTAAAGACTTTAAACCCTACACGTTGGGCAGGGAGATATGAAGCTGTGTACGCTTTAAAGGAAAGGTTCGGTGATGTAATGAAAGCCTTAAATAAAATAATTTTGACAAGCAAAAAGCCAAAGGAAAGGAATGAAGCTGAGGGGCTCAAAAAAAGGTTAGAATCTTTTAGTTTTGTTTTGGTCTTGACTGTCCAGTGCAAAGTATTAGGGGAAATAAACATTGCCTCAAAATCCTTGCAAACGGAATCTATTGATTTAATGACAGCGTACGATCTCCTAGGCAATGCTTTATTGAAAGTAACCGAACTTCGTTGGTCCTTTGAAGAAGTCTGTAGTGAAGGAGAAGAAGTATGTTCAAAATGGGGGATTACGATTACCCATGAATTTATTAGCCAACGTGCAAGAAAGGTAAAAAAGCACTTTGATGAACTTTGTGAAGACCAAAGACTGACAGATCCTAAAAGCAATTTCAGAGTGACAATATTCTTCCCAATGGTTGATACTATAGTGTCACAAATTGACAACCGTTTTAAAGGCATGAAGCAAGTGATTGATGCCTATAAAATTGTTCACCCTTCTTTCCTGGCCTCATGTTCAGATGAAGAACTGCGTTGTGAAGCTGATAATTTTGTAAGCAGATTTTCAGATGATGTAACGCCATTGTTCAAAGCTCAGATTTTATCAGTAAGGAATGCTTTTCAATCCAAATTAAAGGATTTCAAAGAAGTAAAAGAAGTTGCAAATCTCCTACTCATTGAAAACAGTTCCCTAGCATCAACCTACCCGGATGTACTAACAGCATGCTTTATGTACCTCACAGTCCCTGTGACAGTAGCCAAAGCAGAGAGATCATTCTCAAAATTAAAACTCATCAAAAACTACCTGCGAAGCTCCATGTCCCAACAACGTCTCACTGATTTGGCTCTTTTGTCTATTGAAAATGACAGAGCCCGAAAAATAGATTTTGACCGAATTATTGATGTTTTTGCTAGTGTCAAGTCAAGAAGAAAGTCTTTTTAGTAAGTTCAGTTGCATTCTCACTATCAAACTAGTTGGGCAATTTTAAACTTGAGAATGAGTGGGTATTACCACCATTGATCATATATAATCAATGGTATTACCAGTATTACCATAAACACCATAAATAAATATACATTTTATTGTGTATTCAAAGGTATTACATAATTAATGATATTACTTGTATGTTTATCTACTAAACTATATTGCTTGGATGTAGGCCTAAGAAGAGACTAAAAAGTTTTAAGACATCAGCACTTATGTCTTTATATATTTATTATCTATTGTGAATAAAATTTGAAAAAATAATTATGTTTTTAATTTTCCTTTCAGCACTATAAATAGAATACCAATCACAATGGTAAGCTGAAAAAATAATGGTTCTAAAAACCAAACTAATGGCACCAGGGCCAGGAGTCATACAAATTTGCATATAAAATCATTACCAGTTTATGACTTACCGTAGAAATTTGTAAACATAGTTTATGCAAACAATTAAGTATTATAGATTTAATAAGAAAAAAAGGTAATAATAATAATAATAGGATAATAATAAAAAAAATGCACATAAATTCTAAGCCTAAAGATCCAATTACTGTATGCTTACATCTATTAATTAAAAAAAGTGCGAAATATATAACAAAGGGGGGCCCCGAATGGACTTTCTGCCCCGGGGCCTCCAAGGGCCTAGCTACGGGCCTGGCAAAGGCCAATAAATAAAAATAAAAACTATATATATGAAGTGAACATACGAAAAGAAAGTACGTAATTTGCTGAATAAGATGGCATAATTTTGAGTCTAATTTATTGGTTGATTGTCCGTAAAATTACATAGTAAACGTACCATGTAAAAAGAGTTATGAAACATGACGCTGCCAGTACACACGGGCCAAAAATGAGTCATAGTTCATAACTTTGCCAGCACGAGGTTAAGATCTTCTAATTTTCTTTTCTTAATACATCTTCAAAAAGCTTAGGCAGTGTGGTTGCATTATTTCGAACAGGAAGGTTGGTCCATACATCTGATAAGTTTAGTTTGTACTGAATCATACCTTCAGAAATATAACAGTATGCTCTGACATTATGCTCTGACATATAACAGGATCTCCTACACCCTTCCCAGGTCTAATGCTTTTGTAAAAGAAGTTGTCACATATTTAAAAAAAAAACATGATAGAGATATTAAATAGAGTAGGCTATTGATAATCATCTGGCCTCTTTTCATACTGCCACTTAGTCTGCAGGGACATTTATTTTCTATTATTTTCAATCATAGGGTGCATTGAGTTGGCCTCCACCTGTGTATGATGGCCTTTTTCTAAGTATTTTTGTTCAATGACATTACTGTTTATTATTGCAATGTGGAGAGAAGGGTATTTTTTTTCTGATAGCCGCAGCCATCACTATACAATGTTGGAAGTTGTGAGATTACAAAGCTGGATTTTATTTTTGCAAAATCATTGGCTTCCAGCCCTCCTTCTGTCTGTGTTTCTTGATTTGAATTAAACACATGTATCACACTCATCCTTCTTAGGTCAAAAGGGACTTAGTTTTTGGCACCAACTTTTTTATAAAATAGATATAATTGTCTTTTTTACGTCTAGTTAGGCTCTAGATACATTCTTGACGAATTCTTCCAGCAATAATTTGACTCAAGTTTGGGTGGGCTGAGAAAAAGTCATTAAGAGATTGTGCTTCTTTGGATTACCACAGTTTCTTAGCTGAAGGAACTACATCAAAATCATTTTCCTCATTATTTTCTTTGGATGATGTAGCAATTGTTTTGTTTTCTAGCCATTGTGAGGAGTCCACTCGCCGTTACATAAAGTGTTTAAGAATACATCAGCACACTATCAGTAAAGATTCACTTGTTTTCAGTTAGTATTCAGATGAAAAGTTTATCTTAATCTGCTCACTATATTTCCTGTCACGAGCACTTTTAGCCAAAACTTTCTTTGTTAAAAATCTCACAGATAATTATTTTCCTTTTCACTCTAGTTTCCAAAATTCATTAAAATGTTGTTCTCTGACAGATTCAGAATGAAAACTGTAAACATTTGATTGAGCTGTTGTCTTTTCTTTGGCATTTACATCTTGGTTTCATTTTCCTTTCTTCTTTCCTTAAATCGTATTTCCAGGCACCATCTGCACATCTCTTTTTCCCACAGTAAGTCCTGCCTAACTTCCTTGCAGTTTTCCACTCACTGATGTTGAAAAAAATATAGCTAAGCATACTACAAATTTCAAAACGTAAACACAGTATAAAGATTGATCCAAACTTTTATCTATTTCGTTTTACTAATAAGATGCCAGCTGAAAGAAATGGTTGGTTACTTGTTATTTACAAACATTTACCATAGAACTGCTTTTACTTTTGTTCAGAATTTCCAAACAAGCATTTTTCATAAATCCATCTAGGCACACTCACAAAATCAGCAAAAAATTATCATGCTGGGTTCTGAAAATGCTGATGGACAAACGTGTCTAAAAGAGGCATTTTAAATACTCATAAGCAATCTTAATTACTGTTGAATGAATCCGTAACGGCAGCTGTGGCTTGCCAACAGATAGTGGTACACAGCATGCTTACGCCTTAGACTGACCGCAGCTCTACAATGGGCCAATATCACAGTCTTGTTCAATCATGTAAAGATACTTTGCCTCAGATCTAGGAATAAAATATGCTGTTCTATTCATCTTATTAACATACCATTTAATGTTGTCTTTGAAACCCCCGTAAAAGTGGAGGATAAGTTATTCAGTTTTTAGTGGTACCTTATCTTAGGTTATAAACTTTAACAAATCTTATAAAATATTTCAAGCTGCCTACTTGGATCATTTATATCGTACCTTTAAAATAGAAAAATATAATATTAACAAATATACAGACACCCATAAATGATGATGAAATTATACGTAGTCACCTTATTTATTTTCCAGATAGAAGTTCAGCGTAGAAAAAAAGAACCAATCCCAATTGGTTGGGCCCAAGGTCCAGATGGAAAACCCACCACAGATGCTGAAATTGGCTTCAACACCAGAGCACTGATGCCCTTGGGAGGAGAAGAAAAAACTTCTGGGTACAAGGGTTACGGCCTTGCACTTTTAGTTGAAACTCTCTGTGGCATTCTAGCAGGTATTTTTGTTAACATTAATGAACACATACTGTAATATTTGTATTAATAAGTTTATATAAAATCTTACTACCCATCAAAAGTCAAAATATATTTTTGTAACTTCCAAGACAAATTTTAAATACAACTATTTTTTTATGATTGTTTTTAGTTTGTTTTTATTTTATTTATTAACCGGATAAATTATTAATTCTTTTATGCATATATAAAATGACCCTGTTAATAATTATAATTCGTATCTAAAAATGTCTGTGGCTAAAAATAATCATTACATATTGCCTTCACTTGATGAAAAACCTGAAAAAACAGTTAAGTTTAGTTCCGATTCCATTTCAAATATTGCCATCTAAATCATCTATTATTGTGTCTTTGAAATGAAAACTATCTTGTATTAACACAATGTAATTTTATTGAACTTGACTATGCAACAATTCAGAGCTTTAATATTAAAAAAAAACGAGATGTTTTTAAAATGATATTAACAGCTGGTTGACTAAAATAGAGTAATAGGATGGTAAAAGACTTCTTAAAACAGGAATCACAGTTGCCACTATTAAATTTTTTTTTTTTTTTTTTTTGGAATATCTACCACTTGGTTATAATATTTCAGTGGATAAGAAAAAAGGTTTGGACAAACTGTCACAATTTTTGTTCGGAGAAGAGTAGGAGAACCTACCTGACGATCATTTCAAGTCGTACAAACACACCTGCAATAGATATTCCATCTAATAGGAATATTTGTGCCTGTAATTTTGTTAGTTAGTGAGGCCCGCAACCACAGCTGGTTTTAACTGTATTAAATTTACATGGGACTACACTAGCGCTCCACAATGGACCATAATAACAGCTGATATTTTGAGATTCAAAATTTAACGTTGTATGGAAATGTATTTGTGTACAAAATCAATGGTAATAGTTCTTGAAGATTTACATGATACTATTTTGTAATGTATATAAATCTATCTATATACGAGGGGTATCCAAAAAGTAAGTTTCCCATCTTCATTACTCGCATCAAGTATAACGCTGATAGTTGCGAGGCACAGGGTATTGTGACTTGGTTGTAGTGGCACCCATGACAACCGGTTTGGCAACTGGGAAGTGCATGCTCAGTCAGTTACGGCTCAGTCGCCATGGAGACACCATTGATTTTTGCCGCCAGTTGTGAGGTGCGTAGTGTAATTCTATTTTTAACTGAAAAAATTAATCAGCTGTGGATATTCATCGTCAAGTATGCACTGTATATGGTGAAGGAATAATGTCTATCTAAATGGTTCGCTATTGGCGGGAAATGTTTATTGAAGGGAGGGAAAATGTGCATGACGATGACTGTATTGGCCGTCCAGCGAAATCTCACGAAAACAATGTCATTGATGCCGTGCAAGCAGTCATTGATTCAGACAACGGCTAACACTTGATGAAATTTTGGATAAACTACCCTCTAATATTGATATTAGTCCTTCCTCATTGCATAACATCATGTTTGACAATCTCCAGTTGTCGAAAATTTGTGCGAGATGGTGCCATGCTTGTTGTCTGACGTTTACAAGCAGAGTCATTGTGCAGCTGCACAAACATTTTTGCAGATATTTGAAAGTGAAGGTGAATAATAGTCAATGGCATGAAACTTGGATTCACCATTCGACTCCTGAATCAAAATCCCAGAGTATGGAATGGGTAAAGAAAGGAGAGAAAGCTTCTGTTAAAGGAAAAGTGATTGAGTCAGCAGGAAAAGTGATGGCCTTAATATTTTGGGACTGTAAAGGCTATTGCTAGTCAGCTATCTGCCCAGTGGAACAACAATCAATCATGAATGGTACTGCAATGTTCTCATGAGACTTTGTCGCGCCATCTAGAACAATCAACGCATGCTTTTGTCCCAC
This sequence comes from Stictocephala bisonia, assembly GCA_035578905.1. Taxonomy (NCBI): domain Eukaryota; kingdom Metazoa; phylum Arthropoda; class Insecta; order Hemiptera; family Membracidae; genus Stictocephala; species Stictocephala bisonia. The sequence goes on from JAQJVL010000326.1 coordinate 234,281, forward strand.
AAAGTTTTGCTGTTTCATTACAATGCTCGACCCACGCTGCTTGTGCAGCACAAGATGTTTTGGCAGAGTTTCACTGGAAGATTTTTAAGCAACCTCCTCATTCTCCGGACCTTGTTCCAAGTTATTTTCATCTGTTTCCACAACTAAAGGATCATCTTGGAGGTAGGAGATTTGCTAGTGATGAAGAGGACAAGGAAGTGGAAAACTGTTTGAAAAACAAGATGGCAGATTGGTATGAGGATGGAATAAAAAAACTTGTTAAATACCAAAAATGCATAGATTTGAATGGAAATTGTGTAGAAAAGTAGTTTAAAGTTTGTATAAAATGAAATAAATAATTGTAGTTAAAACAAAAATTACACTGTCCATTTTTAAGATAGGGATATTTACTTTTTGGATGCCCCTCGTATTTAATTTCATAAGGCAAATTGGTTGTGTCAAAATTCCAAGCGCTACTCTCCACCTACGTCCTTCGGAAATGACTTATTTTAAATCTCTAATATTGTAGATGGCAAGAAAAATAAGTTTCAAAATCTACCCATTAGCCATCAAAGTTCCCATATCAATCTTATTGAAAGAAAGTTTCTAACTTTAGTGTGTTTTATACTGTGGTAATATGCATTAAATTTTGCATTGTTATTATGATTATGATCTTGTTGTATGTTTATTGTCTATGGTTTTCCGTTTTCATTTTCTATTAATTAATTTGTATTATTCTTGTTATTTAATTGTTATTTGTGTTCAAGTCATGAATATAATAGATAGGATTATTACTAATTTGTGTCATGGTGTGAGCTGCCATTGTTATTGTTATATTATTGTATGAAATTGGTTGTTACCGTTGGATGTCAAATAAATAAATAAATAAATAAATTAAATGTTCCAGCTGTTAATAAGAACAATGAAATATTCCAGCTGTTAATGTTTTATACTATAACTAACAAAGCACAAAGCCAAACCTTTAAGAAGCTGGTATTCACCTGAACAAACCAATATTTACATATTGGCAACTTTATGTTGTATTTAGTAGAGTAAAATCCTCAGATGGAATTAAATTGTTTATTGAAAATACAGTCGACCAAAACAACAAACAGACAATTCTTACACAAAAAAATATAGTTTATAGAGAAGTTTTAACACAACAATACTACTTTACTAATTTGAATATATGATGATGAGTTTTACAAAACTTTTAATAATTCAATATTACACATTAAATATTTAAGCTGCGTTTTCCTAGCGACGTGATTCAGCTTGTTGTGCTGTGTGCTTTGCGGTTGGCAAAACCACCGATTCCATGTAAACAAATGAGACAGTTTTCCTAGCAGCACATAGTGCGGCTAATTGTTAACCACGCAGCATGCAGCGTAGTTGGGAGAACTGCCTCTAGGGCAGTCAGTTACTAGCCACGCTAGGCAACTTAACTCTGTTGTTGTAACTATGGAGAAATCTTCAACTGATATTATAATGGATAATAAGTTTTTTGCCGATGGCGACAGTTTATTGGTTGATTGTGTGTTCGGATTCGAAGCCCTTTGGAAATTGAGTCATCCTGAATTAAAAAATAACTTGAAGAAAGATAAAATATGGTGTGGTATTAGGCAAAAAATGAACAAGACTAGTAAGTAAAGTAAAGGCTTCAAAGTTATATCACCGCTCGCCAGGTCAACAAGATAGGAAAACTGATCTTTAGTCAATCTAAAGTATTCTTAAAATTTTTCTTCATTGTTTATCAGATGCCTATTAATAAGAATATTGAAAACACCCTCGTGACTTCTGAGTCAGTACATGAATTTCAACTCTCGGACAGACCTATGGCAATGTCGACATCTTCGTCCATCCCTTCATCTTCAACCAACAAAATAAAAGCAATACACTTCTCTCTTTGATCTATAGCATAAAACTACTTTAAGAACTGCGAATCCGCTAGTCACGCGACGCAATGGCGGATTTCTAGGAAAACACTTTTGTGCTACGTTCATTTTTAACCATGCTGTTTCTAACTACGCTGGTTCAATTAACTGAAGTTGGAGGAAAACGCAGTTTTAACAGGAAAATTTGTATTTTATTTATTTAGGGGCTTTTGGCCCTACAAGTCACTAGATCTACTTTCATTTCTTTATTTTTTAAGTTTACTTGCCAGTTCTCATGGCCTGCAGGCCGTTTAAACTTTATTCAACGAGTGAAGTACTGACCGTTAGCTTAGTGGGGATTCAAACCTTGGACCTTGCCCTCTGCAGTCCGAACCCTTAGCCACTGAGATACCACATTGATAAAGATTCACAAGTGTATCTTTTGCGGTTTGTAAAGTACAATCATATTTCAATTACACTTTTACCAGTGATGACTTAGAAAGTTTTTTTCGTTATCTATTTCCAAAAAATGCTTACAACATTTGGCCCTGTGAAGTTTAAACCAATTATTGAGAGGGGCACTTTGCAATTATTTACAGTATACAATCGAAAGAAATATTTAATTTATAATACATGTTACTTTAAGGATTACAGAAAAACTTGTAATTGTTCAATTTTTTCACAGGCGGTGCTTACGGACCATATGTTCGCAAGTGGATGGTGGGAACCCAGCCAGCCAACTTGGGCCAGTGTTTCATAGCCATCAATCCAAAGTGCTTTGCACCCGGTTTTGAGGACCGAATGTCAGACATGATGTCCTCTCTACGCAACCTTGAACCTGTAAGTTTATTTTAACACAACAATGTAATGTGTCTTCATAACATATTCTGCAATTTAATAACTTGAACAATTAAGGCATTTTAAAAATTAGTAGATACATGATTAAATTAGGAAAAGATAACTTTTACATAGTTGACATAGACATTAATGACCCACTGAATCAGACAAATGTACTGTTCAAATTCTCTCCTATCAATAGATAGATAGAAGGAAATTATCAAGATCTTTTCTGTTAAACATATACCAGACCAATGTTGAGCGTAAAAAGGTATCTACTACAGGTTAAGTTATGAGCATTATAATAAATATAATTTTGTTGATCTTAATCATAGTGTAAACACCCAATTAATTAAAAGTACAGCAGAATGAAGTCCAGTGTGAGACCAGCTTGGCAATGTTAAACTTCTACTTGTGCAAGTTAATGTGGCAGCGGTTACATGATGGAAAGGACATATTTGAGAAAATAATGTGCAATGTTTCTTAACATTGGATTTATTCATAAGTTAAACAAGTAAACTCTGAGAAGTTTCTCTCAAAGTTGTTATTTTCTTCTTTTTTTTTTTTTTTTTTTCTTAATTTGACCTTCAAGTCAATTTGCTAGATTCTTATCTCAGAATTAAAAACTTTGTGAATATTTCCTCACTACACCAACAACTGTGACTTATTTATGTTTGTGTTGCTTAGACTAAATTAATTGACATTAGCAAATTAGTTTAATTCTCCTAACGAAATATTTTCATATTAAATATTCAATAGTTACTAACAACATTCTAACAAAAAACTGTAGCAGAATAAATCTCAATAAATCAATGACTTTAATTTTTTCAGTTTACATTATTTGTATTATGTTCCTTAACTAACATTAAATTTATGAGCAATAAAGAAAATCAGGTGATCGGCTTCAAATACATATCTTTGTATGACACAAAGAAAGGCAAGGGAAAAACAGAGGTTGAGTACACTGAATGTGAGTCGAATAAGGAACTTGGTGTATCAAGTAGTTAAGTCTCTAGTTCGTAGCCCAGTAACTACTTCCGTTCCCTCTTAAGTATTCTTAAGAGCCCATTTTGATTTACCAGCACTGTCTACTAGCCTAAATTGTAACTGCCACTGAGGGGTTTGCAAGAAAATGACCTCGGTTTCTTCCTTCTCTGTGACTTTACTCTTTTAATTAAATCTACCACATTAGCATTTTTTCAATGTATTAAGAATGTTTATACACTGAAGTCAAATTATAATGTCTGTTGACAAAAATATTGTTTTCATAGTAAAATAAAAATATATATTTGAAAAATGAATATATTTATTGCTACTACATTTTAGGCTGATCCTGAGAAACCTGTATTGGTCCCAGGAGATCCAGAGAGGACAAATATTGACAAAGTCGCTAAAGATGGTGGCGTACAGTATCATGAAAATCAACTCAAAGCCTCCGTAAGTATAAAAGCTCAAATTAATTTAATATAAATCCTTTTTGAACTGTGGGAACTTTTTATCATAAATTATAAATGTCTATGTATGATTCTAACTTGTTTTTTGTATTGTAATTAGGGGTGTGCGAGTACTCGAAACTTCCGAGTATTTGATCGAGTATTTTACTACTCGAACTCGGCTCAAAGCTTCCGAAACTACTCGAAGTTCGATAGAGTAGTTGTATTTCACGAAATATCAGATTTACATCTTAATTTAGTTTTAAGAATAAACAGTTTTATAAGTTATGAATAAAAATAGTGTGCTTTCTTGTCTTTTATTTTACCGTTAATCATACGTTATCAGTTTGGTACACATAATTATGAACTAAACAATACGCCTAAGAATAGGTAGTTCACGACTACAGTCAAATGAACTAGTCGACGTAGTGAACAAGTTAGTTCATTATGATCTGAACTGGTTCAATTCAAAGTGATCAACAGAGCTGGGAAGGTAGCAATCACGGCAAGTAGTTACCGTAGTAGTGATCACACATGCTGGTTGTCCGATTCTACTAGTCACTTGTAATCTAACCTAAAACAGCATGAATAAAACAGAAGTGCTGGTTAGTGTCTTTATGACCCAATAAAGGGGACGAAATATCCAGTTCAAGATGCTCAAAAAGACCTGTTACCGATACAAATCTAATGGTATGTACGCCGTGGAAATCATGCATATTTTCGTTCATATCAATAATATTGCTCAATCAAAAGAGTTCCGAGAACGGGTCACTTTACATCCCAAGAATCGAACTTCCCATCTTTCTAGGCGAAAGTCCATCTTGCTTTTGGTATACGTACGTGCAAGGAAGTGTTCAGCTCCCTTTCGGAACTGAAATTATCGTATATTTCTTGCGAGTCGATTGAGGTCTATTTTGTTTTTAATCTGAGCAGGGAATCATCCAATGATTTGACGTCAGAAAATACTGTATTGTATCATATAAAATATGGTAATGACGTTCTAACAGCATGTGGCACAATATTATTGATTTATTTTCCGTCAAATAAAAAAAAACATATATACATCTGTGGCGAATGTCTATTAATTATTATTCCGTAAATACCTTAGATTGCCAAAACTGTGTGTAACATTTGCGCATACAATATTTTTTCCTGTCAAATTGTTGAATGGTTTTCTTACTAGGTTAGACAATAACACAGTTGGAGTGTAAAAGGTGGTAAAGTACGATGATTTTAATTCGTAAATTCACTGAACGGTAGGTTCTCTGTTCACATTAAAGTCAATGTCAATGTAAACTGTAAAACAATCACGAATCAACCCAAGTGATTGAGAAACATGTTGGAAGACCTTTTCTAAACAAAATACGATGAATTTAGAGACTCGGAAAATAATTTTTATTCAACCGAAGCCTTATAACACGTCTCATTTTTTGTTTATAATTTAGCTGCCCACAATTTTCACTGAATAACTAGTTGGCACTTAGCTGATATTTCAGAACTGCATTTCGTTGCCAATATCGGCTAGACCTATTTTCATACTTGGGAAAGTTGATGATTTTTTAAAACTGAATAAAGTTAAAGTTAATACTCTAAAAAAGTAACTAATTGAAGTTAAAAGTTAAAATGAATTGAAACAAACTCATTAAAGTTAAAATATTAGAAAATTAACTGAAATTGAAAGTTAAAAGTTAGTTTTGGAACAGTCAAATATACATAAACCTGTATGATCTTTTATTATTTATAATAGATAAATAGGCCTATTTATAATACATTACTATACAATACTATTAATTAGACTATAGCAATTTCTACAGTAATTTTTGTTATATAACTGCCCGAAATCTTAAAAATTAAATATTTAATTTAATTTCTAAAATTGTTAACAAAAACTGTCATAAGTCTTAAAAGTTTTACATATTTAAGCTATACTTTAAAAAATCAATAACTATCTTATAGGAAATTCACGATAACAAAACTTTTTTTTAATTGGCGCAGATAATAAGAAAGGCCAAATAATGTCATGAAATGTTGACTCCAGGTGATTTTTATCAGACTGGAGATGATAAGGAAGGGTCACTGATAAGAAAGTATGGGCCGATTAGCGGTAAACAAAAACTTAACAAAATATACTCACTCTATAAGTGAGTGAAAGCAGATCTATTCGTACTAGTTTCGATAAGAAATTACGTTTATTAGATGTTTAAGAATTTGCCGTTCTTAGTGCATATTTTATTATTACTGAAATATGTTAATTGAAAATTATGAAAACTATCTAAATTATTTTAAAAATGCAAAACTAATTACCATTGATAATATCATTGATATTAATAATTAAAGATAGTATTATCATTATCTTTTCTTTTCGACGGTGCCGATAGCAAAATAATGAAAACAGAACGAAATATAGCAATTGTTACTTGAAATATGTTCTGCAATCTTGAAGATAGTTTATTCTGTTGCATGGTACCATATAATGGATTGATTTTACCAAGTAAGCCTAATTTAAAATAAAGTAAACGTTTGAGGAAATGTTGGTTTGATTAATCATTTAAATAGTTTTTCCCGATTACTTTTGAACAGGACAATTTAGATATGTAATTCTGTATGATCAATTAATCAAGTGTTGACTGCAATAACTGATTTTCCTGATTAATTATACAGACAGATGGGTAAACAGGTAAAATTACAGTATTAGAGTTTATAAAAGATAAACAAGCTTAGGCCCAACACGTTGATTTAAAACAAGATAACTAAATGACTATCTCAACTTTATCCCTAAACATAAACTAGTCAAGTGAAATGATCACCCTAGAGACAGGTCAATCCCACAACAATGGTATACTCGTTTGGTCCACCTTTATTTATTTATAAGGCAGTAAAACGTGAGTAAAGGGGAGAGAGTGCGTCTTCAAAACGCCGGTGACAATTGGGGGATGAGGAAAACAATCAGTCTTTGACCTGAGATTTAGATACTTTCTCCCCAGTCCACATTCCATGGACCAAATGGCACCTTTTTATCACATTTGAAAAACTAACTTAATCGTAAGCCAAATTTTCAACTAGTTAAAGTTAGAAGTTAAATATTACCAAAACTAACAAAAAAGTAACGATTAAATTTAATCGTTAATTATTTTGAATCGTTAATCCCAAGTATGCTATTTATATTAGCCGACTACATCTATGGTTTTTATTCGATTACGCCAGGTATTCATGAATTTCTTGTTATGAAATAATTATTTATCTGTAACAAACAGTGTAGCCTCATGTATCGAAGTAGTTTCTAGTAGCACACATTTCATTACCAATCATAATTTAAAAACTAATTCATCCTAAGCGACTTTAAAATTTATTTTTAGTAAACCTGCTTAGTTATTATTATCAATCGATTGTTTCAGTCTTTGTCATCTAGATTTTCAAATTTGATTGTATAATTCACAGCTTATTTCCAGTTAGTTGTAACCTTGTTATTACTAAATTAAATACCTACAGAATACAGATCCACTCTTCTTGGCGTGTACACAATCAATTTTTTGTTGAGAATAGGCAATTCTGAGAGCAAATGACTGCAATTTGATGATGACACCTGAATTTTAGCATCAGTTTGGTTGGATGCAGCTTTTACCAACAAGCTTCACTATTTTTTCGCGGTAAACTTTGAACTGAACCGCCAGATAAACATATCGGCCGGCTGTGAAACAGTATAATTGGCTTGCATAGAAAATCTGATCTGTGATATGAGTGAACAGATTAAACCTTTATAATCCACGTTGTTTCAATTAATAATATACTTTCTAAGTTTCTTACATCATATCAGCTATCAAAAAAGGAAAAAGATTAAACAAAACAATGCCACATAAAAATAGCAAAAGGCTGGAAGTAAATAGTTGTATTTATCAAATGTTACAGTTACATACAACAAAGCAAAATTATTGTGTTCAGTTTAGATATATATATTTAAGAATCTGGCAAAACTTGACATAGGCTTAGGATAGTGTCTGCCTTTAACAGTTGTCTTGGATAGACAGGAAATCTTTCTGTAAATACTTGCTCGAAAATACTCGATACTCAAAAAAAATGCCAACTACTCGACTCGAACTCAAAAATCACTACTCGCACACCCCTAATTGTAATTTATGAATTTAACTTTTATTCTTTGTTGTCAGCTGATCACGCTAGACGCTAGTGATGTATATGACTAGTAGTGTTGCAGCTGTATATATTTTCTAAAAGTTATATTTCTACAGTATATATTATTGCATATCATTTCAAAGGACGTGAAATTGTGGTTACGAAAGTATGAATGTTGTCATGGAAACATAATTTTAAAATTATTATCCATGAAGCAAATTGTAAACATTATTATATTTGAAAAAAATACATTTTTAATTTTTTTTTAAATATTTTACAAAAACAAAATTACTTATTATAATTCTACAAGTTTTTCCGAAAAGAATGATGTATGTAAAGAAATGAATAATATACAAAAAGAGTGTTCTAAATATTTTTAGTGATTATTTTCCTAAACACTAACAAAACAGTACAAAATGCCTGGTATTGTAGGAGAAAATCGCCAGAGTGTGAAGGGCGATAAATAACAAACATTTGATTTATTTAAACGTTTTTTTCAGGCTCAACTTGCAGCAGAGCTGAAAATCAAGCCAATGGCAGCTTTGTAACTTGAACACAACATTCCTTCAAGATAAGACTGCTGTTTATGTATCAAATCGGTTTATGCTAAATCTTCTTTCCATTAAGTAATTTCATATTAAAATATACCAATCATAAATATTTTATTCATTAAAAATACCTTTTTAAATATCAGGTTAGGTTAAAGGGCACTAGGCAATGAATTAGTATATTAGGGGAGATAGGACATCAGCAAACTTATCTAACAAGACAAGTTCACCAACAACTTTCGGTGGAGAACACATAAAGAGAAATCGCATTGCGCTGCATTGTGTCCGTCGTATTTCTGAGTCTTAATTGTAATTGTTAGTACAGTAGAACCTCGCTTAACCGACGTATACGGGCCATGATGACGTCGGATAAGTGAAAATGTTGGATTATAGGTAATTGTAATAAAAACGCTAATTTAAGTATAACTAAGTACTTTAATGCTTTTTACTAAGAATTAACACTTTAGTACTGTTTAAACAATCATTATTTTGGGTTATAGAACACAAAATAAAACTGATAACAATAATAAATGCAACATAATACAATTTCATTACAGTATAGGCCATTAGTATAAGTTTCAAAATACAGAGTTATTTAACAATACCTAAAATGAAAGGTAAATGAACAAAAGTACTTAACATAAAGTTAAACAATTATAAATGAACATTATACACAAGTCTAAAAATACACTTCTTATAAGTGGTATACACTTTATAAGAATCACACGGTACAGCCTGCGCTAAAACTTAACATAAGGTCAGACAAACAAAATACTCATTCAAAAATACAATAGCTGACCAGTTACTTATTGCTGTATTGCATTGTTATGTAATTCACGTTATACAGTACATGTACTACATAATCAAATTCTGTAACAAATTAACCGATTTTTGATGTATAAAAGTCAGTTCCGGACCCGACTATCTCTGAAAATCAGGTATTTTTTACGGTGGCTATTTCGGGACGGGTATGTCGGTTGAAACGGAATGTTGAATAACAGCATGTTGGATAACGAGGCTCTACTGTACAACCCCTAATATTTGAAGCAATCTACAATTTGAAATTCACGTCCTCTTTCTGTGTGATTTTAATTATTTATTTGGTTGACACTCTTATTATTATTGTCTTAGTTTTATTAAAATCAGTCATTTTAGCCCCGGACAGACGATCAACAATAATTTTCGCGTATCAATCAGTCAATCTGTCTACAAGAGAGAACTGGACGATACATTAAAAAAACTGTTGATGAATCTTAATTTATGTCTATATTAAATTGAACTCACATATGACACTCATTCGATACAAAATTCAGACGTGTAAAACCACATACGCATTTATACAGTAATCATTGATAAAATATCTTTAAATTATGAGTTTTTAAAAATATAATTTTCTTCAAATTAAAATTTGTTAAAAAATACAACTTGTTATAAACTAACTACAAAGGTTAATTTTTCATAACAGGGCAAGTACAGGAGTATTGTTTAGGTTTTGTTTAAGACAGCAAAGCTGGGTTACCTTTTTAAATATTCCATTGGTAAGTCCTTTGAAAGTTAACATACACCTACCTGTAAAGGTAAAATTAAGCTCTTCGTTATAAGTGTTATACGTCACAGAGTTAATGGAAGATCCTTGTAGTATGGACTTAAAATATCTCCATGAATGTGTCCTTTTTTTGTTTATGTTACCTTTCAAAAGACTTACTCATTATTCATTACTAAGAGCCAATCGTAGAGATATGTGGGGTGAATGAGTGTAGTCATTGTTACTAATTGAGTTCAACTCAGAAAGGACCTATCTATAATATTTACAGTTGCTGAACATAGCACAAAAAGTAATCATGGAATTTTATTTGACAAATCTAATTACTACCCGAGAATCGCAAGGGAAGCTATAGAAATATACAAAAGAAGAAATAATTTTAATAAGGATGATAGTATTTTTCAAAAGACATGGGAACCCATTTTAAGTAAATTGAAATAAAATGGAAGAATCAGCCATATTGATTTTGTTCGGCCAATGACCGTAGGTCACGTGAGTCGTGTCTCCGCACCCCCTCTCCAGCATATTTGCCAAACCAGTCCCCACACCACCACCTGTTATTAAAGCTGGAAGGTCATTCGCTGAGAAGTCTCAGAGAAACCACTGAGGATGCCACATCACAGTATGGGCGAAACGTCTGGTTATCTTGGAAGTATTGTAGATAGGACCTTGACGCGGTTTGAAGATTCTAGTTATGATTATTTGATTTATTTTCAACGATGAGATCAAATTACACACAATATATTTTACAAAGATTAGTAAAATATTTTGTTATGAACAAATAACAATGGCTGACTAATTATTGTGGGTTGAGCAGTGAGTGTGTCACCCTGATTATGATTGCTGCAATGTGCCAGAAATGTTATGTTTGCTCCCCATTTTAAACTGGGGTGGACCTCATACAATCCTACCTGGATTATTTGTAAATGGTATTGTTTATGACAGGAAGCAGGCTTACCTTATTGAATATTCCTTTAGTAATGTTGGCACTAGTGACGCAGTGCTGTAATCCAGCTACTTGGGGACTAAGTGTTATGAAGATTGTTGGTGATAGGTTTTATGATCTGTCCTCTTAATACCCACATGGCATGTAAGGAGAAGTAAGTATAAAGCTTGACAAATAGCTAAAAATCAAACTAATACTACGTGGTTCAGATTCCACTTGAAGCTGTAGGTCCCTTAGTTTGTTCTGGTTGTCACCAGAAAATGTAGATTCTAGACACTAAGCCTAAGATTAAATCAAATAATCATATAATTGTCACAAAGGGAGCCTATAGTTGTTTAGACAATATACCCAAGTAAACATATTATGTAATATCTTGAATAAGTTGCTATGGGCAATTACATTATGTTCACTATAAACATTGAGGCCAAAACAAACATTAGGTTTAATTTTAAAGGTTTTATTTAATCGTAGTTATATATTTAGAACAATATTACAATACAAAATTCAATAACTTTTAAAATGTTCATGAAACAGCAGATTAAAGTTAAAATCAGGCAAATAATTACTTTTAATTAAACAATTATTACTCATATGATATTCGAAATGATCTTTCATTCTCTCTCCTGTGTATGTCATGAAGCTTTGCTACGTTTTCTAACTGATTTTGAATATTCAATGTCATCTGATCAATCCACTGAAGGGATCCCATTTGTGCATTTAAAATTCGCCCAATCTGAACGATCTGTAACAAGCAATCAAGAAATGAATGTTTTATTAGTATTACATAAGAGATAGATATTTTTATAACAATCCCAAACATCACCAAAACAATAATAATTACTAAGTGGTAGATGATGGTCTAGAAAATAAGGAAAGTAAAATACTCACATTATTGTATAACTCTTTGAATGCTATAGAGTACGGAATTTATTAATGTCCTATTTCGGTAAAACAAGATTATTTCCTCCTCAAGGCTTCAACGAATCTATAAACATCTTTGAGCGAGCTGGCCAAGTGATCTAAGACCTATCTGAATTATTAGAGATAGCACAATTTTCAATCCTGGCCTGAACTGGAAGTATATATATCATAATGCTTAGCTTGTACTGTACTGGTTCTCCCCATAATTATGTTTAAATAGCACAGATCAATAGTCTATGACGATAGGCAGAGAAAGAGTAAATGAATGATATGAAATCATCCTCTCCTTAGCAAAAAAAGTAATTTTGTACTGGTGTTTACTAACTCTCTGATAACGTTTTTCTGTTAGGTTAGACCCCCTCCCCCCCCCCCCCGTTACAGGGTCTAACCTAATAGTCTTTCAGCAAACTACGCCAAAAATTTTACCGGGTCTTTTGACTGGTGCATTTTTGGTTTCTCTACTTTCGGTTTGCCAAGTATCTTCCTGCGCTGTCAACTTGTTACGTTCGTGGTTGTTGGCTCAGGCCTTGGTCTGTTCCGTGGTTCCGGCTTTCAGTTTGACGGTTCGCCTGGGTTTTGTTTTTAGTTTCCGTCTACCTGTTAACATGGTTAGGAGCGGCTAGAAAGGCAATTAACGTGTTGTTCAATTTTGAAAACCTAATTACCCTTTTGGTGAAAATATTTTTGTTTAAATAATAATCAGGTTTATTTTCAGTATGTTGTTAGATTGTTTGTTGTTGTTAGATTGTTGTTAGATTGTTGTTAGATGTGTCTAGAGAAGGTCAACCTAGGTTCGAGCCCATGTGCTCAATGTTATTTTTTATCATTCATTTCTTTATTATATTTATGTTTTATGTTCAATATTAGTTCTAATAGTTTGTATAGTGTCTATATCATTTTTATTGAGCATTTTGAGTTACCTTTTTACTATATTTCTGTTGTTTGACAGTAACTTATTCTACCTGTTTAATTTTGTTAGTTCCTGTATGCTTAACTTATAGTTTCTACCACCGTTTCAGGTTCTCTTAAATTTTGTCTTTCTAGTAATTCTGTAGGTAGGCACATCTGTAACATCATTTATGGTATTTGTTGTTTGCCAAATTTGAGTTCGGTATATTATTGTGTATGATTTGTACTTCATTGTTTATTTTATGTTTCATAATGTATTTTCTTGTTTTTGAGTATAATTGATTAATATTGTGGCCTTCTACCAAAATTGTTGAATTCATTGGTAATAAATAGTTATTTTGCTCAGCTGCCGAGTTGTGATTTAAACTAGGACTGTCGCTCGTGATCCTATCGCTTGTCTGGTTTTGAGCCATCCCCCAGAACTTTCAGTTTTGGTGGGGGATGGATCTCACAATGTCTAGACATATTGTATTTGCATTATTTTCTTTTTCAATTTCCTTATTTTAGTCTACATCTACAATGTCAGATACTTTAATTAAAGTAACTTCATAAATTAGTGTAATAGGAGAGACAGGGCATCAGCAAACTTATCTGAGAAGATAAGTCCACTAATACAGCGCAGAGAACACAAACACACAAGACAAAACACAAATTTCCAGTGCTGCACTTTTCTGAGTCTCTACTCAACTGAATTGCACTGGATATTTGTGTCGTATCTTGTGTGTTTGTTTTCTTCTAGACAGGATTAATGGACTTGTCCTCTCAGGTACATTTGCTGATGCCCGATCTCTCGTATCATACTATTTATTGGCCTAGTTTCCTTTGACATAATCTAAAACTTGTATAGTAAAACCATAAAGCACATGTTCTAGTGTAACAGTCAAACCCATCACAATCATCATCAATGTCGTACGGTAGAGAATTCTCAACCCCATCCTCTTTCAGCAACCTCCCATTATTATAAAATAGTGTATTCTAATATATATACTGCAGTTAATATTTACATCATTGGCATTATTGGCGAGGCCAAAAACCAACTGGGGTTTCAATGGCCAAGGAGGTAAGGTAAGGTAATATTTACATCAGTAATTCCTTAAAAAAATCAGTAAAATTCATTGCCATCATTAGTGTCTGAAACATCAAATGACATCAAGATATGGTCGAATATGGCTTTCGAATGAGTGATGAATAATAATCTTAGCATTATCATGTGATGAAAAAAATATTAGAACGCTCAATTTGATACAACTCAATCAAGTACAACTTTTAAAAACTTGTTATATGGCAGATAGGATCTATCACCTTACGGAATAAGAGGTGTGCTAGAAAAAACCGGACTGAGGCTGAAAATACATTTACTTACAAATATTTACAATTTGATGTTATCTTCTTCAATGTACTCCCCTCCTCGTTCTCTACACCACTCCATGCAAGTTTTCCACTGGGTGTAGCACTGCTGAAGATCATTTTCTGTAAGCCCATTCATGACTTCCATCCCTTTTTCTTTTATTGCTTCACAAGTCTCAAATCTCGTTCCTTTCAATGCTTTCTTGACTTTAGGAAACAAAAAAAGTCACAGAGGCCAAATCAGGTGAGTATGGTGTATGGTCTAATATAGGAATGTTGTGGTTTGCCAAAAAAGTATTCACTAACAAAGCATTGTGAGCAGGAGCATTGTCCTGGTGGAGGATCCTTGACTTATTTTTCCACAAATCATTCCGCTTTCTCCGTACTTGTTCATGTAGCGTAGTCAGGACGCTAATGTAGTTGCTAATGTATCTAATGTTAGTTGACTGTTTGCCCCTCTATAGTCAACTAACATTAGATACAATGTTACACTAACATTAGATACAATGTTACACTGTACGTGTATGTGAGGGCGGGTGGGTCAATACCCACCGTACGTGTATGTATGTGAGGGCGGGTGGATCAATACCCACCGTACGTGTATGTTTGTGAGGGTGGGTGGGTCAATACCCACCGTACGTGTATGTATGTGAGGGCGAGTGGGTCAATACCCACCGTACGTGTATGTGAGGGCGGGTGGGTCAATACCCACCGTACGTGTATGTATGTGAGAGCGGGTGGGTCAATACCCCATACCTTATATTTTATATGCACACAATATAAAATCTCACTTAAATCAATAATTATAATGTTGGCTGATGTTCAGTCAATGTGGGTATCATCATGGCTTTGATACACAATCATCATGGCTTTGCTTTGAATTTTTTTTTTTTTTTTTTTTTTTTTCCGTGGAGAAGCAGGGGGTTTGAAATTAAAGCACTTGTTGTAACATTAAAAATGTTTCACTTGCAGATTTTCCAAGTTTGTAAAGAAATTTAATGTTTATTCGCTGTTCTTTCTGAACACTCAATATTTTTCCGACCCACAGAGAAAAGGTTATATGCTTATAACTGACGCGGAATGAGTGCAGGAGAGACGAAACTCAAGCAGCGAGGTGAAGAGGGAGTCTCGTAACCAGCCATAGGATATTAAGCCTTATTGCATTCGTTCTGTGGCTATGGCAATACTAATCCGATTTTTTCTAGCCAAACCTCGTATAGATATAATATGTCATCCAAGTGATGGCAGTAAAAATTACAAAAATAATTTAATTTTTGTAATTCCTTTTGGACTCTGGAGATTTTTCTTTATATAAACCCTTAAACTGAAAAAACTAGGCACTGTACTTGATTGGAAGTTCCTTGCATTAGGCTGACAAAAGTCCATTACCAAATCATAAAAGTCTGCAAATAAATTGTGTTAATAAGTTAGTAGCAAAATGTTAATATGCAAAGCCCTAACTTTTATAGAAATGTATAACCTTACGGTGAGTTAAAAACACTTTCATTAAAAATATATACATATTATGTCAATTTAAAAAATATTTATTATTATTATTTGTAATATAAATATTCTTAACCGCCATTAAAGTTGTCTCAGTGATGTTTGTTATGCATTTTTTTAACTATTTGCATTTTACATTAGTGTAAATTCATTTTATACTGACATCAGACTTATTATCAATTAAAGCGTTAATTCTATTTATTCACAGTATGCTCACAATTATAGATCTAAAATTGTCCACTGAGGAACTAAAATCTTTGACAAAGGCTACAGCTGAGATAAATATGATTATTTATGTTTGCTTTATATTCCAGTCTGTAATATGTTTTGGATACTTGGATTTATTAGTATACATGGCCTTCAATTGGGCTGACATGGATTATGGACAACTAACAGGCAGAATTGTTGCAAGTGTATTTTGCCAACTGTATTTAATTTACAATTTTGGATTAGCTGTAAATTGTAAGCTGTAGTTGTAAATTCAGTCATATAATCAGATAATTATTAAAAACATTATTGCATGGAAAAACATAATAAATGAACTATAAACTAAATCAGTCAGCATATGAAAAAAAAAAATTAAGAATTACCCCTATAATTTTCTAACTCCCAGTTTATATGCAGACTGAACAGCTGCTCCAATATTAAGCTTAGTGTTAACTTACCGGATCAGAGCTGTCTTGTGTTTGATTAGACTCATTCACATTATCAATAATCTCTCTCAAGTCTTCTGACATCTGTTTCAGTTGTGTATCAAGTGACTCACTCATGTGGTACCTTCATAACAATAAAAATTACTTTAATGACACAATTTCATTGAATGCAACCATACTGTACTATTGTTAAATTTAAATGTAAAAGTCCTGATTTTACTTGATGAGAAATTCTCAATTTCATCAAAGAAAAGGATATAATCATTTACCAGATAATCAAATGAATTGGTAGATAGATTGCCTTGTATTACATTACTAAGTACTTGAATCTGGTACTGCACTGCAGTACTAAACAACAATTACCAAAAACAATCCCAAAATTTTATCCCCTTTCTCCAAGTAAAATACTGTTGATACTTTCAAGCAAAATACTGTACACAAATGAATAGTTATTAGTGTTTCTACCTAAAATGAAATAGTAATTAGTGCTAGATTAACACTAAGAGTGAGTTGAAACAGAAATAGAGCTGCAATAATCTTTCAATAAAAGGCTATTGAGCGTTGTTACAGTTTAGCAATACTCACAAGTGTTCCCTCTCAGGGTCGTAGTTGGACGACAGCTCCGAAACCTGCTGTTCTAATGGCCCAAGGACCTCTTCCAACTCTTTCTGCTGGGCCACCACAAAATCCAACTCGTTGTCCAGCTGTTGTTGCATCAGACGAAGTTTCTCAACATCCTCATTCAGAGCTACAATCTACAAACCAACCAATTACATCTAAAGTAAATATAATTATTACAGAGCACAGTACATGATCATTTGAAACTTACAGATACTTAAATAAGAAAATGGCAGCTTGTATTTTGTATGAAAATTATGTCCTTATTACTTATTACATTTTTATAGAACTATATAAAAAATATTAATTTTCTTCCTGAGAGTTGATTTAGGGAAGACAACTACTAAACAGATTTTAGAGATTTTACATGAAGAGATACTGTTTAGGACAAGAATTTAGCTTTAGGATGAGAGAGGGAAGAGAGTTTTGGCAAAATGAATAAACCTTAACTCTTTGTCTTGCCCACTCTCCCTTCTTCGTGAAGGGGTGATTCCACTGTCCACAGACATCATATTTGGGTGGGTATGACAGATTTGACAGTATTGCTATACTCAGTAATATGTAATATAAAAAACTAAATAAATATTTATAATAATGCATGGTTTTTTTTATTTTAAAGAAGATAAAAGCGGTTTCATTGTTTTTGTTTAAAGCATAAAGATTTGTCCCTTGTAAGTAACTACATTTGTAAATTGACCTAGTGAAATTGCGAAGACTATACACTCTCATATACGAAAATTTATCACACCTATGTTGTAGTAATGGAATAAGAAAGTATTTCTTTGAAGTACTTTAAATTTTAAAACAAAATGGCTATAAATGTTTTTTACCTTATCACTGTTACTGTTTAGTAGATTATCCCAATTGTTAATTTGAATTGCTTGGCTAATGAAAATCTTCTCCTGCTCTTCCAATTCCAGATCCCACTTTTTAAGATTTTCTTCGAGTTGGACAAAGTTGATGTTACTGGCCGCAGCAACTGTTGAGCTTGTGGCAGTGGAAGGGACAAGGGTGGTTGTGGCTGTAGCTGAGGTCGTTTGTCCGAGACTAGACGTGGTTGTTGTGGCAGCTCCCAGCTTAAGCGTAGTGGTTGTAGTAGTGGCAGTAGATGGTGTCAAACTGAAATTGATTGCTGAAGGAGTAGCAGCCTGAGTAGTTGCAGATCCGAAACTGAATCCTGAAGTTGCAGATGTGGTTGTCTGAGGGGTTGCAGATGACTTGGTAGTCGTAGGTGTCAGACTAAACCCAGTGAATCCTGAAGTTGCTGTTGTTGTGGGAGTTCCCCCTAAGGAGAAAGGTGTAGTGGCGGCTACAGGCTTTACTGTAGGAGTGCTCTGAGCTGTAACAAAATGATTAGGTATAAAATTATACTATTGATTTCAGGTGGAGTTTTCTAAGACTTGATTTACTTTCATTAGTTTTTAGTAACAAGTTAAAAGATCTGGTATTTCAGAGTAAATGAACTTAATTTAAGCTAAATGTATCTCGTAGCAACCAACAAAATGGAACAATGGAATAAACTTAACTAAAAATGTTAAGCCACAAAATAAAAACGATGCTACAATGTATTTATGTCTTATTGTTACAAAAACTTGTGCGACCACCTGGCTATATCAACAACCAACCAATGTACAATATAGACATAGTGTTGTTTAATGTTAAAGAAAAAACAAGAAAAATTCTTACTCCTCAATATTTTTTCTAAGATTCTGTACTTTTGAAAAATAAATAATGAAAAATTAAACATAAACTAAATAATACTTGACATAGTGTAAAGTATGCTCCCTAGGAAAACATTCTCCAGGGTACATATTTTCTTGTATTATAAAACAAAATCGTTAATAAACTATCAGCGCACAAAACTTGACAGGAAAATGTTCAAAGAGAGAGTAGCAAAAAAAGTAACTGGATTTAGAGCGGTGGAAAACGACACACCTAACAAATTAGAAAACACTAAAAGCATAAAATGACAACACTTGTTCAGTGCCAAGAAATGTTCCTTCAAATCAAGTCTGAGAAAAACTTGTGTTTTCTTGTGAAATGTTGGTAAACTTATTCACAAATTTACTTTTATTACCACTATTACTGTTAAAATAACTCCTGACTATTTCTAACAAATTGAATTTTTGGTCATGAAATTACCTAGAATGAAATCATGAAAAGTAAACCTGCCTGAGAAGACAAGTCTACTAACGCAACTGGAATGTTTAAGAATCATATCAACGCTTCACCAACTTAGCTGCAGGTACTCATCAACATGACCAAGTATAAAAATTGGATCAAATGTTTTACTTTTTACGATTATTATTACATTATTAATCATAAGTTATAACTTAATTAATAAAATTTCCTGACAATGTAACATGTTTAGTAGCTATACCTATGTAAAAATGTTATTGTCAGATTTTTTATTTGAAAATAGCATTATGGATTGATTGTTACAGGGGCAGTTTTTTTCAAAAGCCTACGAATTATAAAAAAATAACTAGGGGATGACTCATAAGGATGTAATATTAGCGGATGAAAAAAGCCTCATGACAGTAATAATTACAAGAACATTTTAATCTTACTCTCCCCTCATATAAAAATATCTTTTCCTCATTTGTATTAAATAAACAGAAAATGGTTTACCTCTAAAATAACTTTATATGGATGGATCATTCCATTTGAAGTGATCCAGAAAAAAATAAATTGGTTGCTTGACTATTTTTAAATTTCATGAAACTTGCCAGGTTGTTTCTCTCATATCTCGACTTAAAAACCATTAAAAAATATTTTTTTGTCTTTGGTGGTTCACCTTTGGCGGCCATTTTGGATTTGCTACGCACGCCCATTTTCGCTAATGTAAGGGTTTACAAGAATGGCCGTAACTGAATTTTTTGTCTTAGAAGAATGAAACAAAAACCATTTTGTTTATAAACTAACAATGTAAAATAAAGGTCCAGTAGCTTATTTACCTATCTCTAGTATTTATTTTTGAAAATCCTAAGACAAATACAATAAAGCAATCGACAAAATGTCACTTTTTGTAATTTTTTTTCAAAGACAAGGGTAATGAAATGCAATGAGACTTATTTTTGTCTTTGAAGATATATGTTCGTAGTATTACCATAAATAATATGAACTTTTATATACTAACCCTACAGTTTTTATAAATTTTTCAAAAGTGAAATTTTTGAAAAATTAGCAATTTTGGCTATTAATAACTTTGATGGGGTTGGTGATATAAAACTCAAATTTACATAAAAGGAAGATCTCATGTATATGTACCTAGGAAATAAAAAACATTCTTGTATATATATATAGTACTGGGTAAAAAGTTACAAATTTTAAAAAATGACTAAAAATCCGGTAAAAGCGAAATTTTTGAGTGCACAACAAAATATGCAAATGAGCTTTTAAAATTATATAAATATAATGCAAGCATATAAAAACAGTTTAAAGTAATAAAATAATATTTATAAAAACAAGTTGTGCAATATATGCTTAGGTGTCTTTGTTATGCTAACCTTGGAGACATGTCTGAACATGAAACTTTCGTGTAACTGCATGTTGTTTACTGCACACTTTGATACTTGATCACTGGCTCAGTCTGTTAGGAGCCTCTGATCTGTTCACATGGTAAATTGTATACAGTAGTGTGTTTCAAAGTTTCAAGCCTAAACAAATTTAATTTTGAATATTTTTTTTTATTAATTTTTTTATACTGACAATGTAGATTTTTAATTTTGAGAAAGTTCTGTGAAAAGTTTTAACATGGAAGAACATTGTTCTATTGGAAAACATGTGAATGAAGAGTGTCATAAAACAGTGTATGGAACAGTCCCAAAGGATTTAATAAATATAAGAGAATTCTGTGCCAAGGACCAACAACTTTTTTTATTATGTATAAATTCAGATGTCATAACAATATGTAAGTACCATGAAAAAAATATTTGCTCAAATTTAATCATTTATTTGGACAGTCCTGTTGTGATCCTTTAAAAAACATAAAAAAACAGTGAAAAAAAACTTGCGTGAAATAACTTTTGATCAAGTCCTTAGTAAAAGTAATAGTAACTTTAAACTAGTTCCAGGAAAGTCATTGTGTGTTAACTGTTGTCAAGCTATTTTTTATGAACAGGAAGATAAATCAAATGAATGTGAGGACCAACAGATGTACATTGCATCATATGAGAATATTGAAATGTTAGATGCTGCCTGTTCAATGTTGGGTGTATCACCAGCAACAAAATTAAGACAATTAAGTGCAGAGAGACGGCCTGCAGGCCTTAAATCTAAAGTTGAAAAAGTGTCTGAAAAAATTAAAAGAAATCTTGAATTATGATTTAAGTCAAAATTAGACGAACCTACAACCACCTCTCAAAACTCTAAAGATGAATATGATGAACTTATTCAAAGATTAAAAGCAAAATGTGTCCTTGCTTCAAAAGAAGATAAGATAAAAATTATTAGTTTACTCCCTTCATCGTGGTCTAGAGCAAAAATTGCATCTGAGTTCAATGTGACAGAGCGGTTAGTACGATTAGATAATTGTACTAACCGCTCTGTACGATTATCTAAAAATTACACGTACGGTGGTAGTTTAAGAGCCAAGGAAATTGGACTAATTATAAATAGCCAAGTTACAATACTAGCGTAATAATTACAAAGTAATACCGCAACTGGTGCGCAAAGATAATAAATTGTAATTGGACTGACATTTTGTTATCAAACGTGAACTGAATCATGTAAATACACCATGATACACCCACCCGCCCACCAATACATGTACAGTGGTATTGACCCACCCACTCGCTCACCCATGCACGTACAGTGGTATTGACCCATCCGCTCACCCATACACGTACAGTGGTATTGTATAGCAAAAGTGTTATAATACCACTGTACTATAACACTGGTATTACGAGGGGTATCCAAAAAGTAAGTTTCCATTAATTATGAAAAAGTTAAAAAGACTCAAAAAATAACTGAAACACATTTATTCAACTTTTTACATCATACCTTATTTTTCTACATAGTTACCATCCCTTTCTAAACACTCTTGGTATCTAGGAAGTAGTTTTTTTATTCCAGCATCACAAAATTCACCCACCAAATTTTTAAGCACTTGACCTCATTTTGAAGGTCATCGCTGTTGGCAAATCGCCGACCGCCAAGGTGTCTTTTGAGCTCCGGAAACAGATGAAAATCGCTAGGCGCAAGATCTGGTGAGTATGGAGGATGACCAAAAACATCCCACTTAAATTTCCTCAAAAGTTCCATTGTTGCACGAGCAGCGTGTGGTCGGGCGTTATCGTGAATAAGCAGAACCGTGCGCGACAAAAGTCCGCGCCGTTTATTCTGTATTGCCCGCCGAAGTCTGGTGAGAACTTCACAATACCTTTCTGCATTTATGGTTTCGCCACGAGGAAGATAGTCAATCAATAACACTCCACGGCAGTCCCAAAAAACTGTAGCCATTACCTTTCCTGCTGACTCAAAAACTTTGGCTTTTTGAGGAGCTGCCTCTCCTTTTTTTTGCCACACCATACTCTGGCGTTTGGTTTCTGGAGTTGAGTGGTGAATCCATGTTTCATCACCAGTGACTATTCTACTGAAAAGGTTTTCATCTTCATCGTCAAACAATCGCAAGAAAGACTGGGCAGCAGCCAACCGTTGTTGTTTATGGGCATCGCTCAATAAGCGAGGCACCCATCTTGCACACACTTTTGCAAGCTGAAGATCTTCTGTCATGATATTGTGCACAGATGACCGGCTAACTTCAAAACTTGACGGCAGTTTACCCATAATTTCATCGAGAGTCACTCGCTTATCATTGTCAATAACTGCTCGTACAGCATTAATGACGTCTGGTTGCCGAGAACTGGCCGGTCGGCCATTACGCTCATCGTCATGAACATTTTCTCTTCCTTCCAAAAACATTGCACGCCAACGACAGACCATCTGAACGGACATAACATGTTCACCATACACTTGACACAACTGACGATGAATTTCAACGGCAGTTACGTTTTTGGCGGTCAAGAAACGAATAACACTACGGACTTCGCAACTGGCGGCAGAACGCAGTGGAGTCTCCATAATGTTTGGGCAGCACCTGACTGAGAAGCGTGACAATGCGCCAGTGACCGGCGCACCTGTTGCCAACCGAACCGCGCTAAATATCCCCGCCCACAGCTGCACGCTGTGTTACGCACGCGTCTTTTTACAGGACAGGGAAACTTACTTTTTGGATACCCCTCGTATAACACTTTTGCATGTCGTTATCTTCCAATAATACATTGGTCTATTTGTTATAGTAGCAAGACCTGATTATTCTGAAACTGAAGCAGTTGTGAAATACTAAAGTGGTATTACACTACCCTCCTATACACTACCAGAGATACTTGCCCAACCATCCTACCATACACTTGCAGTGGTACTGAGAATGTTATAGCAAAAGTGTTATAATACCACTGTACTATAACACTGGTATTATAATACTTTTGCATGTCGTTATCTTCCAATAATACATTGGTCTATTTGTTATAGTAGCAAGACCTGATTATTCTGAAACTGAAGCAGTTGTGAAATACTAAAGTGGTATTACACTACCCTCCTATACACTACCAGAGATACTTGCCCAACCATCCTACCATACACTTGCAGTGGTACTGAGAATGTTATGGGTGAAAATCAAATTGAGAAAGAATTTAAGTCCCATCACCATAGAAGGGAGTTAAAATTACAATTTTATTTTAATTATAGTCTATAACCTAAGTTTAAGACTGTATGTATATGTATACAATAAAAAATAAAAGAAAAATATTTAATATATGGTATTAAATTATTGTAATGTGCCTTATTTGTCCCATTGCTCACAGTCCCTAGTTACAGTTGCTTAGTTTTAAAGTAATGTACTTTTGGTAAAAAAATTATTTTTAAACAAATATTTCAAGTATTACATAGTATCACTAATATAGTTTTGTATATTAATTAGAGAACAAATTATTTTCCACAAAAAACGTATGAAAAATTACGATATATTTGTGTCCCTAGAAAAGTTTTCAAGTTAGCAAATTATTTTAAATTTCCCGCCAATTTCGGCATTTGCGCTGCGATCGCGCCGCTTTGCTAATTGACAGTCGGTGTTAAGCCAGAGAACGTAGCGGGTGTGTTGGCAAGTCAGTTAGTTGTTTCACTGCCTGTTTATATGAACAATTTCGTCATTGAAAAAATAAGTAAAGCATACTATGTCTCGTCCCGCACTCTTATTTAATCCAAAATAATCAAAGTTTTATTATTAGTAGTAATTATAAGTTGAGTAGATCTATGTCAGCAATGGTCTACGAGAGTTTGAGTTCGTTCAGTCTACGCCGCCATTTTAGAGGGACGACAAAGTGTAGAATGTCTCGTCGCTCACGCGTCTCGCAACCTACGTGGGCGACGGGACTAACGTGAGCGACGAGACTCAAAACCTTGAAACGTCCAACGCTCACCCATACACGTACAGTGGTATTGACCCACCCGCCCACCCATACACGTACAGATTCGCAGATTTCGTAAAATTTATAGATTACGAAACCTTACGAACTTTATTCTTAACAATGTTTATTATTGTTGGAATTAGTATTGCAAACTAATTGTTACAAGTAAATTTATACTTATAGATAATTTTACAACAATGATTTTTTATACCATCAAGGCAATTATTGCCCGTATTGCCCGAAACTGTTGATATTACTGTACTCACGGCTTACAAAATTTATTAGTGGCTTGTATTATTTGATTATGTACATGAATACATATTAATGGGATTTTGGTGTTTTTTTTTTTTTTTTGCATACCATTTTATCAAATTAACAAGTATAACAACACCAACTAACAAGCTTTATTAATTCAAATGTGAATTTCTGTTGCTATAATTTTCATATTAAATGAGTTTTATTTGGGTGGGGGGCAGTAATTTTTTGTAGGGAGGATTATTTTAACAGAATTCTTTGAAACTCGTGATTTTGACAATTTTTCCCCTTGTGATTTGTAACGTACGTGTGCACTTAAATTTTGCTTTGTCCCTAATTATTTTTTTTTTTAGATTCTTGTATAATTAAAAATGCCTAAACGTAAATTATCCGAAAAAGAAAAGGCACAGAAATATGAAAGGGCAAGGTTATTGACACATGAAAGGTCTAGGTGTTATAAAGCCAAAAAGAGTGAAGAACAGCTCGCAAAGAAAAGGGAGCAAGACAGAAAACGGGCTCAAGAAAAAAGACAACATGTCAAGGACATGAATGAAAAAGAAAAAATGCAGCAAGAAAAGTTTGGAGGGACAGAAAACGGGCTCTACGGAAAAAACAAAAAGAAGCACTGGAAGACAAGCCATTATCGCGTCAATGTCCCGTCGCTCGCGGCAGTGTCCCGTCGCTCACGTCAGTGTCCCGTCGCTCATGCCACCGTTTTTTAGCCGTACATTGATTAAAAATATCAATTTTGCCTAACAACCTATTTTATTTTAGCTTATGTACTCTCATTTTCATCCTACATCAACATTTTTTATTAAGAAGAATTATTTTGTTGTTTGCATGAATAATACAAGTTCGTTTTTTGCTAGATATGACAAAATGTATACTAAAATGATGTTTAAATCACAGTATTAATTGAAAATGAAACTCAAATCTATATGTAATTAGTATATGGGTGTAATTGTTGTTGTGTTTGACATCCCATATAATTTAAATATGCGTTTTTTCTAAGTTATTAATTTTTTTATCAGCGTGAGCGACGGGACATTTTCTTGGTACCATGAGCACTAAAACTGATAAAAAGATGGTTTAAAATCCTACCATACACATACAGTGGCATTGACTCACCCGCCCACCCATACACATACAGTGGCATTGACCCACCCGCCCACCCATACACATACAGTGGCATTGACTCACCCGCCCACCCATACACATACAGTGGCATTGACTCACCCGCCCACCCATACACATACAGTGGCATTGACCCACCCGCCCACCCATACACATACACCAATATCACTGTACATGAATGGGCAGGCGGGTGGGTCAATATAACTGTACGTGTATGGCCGGGCGGGTGGGTCAATATCACTGTACGTGTATGGCCGGGCGGGTGGGTCAATATCACTGTACGTGTATGGGTGGGTGGGTGGGTCAATATAACTGTACGTGTATGGCCGGGCGGGTGGGTCAATATCACTGTACGTGTATGGGTGGGCGGGTGGGTCAATATCACTGTACGTATACATTAAAAAAAATAGCATATGGTTTTTGTCAGCTACCAGGTTTCTTAATTTGAAAACTAGATAAAAGCTGTGTTTAACTTTGAAAATATTGTAAATATGTAACTTTAGGGGGGTTTTAATTTCAACTTTAATACACGAACAACAGAGGAACTAGATTAACCTAAACTAGATAAGGAATTAGTTAATGATCAAGGTATTTTGCCTGATTTAGGGAACAGAACTAAAGCTGGGATAAGTATGGATACTATTAACAAAGTTATTGAATTTTATGAAAATGAAAGCAACAGCCGAATCTGTCCTGGAAAAAAGGATTGTGTGAGCGTTCACATTGATGGTGTCAAAGTGACAAAGCAAAAGCGCCTTGTTCTTGTAAATTTGAACGAACTATATTCTTTGTTTAAAAGTGAATACCCTGAGGAGAAGATCGGAAAATCAAAGTTTTGTGAAATTCTGCCAAAATGGTGCATCCTGGCTGGTACATCAGGGACCCATACAGTTTGCGTTTGTCCTCACCATCAGAACGTGAAACTCATGCTTGATGGTGCAAAACTAAACATTGATTATAAAGACCTACTTGATATAATGGTTTGTGATAAGGAAAAATACAACTGTATGATGAATGAGTCTACCGAGTGCCCAGGCAAACAAGCTTTTATGGACATGATCAACTTGTCTGAAAAGTGCTCTATGTTGCCAGACACTATAGTATATAAACAGTGGGTTACAGCAGATAGAGCTGACATGATCACCGTTATCAAGACCAAAGATCAGTTTTTTAATCTTTGGCAGAAAAACTTGAAAAACTGAAAACTCACCACTTCGTTTCAAAATCTCAAGCCCATTATTTTAGAAAGAAAAAACAGAGCTCACAGAAGATGAGTGTTTGGTGTTAGCTGACTTCGCTGAAAACTTTTCATTTGTAATGCTGGATGAAATACAAAGTTTTTATTGGGTTAATAAGCAAGCTACAGTTCATCCTTTTGTGTTGTACTTTAAGGAAAATAACAAAATACAGCACAAATGTTTATGTATTTTAAGTGATCATTTGAAGCACGACACAGCAGTGTTTTATTGTTTCCAACAAATTTTGACAAATCACATAAAAGAAGAACATCCACAAATAAAAAAATTAATGTATTTTACTGATGGAGCAGCAAGTCAGTACAAAAACAAAAAAAATTTGTAAATGTTTGTAGTCATCAGAAAGACTTTGGCCTCGACGCAGAATGGCACTTCTTTGGATCTTCCCATGGAAAAAATGCATGCGATGGCATTGGTGGAACCACCAAACGAGAAGTAGCTAAAGCAAGCTTACAGAGACCCCTGAACAATCAAATAATGACCGTTGATGATATGTTTTTATTTTGTCATGAGAAATTGAAGAACATAAGGTTTTTTTTTTATTAAATCAGATGAAATAGTCAAAATTTCAGAAACTTTGAGAAGCCGATTTGGTTGCTGCAAAAGAATAGTTGGAACTAGGGGCTATCACAAGTACATTCCCTTATCAGAAGGTATTTGCAGGTGCTATTTCACTTCTGAATTCTTGGTTTATCAAGATCACCCTGTTTCAAGCAGTGTTCCCCTTTCAATTGAAAGAAATGACTCAATCGCTTGTGTTTACGACAATGAGTGGTGGATAGGTGAGGTGATGGACATAAGTAATGATAATGATGATGTGCTAGTTCATTTCTATCACCCATCTGGACCACGCACATCATTCAAGAAGTCTCAAGATGACACAGTGTGGGTGCCAATCAGCAATGTTTTAAGGAAATTGACTCCTTTAGAACTTACAACAGTTACTGGCCGTTCACACATCATTTCAAAGGAACTATCAGAAGAAATATCAATGCTGTTGGTTAATCATGTATCATCAAAGTAACTCTTATAATTGTAAGTACTGTATGAAAATCAGAGTAATTCTTGTAAATAAATATGTACATATTTACTTTCATTTTTATTATTTGTTCTTTCAAGGAGTTATAGGTATTATTAATCAATTGTAATAAATCATATTAGTTTTCAGTAACTGGCTAGCTTCTTATTATTTATAGCCTACAAGAGTAATATTAATCACAAGTCATGAAAACTGAAAAATAATTGTAGATTGAACTTTAGTTGTGCCAATTGTTCGTGATTGTTTAAAGTTAAGCAATTACCACCACACTATCAATTAAAAACAAAATATATATGAATATATATAGGATTTATTTGTAAGGTCACACTTCAAAAATGTAGAAACATAAACAATGTACTCCAATAAAGTGCAAAATCAAACATTTTGTTGCAATTATAGAGCAAACAAAATCAGCAAAAATCTCGCTTTTACCGGATTTTTAGTCATTTTAAAAAATTTGTAACTTTTTACCCAGTACAATATACAAGAATGTTTTTTTTATTTCCTAGGTATATATACATGAGACCTTCCTTTTATGTAAATTTTAGTTTTATATCACCAACCCCATCAGAGTTATTAATAGTCAAAATTGCTAATTTTTAAAAAAATTCACTTTTGAAAAATTTATAAAAACTGAAGGGTTAGTATATAACAGTTCATATTATTTATGGTAATACTACGAACATATATCTTCAAAGAAAAAAATAATCACATTGCATTTCACTACCCTTGTCTTCGAAAAAAATTACAAAAGTGACATTTTGTCGATTGCTTTATTGTATTTGTCTTAGGATTTTCAAACAGAAATACTAGAGATAGGTAAATAAGTTACTGGACCCTTATTTTACATTGTTAGTTTATAAACAAAATGGTTTTTGTTTCATTCTTCTAAGACAAATACTTAATCAGTTACGGCCATTCTTGTAAACCCTTACATTAGCGAAAATGGGTGTGCGCAGTAAATCCAAAATGGCCGCCAAAGGTGAACCACCAAAGAAAAAAAATTCTTTTTGATGGTTTTAAAGTGTTGAGATATGAGAGAAACAACCTGGCAAGTTTCATCAAATTTAAAAATAGTCAAGCAACACACCCTGGATCACTTCAAATCCAAGTGCAGTGACCCGGATGCAGAGTTATTGTACAATATAGGTTTAACTTATCTATATAATATTAGTATACACTGAGTATATATATATATATATATATATATATATATATATATATATATATATATATATATATATAGAGAGAGAGAGAGAGAGAGAGAGAGAGAGAGAGAGAGAGAGAGAGAGAGAGAGAGAGAGAGAGAGAGAGAGAGAGAGAGAGAGAGAGAGAGAGAGAGAGAGAACTAAACTGACCTGGTAATGTGAACCCTGTGGTGGATTTACTATCACCCGCCCCTAAGGAAAAGGCTGTACTTGCAGGTGTTCCAAATGTTAGCCCTGAGCTGGTGGTTGATGTTCCAAGGTTGAATCCAGTTGTTGCTGTTAAATCAGAAAAAACTCATTATACCCAAAGGTTTCCTCTCTTGATTTATTTGTTAGTTTAGATTTCATGAGGGGTTAGATACTGAAATGGCATTGCAATATTTTGTATCTCCTATAAATGATAGTTTTACTGAAACAGATTTAACCAAATTTTCACATTTCTATTAGCCCATCATGTAAGGACCATGGCTCTTATCCAAGTAATGACAAAAATTGCAAGACCGGCATCATTTATAAACCAGCCACCATTTTTAATTTTATGATCGTGTAACTTATGTTGAATACAAAATTCTTGGTTATTGTTACATTTAATTCCAGCAATATTGTACACACCTACAAAGTAATTTCTGTCCATCACACAACATACAGGCCCAAACACTGAAACTCTCTGCAAGAGAATGAATGGGAACAAAGGCATGACCAAAGTCAATCAACCTGAAAACCCTGTTTCATCCTATAGTATGAGTTTAAGACATTGCTTTGAAAAATACGTTTAGTAAAAAATTGTTGTGAATTCTTTCTAACTACTCCTTACATGATTTGTCTTTAATATGCATTAGTGAAACATCAATACATTTTAGTTAATAGCCTATACATATATGTATTTATTTTGTTGGCTAATTTTATTTAGAGTAGTTTGAAATATAGACGAATTAAACCATTTTAAACATCATCATTTATCCTTAAAAATCTCACTAGGTTTAGTTTACAATTTTAAAACTTTTCTGCTATCAGTACTAATCAACAATCATTTTTAGATTTTGTTCCCACTCAAAACTCTTAACACTAAATCTTGTTTTGTAATAAAGCAATAAATAAACAAATATAACAGCCTCCTATTTTTTGTCATATCTTTTACCTGGGTATCATACTGATAGCCAGTTTTTAAAAGCTTGAGATTATGACTCAATACCACTGTACGTGTATAGGTGGGCTGGTGGGTTAATACAGTACAGTGAAAACCCTATTGTCCGTCACCCTATTTTCTGCCAGGTTCTGTTATCCGTCAGTGTCTGGCTTCGTCGCGCTACGATATGACAGTTGCCGTATGACACATCTGTCTAGAAGACGACAATTCCCCCTCCAGCCGTCTAGCCCACATAAGCCTAGTTCCAACGGCCCGCCATCCGTAAGGCCTCATCTGCCGTCTAACAGATAACAGGTTGTTGGAACAGCTCGCCTGAGTACGCCTGACGTACGGACAGGCCGTCCGGGGCTGCCTGAACAGGTCTCGTACAACATGGGGAAAGAGGTGGCACTACAAAGGCATGTTGTTGAAGATGAAGTTTTAAGCCGCGATGCCTACACAGGTCATGGGCCGTTGGAACGGTCCTGTCTGATGATACACAGGCGAGTCGCAGCAACACACTACCCGTGTACCAACATCGGGCCTGTGTTGCGAAAACACAAGCCGTGGGAACTAGGCTTTAATATATTACTCTGTACTGCAGTTTAATTTTAATAATGTTGATAATTAATTTTTCCTTATTACATGATGTACAATCTTTCAATTAAAACTATTAATTAAAACTATCAAATTAAAACTAGGCCACTGTAATAAAAGGGTAGTTATGACCTGCAGAATATACATTCTGTAACATGTCTTTTTTCTAACCTTTTCATTCTCATTTTGTTAATCAATATGTACTATACAGCATTTAAATTTAACGTGCATAAGCATTAATAATAAGTTTCCAGCGATATAAGTGTGTTTGGGTGAATTCTCTTTAATCCCTCTATTCTCCAATCCGTCACGGCCGCGGTCCCGGCCCCTGATGGAAAATAGGGTTTCTACTGTAGTACGTATATTACAACCTCATATACGTTAGAGAAAGTTTAACTCATTTGAGACATTTGGTAAAATCTATGAGTATCATACAAGGTCTAAGCATACGAGTCATAATCCCCAAAGCAGAATAACGTGCGAGAGGGCACATTATCACAGAATGAAAGAGACGGGTGTAGAATGAAATCGTCTAGCCTAATTGAGAAATTATTTTCTGTACCCCAACATTAATTTCTGCAGGACGATATCTGGTTTTGTGTATAAACAATTAATTATAACCGTATTTATAATCCACATAACGGACAGGACAAGTGGTACTTATTTTCATTTATAAATACTATACAAATATGTTATTTTAACAGTTTTTATTTTACCATTAATTTAAAGGTGATACTGATTACATATTCAGTTTTTATACTCATTTTAGGTATATATGTCTGTTATTTTTCAATTTAACACACATTATAGAACATTATAAGTTATGGACGGGACACAATTTGGATACAGCAATATTTTGTACTGTATTTCACTAAAATTGCTGTATTCTGTGAATTGTATAAACTTTTTTTAATGATAACAGGATTTTTCATTGCTTAGTTACTCAATAATCCTGTTATGTAATTGGATATAACTATTCTTTTAAGGTAAATTATTTTCATTTGTTATTTATTTATTCATAAGACGCCGATCGTCAAGATATGGGCGAATGAGTGTGATGGGTGTAGATGTGCGAATGTAGTCATTGTTACAAACTAAGGCCGACTATTCCTTAGAAAGTGTCACTAATTAATAGCCCAATGACAAATGAACAGCCGGTGGTTATCAGCTGATCCTTCTCAAAATGTGTTATGACTCTGATTGGAATCGAACTGAGAACCTTTCCAGCTGAGCTCATGAAGCTGGGATTGAACCAACTACGCTACCGACCAATTAAATAATGTGTTTTCTGTTACGGATGGGACAAAAAGGTAGAGGTTCAGAAATAATGTAATTCTGCACACAATAAGAGTTTTAATAGTTTTAATCATACTTTTGGTAACAATTTCTGCACATTATGAACAAAAAACATACACAGGTAATAACATTCTTCTTTTTTAACCTTTTTAATAAATCTTTACTATTGTCCTGGAATTCTTTTTAAAAATTTATAAAAAATTATATTGCCTTACAGCACAATTGTATTCTCTTGCAAAAAGCATATTAATTCAGAAAATTGTATAACATATGGCTTGTTATCATCAATTTAAAATAGCTTTTCCTTCTTAGAAGTTGCTTCACGTGTACGTAACATGTAGTAGACTTAAATTTCAAAATGTTCTTCTTCTTGTCCTTGAGTTACTACCACAAACTTGTGACTCTGCTTTTTCTTGCTTGCTGCAACAACATGTTCAACCAGTAAATATTGTCTTTTATGAATATTTTTTTTAGACACTGATGTGACATCCTGTTCTTTAGACTCCAAGTCAGTATATAGCCTACATCGTTGTATGCCACCTTTGTAGTAGGTCTTATTTAAGAATCGAAACACTTAATGTTTCTTTTAGTGTCATCCTATACAATATTGTTCTCTGAGTTTCCTTTAATCTTTTTAACTTAATTTCTTCTTTACCTGAATTTATGATGGTGATAGCTTGTGACCGCTCTTTCTCCTTTGCTCTAGCTTCACGCTTTGGTTTAGCATCAGCTTCTCTTTGATCTTTCCACTTTTTGATTCTTCGTTTCAATATCTAAAAAATCGTTGGTTGTTAAATCCTTAGTTGTTGTTAAAAAATTTAAAATAACTGAAACATTCAATACAAATGAGGACTAAATTTAGCCTTAATATTTGCATAAGTTGATTTCATGAATACCAACAAAATATTTTGAGGTTGTCAATGATATTACCATGTAAATTAATTTAATTAAGTGTTACGGACAAGACATGTTACGGACGGGACACATTTCAAGTTGTTATAAAACATATTTCTTAAGTTTAAGAAAATGAAATACTTTGAATTTATGTTTATTCCTATGCAATAGATCTAGAATAACAGTTATATTACAATATTATTTAGCATTGTTAAGTAATGAAGATGTTCTTACCTTTTTGTTACGGACGGGACACAACAAATAGCAGTTGAGTTAGGTGATTTTGAGAACTCAAAATCACCTAAAACTTTAGAAGGAAGCAAAATACTCCCAACAATGAGCAGTATGTTTCCTGCCAAAAATCAGGTGTTTCCAGAGACATAGACATGGTACAATAATTAAGTGTGAAAGCTAAAAGGATTTTATGAATAGTATACGTTGGTAATAAGTACTGATTTAAAACCCGAAAAAAGTACTTAAACATTTATTTTTACAAAAGAAGTATGTATAGAAAAATATGCAATATTGAGATTAATAAGTCATACATTTATTAATA
Organism: Stictocephala bisonia; assembly: GCA_035578905.1. NCBI lineage: Eukaryota > Metazoa > Arthropoda > Insecta > Hemiptera > Membracidae > Stictocephala > Stictocephala bisonia. Next base: position 268,350 of record JAQJVL010000326.1, read on the forward strand.
AAAAGTTTTTTTATTTTTACTTTTCTGCCATGGAATGGCTGTAGAGCAACTTAATAACAAACTATATACTGACTGATTCAGAATGACAGTTGGTATTTGCAATTTTACAAAATGAACAACAGCTAACTGCAGTGAGACGAAAGTCAAGTGCTGGTCACCTTCAATGTGTGCGCAAGTTCGCATGAACTCTAACAAAACTACGCCATCTAGAGGAGGGTAAGGGTAGTTCATTTGCAGGACCAGTACACGACTGAATCGTTCCCTGTAATGAACTAAGTGAATGAACTAGTTTAAAATGATGCAACGAACTACGATCTGTACGAGCGACGTTGGAGTAATATATGATTTTGTTTCATATACACGTTTTTACTATTTATACTTGTAAATTTATTCAACCAACCTTTTTCAAATTTCAGTTTTTATTACTAGTACTGATCAAAATAAAAAATTACATCTGATGATATTGTCAGTGATCCTTACCAGCTATGATGTTCACTTTGAACTAAACTAGTTCAAATCATAATGAACGAACTTGTTCACTTGTTCACTAAGCTGACGAGTTCATTTCACTCGATCGTTCGTGAATTACCCTTCTCTCCACTCCTGCTTCCCAATTACGATTGGATCATTATATCGTGTTGAGTAATGATAACTTCAACTAAGTTACGTTATCATTGATTGATAATGACTGCCTCTGGAGAGCGTACTGTTTGTAGTAACGGGTCAGAGAAAATACTACTTAAAAATATTAAAACACATTATGGCATAATCCAGTACAGTCCTGTTATCGGATAAGTCAGGCAGGTTATCGGAATTTGATCAGGTTAGGTGGAAAAGAACTAAAAATTAAAAGTGCATACCAAAATTGACATTTGCATCTGTCGTCAATGAATTAGTGGTCATCGTTACAATCTTGGTCAAATAGACTTGAATAAAATATAAATTAACATAGCTTGTATCTCTTGATTTAATATTTTACTTATACTGCATAATAAACATTCCGGAATGTAATTTACATAATTGTGGAAAAAACAGTAGGTTTACATGATCCTGGGTAATTATTTACGTGACTAGAACACACAGCTCATTCTTGGAACAAATGGTAAAATAAAATATTTTCATTACTAATTTATAATAATAAAAACAAAGTAATAAGTAAAATATAACTTTATATTTATACTATCTAATAATTTAATCATAATACTGTGAACGAAGAATGTTTATTACACAAAATGACTAATTTTTTGACAGAGAACAAGATCAATACTTTAGTGAATTAATACAAATTCCAAATAAAATCTAGAATTAAATTTTAAAGAATCGCTTGCTGACTATAAGTTAGTCTCAAATATTGTTTTCAGTTTTTTGCTCACAATAGCCTTGACTTATCATGTAAGGGATGGTACCTGCATCCCTCTCTTTTTAGAAACATCTTTTTAAACAATTATTATTTTACTATTTATTATTACCAGAGAAAATTTACTTTTTTAAGTTATTAAATAATCATAATTATTACAGTGCTTTGAATTTGACCATAATTTTGAAAACTAAGGATAGTAGCTTATTTCCCCCAATTTGTTTGCTCTAAAAATATTTAAAAATTTAAATTGTAATTAATTAGTTTATTTCAACTTTCTTTATTTATGTATCGAGTTTGAATGTAAGGTACAATGTACTCAAAAATCCTTTTAAAATATTTTAATTTATAGCTGTGTGTTTCTGTCTTATTATTTAGGTTATCATCTTAATGCTATATTCTATAGTTGGGAAATATACAACATAACAAATGTTTTTTTCCAGTTCATATTTTACGCTTTTGGTACTATACCATAGTACTTGCAGAAAGTTTTTGTTTTTTTTTTACAGTGTTGCAGAAAGATTGAAAGCATTCTGTTTTGGAGGTCATAATTATCAGCAGCTAATACTATTTAATACATTTTACCTCTAGATATATTAATTAGCTGTTTGCCACTAAATAAATTTAAAACCATCATGTCTAACTGGCTTAAGTGTAAAGAATTTTATTCTGTTGATGAATACGTGAATTGTGCCATGTTAGATATTTGTACTTAAGAATTTTATTGATCCATACAACTTAATGTTTTATTTTAGATAACTAATTGAATGAAATAAGTCTTAGCTTGATTTATTATTATAGTATTATAACAATGTGTGTAATGACAAATCATAACAACTTTTTGACAAAACCTATTGTAATTATGAAATTAATTAATGGTTAATAAAGTTCTTGATTCATAAAATGACAAGTAGTACTCCAGAGCAAAAAAAGAAAGAACCCCTATACTGTATCATATACATTTACTCCTATCAGCTACCGAGTTTCTCAGTTGCTTTCACTAACATTCTTTCCTGTATAATTTAAGGTCGTTATGAGCAAAAAATTGAAAACAATATTTAAGATTAACTCATAAATAATATGTTTTTATTTTTTTAAGTAGTATTTTCTCTGATCTGTTACTAAATAAATATGCAATCTACAAGCAGCCATTCTCAATCAATGATAACGTAACTTAATTGAAGTTATCATTACTCAACACGATATAATGATCCGATCGTAATTGGGAAGTAGGAGTGGAGAGAAGGGTAGTTCACGAACGATTAAGTCAAATGATGAACTCGTCAGCTTAATGAACGAGTGAACAAGTTCATTTATTATGATTTGAACTAGTTCAGTTCAAAGTGAACATCAGAGCTGGGAAGGACCACTGACATCATCAAATGTAATTTTTTATTTTTATCAAAATTAGTAATAAAAACTGAAATTTGAAGAAGGTTGGTTGAACAAATTTACAAGTATAAATAATAAAAACGTGTCTATGAAACAAAACTATAAATCACTCCAACCATTGCTTGTTCAAGTCATTGTTCGTTGCATCATTTTGAACTAGTTCATTCACCTAGTTCATTATGCTGAACGATTCGGTCATGTACTAGTTCTGTAAATGAACTACTTTACCCATCTCTAGATTGGCGTAGTATGGTAAGGGTTCATGACAACTTGCCCATGTGTTAAATGTGACCGGCACCTGACTTTCTTCTCACTGCAGTTAGCTTTTGTTCATTTTGTAAAATCGCAAATTCAACTGTCATTCTGAATCAGTTTGTTATTAAGTTGCACAATAAATATGGTAATAATTAATTGTTTATACACAAAACCAGATATCGTTCTGCATAATAATGTTATAAATTTGGGGTATGGAAAAATAGTTTTTCGATTAGACGATTTCTTTCTGCATACATCTCTTTCGTTCTGCGAAAATGTCGACCTGTCACACAATATTCTGCTTTGGGGATGAATAGTATTCAAATACGTCAAGATGGAGTTAAGATCTGTATTGTACGATAATCAAGAACATATATTATAAATGAAAATTAAAGAAATAATTACCTGTATTAGTCGGTGTTCCAAGTATGGTGCTAGCAGTAGTTTTCGCTGCACTGCTACCAAAATTAAAGCTCATTGTGTGTATTGCTTTATCTCGTACTATATCTAAAACAAGTAAAATAATCAATAATGTTGGCCCGATTTACAATGAAGTCAGTTGAAATCATTGTATTTACTTACTCGTGTTCTCAGCATCCTAATTGTCTCACCACAAGGGCAGAAAACAATGCCGTGTTTAAGTTTTCACCAACTGATAAAAAAGAAATAGTAAACGTAAAATATTCTTTAAAAAGTAAATACTCTAGTGGATTTCATGAAATTTCTACCGTGATAATTAAAGCAACTAAAAAGGAACCATCAACAGTTTTGAGTCTAATAAATTCCTCATTCATTTCTGGGTATCTCCTTGATAGGCTAAACATTTCGCAAAGTTGTTCCAATAAATAAGATGGGAAACACTCAATACCCAGTCTACTAATTATCGACAAATCTCAATTTTTATTTCCATATCTAGTCTTTGAAAAAATAGTTAATAACAGGTTGGACAAGTACTTAGAACAGAAAAAAATTATAAGTAAAATTCAGCATGATTTTCAAAAAGAGAAATCAGTAATATTAGTAGTAACAACTATTTTAGACACCATTATTGATTCAATAGATAAAGGGAAATAACAGTGAGATTATTTATGGACCTGTCAAAGGTTTTTAACAGCTTTGATCACACTCTTGCAAATTCCTAAAATTAGTATTAAAGGTGTAGAACACAATTGGTTCTGTTAGTACTTATTATTATATTCCGTCACTCCAGCGGGAATATAGGTTTATTCAGTTTTTGTGATTAATAGTTGTTGTATATAATGATCACGTAATGGACGCTAATCGCGATAGTAGTTTTTCCGTGATATCTCAATAAATATTTGTAATAGACTAAAATAGTTTTCAAATTTGTATTCAGCGCAAAAAAACACATCAAAATAAAAGAAAGATTATTAAAATACCATTTAAATTAACAGAACTATAACGAACATACTAAAAGTTGCGACATTGGTTTTTTGAATTTTTCGGTAAAATACGTTATTTCCACGGAAAAAAAGCATATCTCGTGAAAATACAGCCAATTCTAAAAAATGTCGGTAATTATGCACTTTCTTGCCACCAAACAAATTTGGAACATTTTGCTTGAAATGGGTCTAGAATTGGCTGTATTTTCACGAGATATGCTTTTCATTCCGCGGAAATAACGTATTTTACCGAAAAATTCTAAAAAACCAATGTCAGAACTTTTAGTATTTTTGTCATATTTCAGTTAATTTAAATGGTATTTTAATCATCTTTTTTTTATTTTGATGTGTTTTTTTGCAATGAATACAAATTTGAAAACTATTTTGGTCTATTACAAATATTTCTCGAGAAATAACGGAAAAACTACTGTTGCGGCGGATCGCGAAGATTAGCAGCCATTACGCGATCATTATATACAACAACTATTAATCACAAAAACCGAATTCTCATATATTCCCGCCGGAGTGACGGCCAGCAGGCCATCACGGAGGCCAAACGCCCGAATTTAACGCAAATCACGAATTTTTGTTGAGAAAATAAGACAATTAGGATATGTCTGGTTATGTCAACAAAAATGCATTTTTCGAGCTGAAAAAATTTTACTACAAAACCAGTTATATATTTGTGTTCAGCATAAAAAAAACACAAGAAATGAAAAAAAAATTGTCGAAAAATAATGATTTTTTAAAAAGTTGGTTTTTTCATTAAATAAAAATCTAGTTTTTTGATTTTTCGGTAAAAAACGAGTTTTCCGCGGATGAAATCAAACTCCTCAAGAGATATAAAGTCATTTTTCACCACTTTATTAACATGAAATCGTATTTTCAGAGGTGGCAAGAAAGTGCATAATTACCTAGTTTTCAAATTTGTATTCGGCGCAAAAAACACATCAAAATAAAAAAAGATGATTAAAATACCATTTAAATTAACGGAAATAGGTGACAAAAATACTAAAAGTTGTGACATTGGTTTTTTCGAATTTTTCGGTAAAATACGTTATTTCTGCGGAATAAAAAGCATATCTCGTGATAATACAGCCAATTCTAGACCCATTTCAAGCAAAATGTTCCAAATTTGTTTGGTGGCAAGAAAGTGCATAATTACCATTGTTTTTACTGGCTACAATAGCCTGGCGTTTTTGACAAATATAGTAGCCTCTACTAGGGTTAACAATCCTACAAATGACAAATTGAGGGAAAGGTATGGCTAGTCTCACGTTGATGAGAGTAATGTATATGTATGTAAGGTTAATCAAGCTATTCAGAAAATAATGAATCAAGTAGTGGCTTGAGACGAAAATAAACAATATACGAAACAGTAGGCTACAGAGCCCCATAACAACAAAACTAACCAACTTAACTCACCTGACAAATTTACGAACTCAATCCGCAATTAATTCTATGGTATGAATACAGAAGACGTTACACTAACAATCGAATAATAAGTTGTTATCTTAACAACATTAAAATCAATATAAATTTCCTCTTATTTTAAAACATACTAACTTCAATATATTAAAGCAGTAGTTACTGTTTCGAGTAAATTTGTAAATGATAGACGTTGACGTTACATAGACTGTAGGTAGACCCAAACCCAAAGTTAAGTTTTTACACTTTGCTACTTTTTTATTCTGGCTTGCACAGGACCAGTTTTTATACATGCAGTTGCAAAGATTAACATATTTGTGGTTGCTTCCTTGTTTAGGTATTAACATAGACCTTGGTATAATAGAAGGTCTCTGGTATTAATGTACTTATTGTTACGGTATACATAACAATACGGTAGACATGTTTTCTTGCACATGAGAGTTAGAATTTCCCTTAATCTGGTGTAATAAAGCGTTTTATTTAAAGAGTATGGGTTGCTTTAAATACTGGATTGTAAGCCATCTTGAAGCCTTCCAATAATGAAAGGGGTTGGATCTCGGATTGAATAGGGACCAGGACAACATATATGTTCTAGTGTTTTGAAGTATTATTTGCATATATATTGTTTTTTATCACTTTTAAAAAGTAATTAATCTCTGCGTATATTTCAACATTGTATAAGGATAACAAATCGACGTAATTTTTGGTTTAGTGATGATTTTAATTTTTTTTATATTCATCCCCAAAATGTGCTTATTAGGGACATTCAATGAATTTGTGTTCAAGAGTTTTATCAATAGCTTCACTACAATACAATAAAGAATTGACATTTGTATGACCAATTGTAGCCCTACAAATGCATTTGTAATGAGTGTTACATTACTGAACCAATGACTGGTGTGCTATTTCTTTTGTTGACTTTAGTTTGCTCTACTTGATTCCCTGTACAAATTAAAAAATTCTCTTTTATTTTTAATGCTGTGATACGTTTTAAAGTTGTAAATTGGTACAAGGAAATGCCTTACAATTTCTCCAGTAATAATTACATCGTTTATTTTATTTATTCGTATTTACGGCAATGACCAAAACAGCATAGTTTGGCTGTTTTTACAATATCAAATATGTACATGAACATTATTAAACAGACACTTCATTATCAATTAAAAATAAATTAATAAGTTGTAGATACTAGGCCCAGCTGGAAAGATGATAATGTTAAAAAAATAAATAACCCTAATATAAGCAAAATCACTAATGAAAGACAGACGTTAATTTAAAAGATTAAATATAAATCATGCAAAGATAAAAATATAATAAAGCAAATGAAACAAGATAAACCTATAACAAAACAAATAACAATATAACCTTATAACAGCAACACTTTTTATGTTTACAAATAATAAAATGAGACTTACAGTGTAAACCAAAATATTGTCCTAAATACAGCACAAACATATAGTAACTTACTGTTAAAGAACAGTACTAGGCATAATACTATAACAAGAACATAACACTACAAGTAAAATATTATTGAGATAATCTCCAATAAACAACAATAAATTAACATAAAAAATTGCTTAATTACTTAACAACAAAGCTACTTTCTTTTTAAATACTTCTATGGGAATCAATAGCAGAACATAACTCATTTCCAGTCCTCATTATTCTTCAGCTGGTGCTGTAGTACTGGTAGTTTGTCCGAAAGTGGTGCCTGGCAAACAATTGACTGTGACGAGCATGGCGAGGAACGTGGAAGTCAATTTGGTGGAGTATCTCTGGACAAACGATCAGGCCACTCAGGAGTTTGAACAGGAATATTGTGTCCATCATAGTTCTACGATCGGCAAGGTTAGGATGCAGCAACAGAAACTGGATTTTCTGAAGATCAACATTTATGTATTGGTAGCCCAGTCTCACACCAACCACTCTACAGAACCACCCCTGCACTGCATCAGTAGAAGAGATCTGTCCCACCTGATAGGGTGACCAAACCACAGAGGAAAACTCAAGTATGGGTCGTACAAGAGACACGTAGAGGGTCCTGAAAGAAGGCAAGAAGAAGCCCTGACGACAATTCTGACTAATAAGCCCAAGTGCTTTCATTGCTTTGTTTACCATATTGGAAATGTGCTTGATAAAGTCGAAAGAGGATGTCAGAAGCTCTCCAAGATCTCGAACACCGTCGACCCTATGCAGAGAAGTCCTGTAGCGTATAGTCAAACTTGCGACGGTCTCTCGTTCTGCTGTAAATGATGACCATATATTTTTTTTAGGTTTAACGTCATTTCATTTTCTGAACACCAGGTCTGAATGAGATACAGAAGAAACCTTTCAAATACCTTTATGTGATCAGTACAAAGAAGAAAGTTCCCATGTAACAAATCACTTATGTCATTCACAAACAAGCTAAACAAGAAAGGCCCAGGTGAGATCGTTGGCAAGCATGTTTACCTTTTTAATTTCTTTAATGCCACAATGTTATGGGATTCATATTAAAACTGCACCCTTTTTTGTTTTAGATACAAGTAGTTATATATGACTCATTGTATCTGCCCTTTTACTCCCTCATCGTTGACCACTTTTTTGTATAAGATGGTATGCATGATCCAATCCTGCAATCAATGCATTGACATTTTTGAAAAAGATAACTATGTATTCTCAAATTATTAAATGAGGTCCCATGGTATTCCTGAGACATAAATTTAATCATAAACTCTAAAAAACCAGTTGTTACACATAGCCACAAAGCAAAGACATAATAAGTTAATGCAAGCTGATAAGCATCCTCCTTCAGTTTTTCTGAAGAATCAACAAATTGAACCATCCACAACAGTCGGTTAGTTGGGGAGATGATATTTTGGCTCTTATAAATTCACTAGCTGGTAACCGTGCTTCGCAACGGCGAGTGTCCAAAAAATTAAATCTTTAAGATACAAAAATGTTTTTAACATATCATCAACAATATTTTGTTTTTTCTAAGTGCATAAAAACTTGTGTGAAATCAATAAGCTTAAATACGATAGTGTTATAAAGTAAATACATTCACTATCAAGTTAAGTTTACTCGTTATGGTACGTAAAGTGTCTGATATCTATTTAGGCTGTCGGTTGTATAATGTTGAGTTAGGGTAGTTGAAGATGAGTCATGTGATCCTATCACCTTGGCCTTGGGTCCACGTAGCCAGTCTAATGTCATATTACGTCATAATATATGTTATTTACTTGCTGCTAAATACTGCATTTATTAATAGAATATATTTCAAACATATAGCAAATAAGACTGTCAATTATGTTCCATGCCACTGTACATGTATGGGTGGGTCAATGCCACTATTCGTGTATGGGTGGGTTGGTTGGCTATAGAAATCAGAAGCAACTGTGAGTTTTTTTTCTCACAAGGGTTGGTTGGTCTTAGGGTCCCGCTGAGGTATATAGTATTCATCTTCTGCACGGCAGAGCATGAGTGGGTATTGGCCTTGATTATATGCACCTACAATAGTTATTCCATCTAATAGGAATATGTGTGCCTGTTATTTTGTTAGTTAGTGAGGCCCGCAACCACAGCTAGTTTAAACTGCATTACATTGACATGGGATTTTACTAGCGCTCAACAATGTACAAAAAAAAAAAAAAAAAAAAAAGCAGCAGATATTTTGAGACTCCAAATTTAACATTGTATGGGAAATATATTTGTGTATAAAATCAATGCTATTGTACAGCATCGTAATGACGATGTGTCTCATTGATTCCCACTTTACTATCATTTCTGGTGTGCAGAACGATTATATCTCTAAAATTTATTTTTGATGTGTCTGACGATGATAGCCTTGCTATCGAAAGGCCTCACTATTAAAGTTTTTATTGGTTTAAATTGCGTTATTTTTAATAATTAAATACCTACTGTTTCTCAAAGTAGGCTTTTTAAAGACCGATTTACATTGGTATCTCAGTATGTACTCTATTTTGTATGATTTAGTATTTTTCTCCAGTTGGAAAGACGATTAACGAGCTCAGCTGTTGCACATGTCAATTTTCGACTGCCCTAGTGAAGTTGACAAGGTATTAAGGGTTATTTTGAGGTTAAATAAGTTGACCTCAAGTGGAATTCTTATGTTATGGTGATATCATAATTTTTGCTATCAACTTGGTGAAGTCTAACGTTTGAAAATGCTGATTACTTCAGCTAAAAAGTGTAAGTTAACACTTTTTGTTTATGATATCACATACATTACATGATAGTTAGCTGTACATTACAGCTAGGTAATGTTGAAGACACAATATAAAACAATAAAAATAAATAAATAAACCACTTATATTCATGGGAACAGTGAATACAAACGTCATCTGGGTTTTATAGAATACAGAGTGACAACAGAAAATTAAAACCTAACTTTTAAGTAACCTTGAAAACAGATAGTAAAAATATGTGAATTATTTTTAGCCTAAGCCTAGAATCAGTTTAAATGGTAAGCATTTTTTTCTAATTTGTTGATGGTTCTTAAATCTACATTTCTCTATACATTTCAATGTTGGATAACTGCTTTCCTTTCCACCTTAAAACAATTAAAATTACTGTTTTAAAGTCGCTTAAATTGAGATACAGTATATTAGGTATCAGAACAGATCCTTTCATTGTTGCAGAAAATTTAATTTTCGTCAGAAACCAGGAAAACTAGTTTCTTTTTAACACGTTCGGTGCGGCGCGACGGGTATACCCGACGGGCAGTTCCCTTCCCGCAGCCTGACGTCGGGTATACCAGTCATTAGTCCATTGCTATGTTGTTTGCTCAGTGTGAGCTCGGCTCTTATCGAGGAAGATTCTTACGCTGTCAGGCCCTTGTGAACATTGCCATTGTTGTTTGTGCGCGTCAGTCCTGAGTTCCCAAGCGTTTTTCGTTCTCCGCCAGGTGTATCTTCTTTATTAGTGTGTTAATGTATATATTTTAGTGTATTAATATGTACATTATTAATACACTAAATGTATTAATAATGTATATTATTAATACAAAGCCAGCACTATGCGCAGCTCGCTGCTTTGACAAGTTTCATAGTGAATAAATTTTCAATAAAACGGCGGTATGTAGGGTTGTAAATATTATAATAGTAGATTTAGGATTCTTTTAGATATTTTTTAATAGTTGTAAATCAGAACAAATATTACAGTGAAGTGTTTTAGTGCGTTTTTCAAAGAAAATATTACTATCAATAACAAGATTCCTCCACGAGGGCCTGGCGACGGGTATACCCGACGCAGATGATGACGTCATAATTTTCACCTTTGACACCTCCCAAGGGATTTCTGTCATCATATCTGGGGTGTACTGATGTCAAGTGAAGTTATTTACGTTTAAAAAATTTTAGGCCTGGGTTAAGGATTTTTAATTTAGCCCTCAGCACTCAACGTGTTAAAAGTATAAAAGTCAATTAAGAAAAAACTGACTGAAAGTGGACATCATAAAGGATTTTCATAAATGGTAGGCATTTTTTTTTTGACCGGATTTAGCTGGTGCAAGAGGTTGATCAATCTCCACTGTTAATTTCGGAAAGTGTTGCCAAATACAAGGTTTCTTTGAAAATTCTTCTATTCAATGTTTACGAAATAAATTATTAGAACTGGAACAATTTGCAGAAAACGGAAAAGTAGATATTATATGCATTAGCGATCATTGGTTTGTGGATGAACAAATTGAATTGTTTGTTCCACAAGGGTACGTTGCCGCTAGATTACTCTGCCGCAAAACACTAATAAATGGTTGAACGGGTATATTCATTAAAGAATCAATTGATTATAATGCTATTGACCTCAGTCAATTTCATTCTGAAGTAAATATTGAAGTATCGGGAATTATTATAAAGCATCTGGATCTAGCTATTGTATCCCTATGTAGAGCTCCCTCTGGAGATATGAGGCTATTTCTAGATAATTTTGAAAAACTTGTTTAATATGTTTTGCTTTTTCAAGAAAAAAGTCACTTTTCAGTCAACTTACAAAAATCCTTCCTTTACAAAAATTCAACATTTGTGTTAAGTTAAATTTGGGTGCCTGACCTGTGGAAAATGTAAACCCCAGCTTTTCAAATAATCAACCCCAACTATTAACCACAAAACCTGAATTCTCATATACCTTTACCATAATGTGAATTTGGGTTTTGTGATTAGTGATGTTTATAATGATCCCATAGTGGCCGCTGATCACAATTTGCCATGAAAGCAGTTTTTAGGTTATATCTTGAAAAATAATTGCCACAAACCAAAATAGTTAGGCTTCAGCGTAAAAACTTATGTTAAATAAAGATAAAAATCATTTAAAATAACGGAACTGTGTCAAAAATACTAAACTTTGTGAAATTGTTTATTTTGTAATTTCTGGTATAAAACATAATTTCCACAGAATAAAAAGCATCTCTCCTGAAGATAGAAACAATTCTTGACCTATTGAAATAGCCTGAAGGCCGTTTTCAAAAATTTATTTTGATTACTAGAAACTGCTTTGAAATACCTAGTTTTGCAGTGCTAAAATTCAAGTTTATTTAGTTTTTGCTAAACCAGTCAGTTAAAGAGAAAAGGTGGCATTTAACCCAACTAGTGGCAATTAAAAACCCTCTAGTGGCGGCCCGTTTTTCTATGTTTTGCAAGGGTATTTTTGAAAAATATTTAAAAATACTTCTAATTATTAGATTTGGTATTATTTTACATCATTTTACTTGTAAAGTTCTGTATTATTATATAAAATAAATAACATGAGTATAAACATTTTTAATTTTTTTTCTTATCATAAAATGTAAAAAAAAGTTATCAATTTATTTTGTTTAGGGGGGGGGACCCTACCTGGAAAGGTAATGTGCATTACATATTTCAAAATTCCAAGATATACAAGTTGTTGTAAATTTCATAATCTTTCAGAAAATGTATAGTTTATATGGTTTATTACCGGTATTTATACATTTATAACAACAAAACTAAAAATAGTGCATTGTACTGAAAATTGATGTTACTATGGCAACATGTTATAATTGTGTATCAATTAGTGTCTCAACCTGATGTTATAATTTTATCAATAGAAAATGGTTTGTATTAGATATACAATACAATAATGTTGCCAAACTCACCATAAAAGTTATATCCATCCTGGTAGATGTAATCCTTCGTACTAAATTTTTCGATCTCAAAGTATGAAACACTCATTTTACACTTTACTCATCATTTATAAATTCAATAACAACTACCTTACAATCACATATTACTTTGTGATGTTTGTTTATGCTTTGTTCTTTATAAAAAAAACTATTTACAAATATTTACACACTAAAATCACGCACACTTGAGGTTCACAATAGTAATAGTAAATCAAATAGTAAACAATGATTTCTTCTTCTCTCCATCAAGTTGTCATATGAATAAAACTATCGAAACTGATATCGTTCGATAGGTAATTTAACCGACTTTCGAATGGTATCGATTATTTCGATGAGATATGTATCTATAACTTTTTTATATGCAATATTCGCGGCAACGTTTGACCGTCCGAAAACGGACGGTCACCACTTGTTGAGAGTGATAGACCGTCCGAAAACGGACGGTCACCACTTGTTGGGTTAAGACATTAGCCTACTCGAGTTTGAACATCAACTTTGTGAAAAGTATAAGGCAGAGGAAAACTAGATTAACATAAAAATTTTTCTCATCTATTTATGTGATATGAGTGGTAGTTATATATTATTACCTTCGGACAATTTTTTTTAATCATAGTTCGAGTCTGAGAAAAATACACCAAATTTTACAGTTGCAGATGACTTGTAATATTTGAAAATTCATTCATTATAGTAAAAGTAATGATCAGGTCATTTTGAAACTTTAATAACGTGTGGGTACTTTAATTCAGACCACATATGTGAAGTTGCAAAAATGTTCAGTGACATAAAAAATGTTGTTATCAATTTTCTTTAGTAACTTTTTCTTGCCATTGAAAAGGAATAAAATCAAACTTGAGACAAATGATGGTTTCAGGTGTCTGATGTCAGTTAGTTGAATATATATTTATTTATGTTGTATGCGTTCTGATTGATTTTATATCACTTTATTATTCTTTCCAATGGCAGGATAAAAAAAGTTTCTGTTTGCAATATGTAAAGCTAACTATTTACAGTATATAGAATATTATTTATTGTTTATAATATATACAGTCTTGTAAGTTTTTATTTTATTTCAAAATTTCACTCGCTATCCTCACTGAAGTCATCACTACTGTCATTTTGGAAATATCCACAAGATTGTACATATTGTAAATAATAATCTATATTTATTTTAAATAAAACTTAAAATTGTAAATATTTATTATATCACATGCACTGGACTGTGTAATCGCGCCTTCCCTGGCTTCTTGGCGGGTGAAACTAAATGCAATGTTGCCGCATTCTAACAGTTGGTACACCTCTTCCAACCAGGTAGGTGTGTGAGTTTCTTAATAACTTTGTGTAAGTAATGCTTGACTTTATTAATTTCTTAAACACTTAAATTTTTTACTTATAAATCTCTTTTATCAGGCATGTTATTATTAAAACCAATGAATTAACAAAAACATTTTCCATCACCATTAAAATTTTAAAAAAATCAAATTCATTTATTTGCCAGGAAACAAAGCATTTATACAAAGTACACAAAGTCTGCATTAGCATCGTCAAATTTAAAACTAAACTATTTTAGTACTTAAAAGCTATGGACAATAAATTACAAGAAAATCACAAAATGTATGATGACTAAATAAAAACATATAAAAATAAATCTAAAGAAGGAAACATTACACATAAAGCAAAGAGTAAGTCACATAGGGTGGTTTATCACTTAGGCTACCGTATACTACAAGATCAAAATGTACAAGATGTAGGCCTAACACATACTAAGTTAATTTAAGAATACATAAAAATATATTTACACAACAAGTAAATAAGTGTATATGTAAAAACACAAGTCAAATTATGATATATATGTACAAGATATAACACATAAAAACCTAGTTATTTATATAGCCTTAACTTAAATAACATTCTATAACATATTAATTTACAAGATACAACAAAATATATAGGCCCTACGTATTAATTAGATAATAACTAGCTTGCAAATTTATGTTCATAATTCTCTTCAAGGCTATAAAAACAATTTTTTATCAAAATGTGTTTTATCTTAGTTTTAAATTTACTAGGATTTAGGTCTGCAATTCTAATGGCAGGTTTAAAAGTGTTTCTGTTTACAATATGTTAAGCTAACTATTTACAATAAATATAGATTATTTACAATATGTACATTCTTGTAGGTATTTCCAAATGACAGTAGAGATGACTTCAGTGAGGATAGTGAGTGAAATTATGAAATAAAGTAAAAACCTACAATAAACAATAAATAATATTCTATATATTGTAAATAGTTAGCTTTACGTATTGTAAATAGAAAATTATTTTTATCCTGCCACTGGAATGAATGGTGATGTGAAATGTTTTTGTTGCTTAATTATTGGTTTTTAATACTAACATATCTGATAAAAGAGATTTTTAAGTCCAAACTTTAAGCGTTTTGAGAAACTAATAAAGTCAAGCACTACTTACACAAATTTATTTAGAAACTTCCACTCCCATCTGGTTGGAAGAGGCGTGCCAACTATTAGAACGTGGCAACGTTGCATTCAGTTTCATCTGCCGAGCAGCCAGGGAAAGCTGCAATTACACGGTTTGGTGCTCATTATACCTTAAAGAATTATAAAGCGATATAAAATCAATCAGTACTCAAACAATACAAATAAATATATATTCGACTTACTGACATCAGACACCTGAAACTACCGTATCTGTCAAGATCGTATCTCTTTTCAATGTCAAGAAAAAGTTACTTTAGAAAATTGATAGCAACATTTTTTTATGCCACTGAAAAATTCTGAAACTTCATATATGTAGTCTGAATTAAAGTATCCACACATAATTAGTTTCAAAACGATCTGATCATTATTTTACTATAGTGAATTTCAAACATCACAAGTCATCTGAAACTTTAAAAAATAGTGTATTTTTCCCACTCCCACAATGTTTAAAAATATTGTGAGAATGTACAAATATAAAATTACCACTCATAATCACAGAAATAGACAAAAACAATAATTTTGATGGTAATTTAGTTTTCCTCCGTCTCATACATTTCACACTCGAATATTTATATTTTTTGATCTGACAGTAAGGTCAATTATTCCTTAGAAAGAGCCATTTGGTAATAACCCATGAGACGCTAACAGAGCATTTTCGTATTTTAAGGCAAATATGAGTGTGGATAATCTGTGTAGTGTCTAACTAACTAAGGTCGACTATAACTCAAAAAGATCCATTTATCAATAGTCCAATAGCCAGGGAAACTAAGGGACGTACAGATACATGGAATCCGAACCACATAGTATTTGTTTGATTTTCCGCAAACTATAAAGTCTGATAATCAGTTCTCTTTCCTACACAAAATCCAGACCTTTTGACTACCACCTAATATGACATCCTAGACTTCACTAGTAGTGTGCATGTTGATAACAACCAATCAGTAGTTGATATTTCGGTAGTAAGAGAACCTATCATAGAACGAATCACCTGCAATCTCGTTAACACTTTGTTCCCTAATAGCTGGTTCGAAGTAATGTGTCACTAGTGCTGACATGTATAAAGCCTATCTTATTAGTCAGCAACAAGAAAGTTCACTTCTTTCTCTGAATATTAAGTATACTCATTAATAAGCAACTGCTCATCCTGCTCACTTTTTTGTTTTAGTTTTACCTGTTGCACAGAATGTTAGCAAACTTCTTCAGCAAACTGGCGGCATGTCAGTTGTTGCTGTGAGGAATCAGTCAACCGAGGTTACTCCTAAAAAGGATGCAGTTGGTATGTAATAAATTATACAATTAAATTCATAAGACGTAGTAAAAAATGTTTTAGGTTTATATTGGCCTATGATATTTATTCGGGGTTGAGTCACATAAGGTGTAATGATAGAAGGGTTTGACCTGTAAAAACAAAACTCAACTCCAGTAAATCAAAGGATGTGCCAAAACCAGGGTTAAATTCAACATTCAGAAAGGAAAAACACAAAGTACATTCTTTCAAGCTCTCATAAAAAGAAATATCTTAATACAAATATTTAATCTTAAAAAGGTTTACTATAACATTTGTGTGGTTACGTATATTTGACCGGTTTTGTGGTGTTTGCTTATCGTGTCTAGCTGATGTTATTAGGTAATTATTTGAGTTTGTAAGAGAAAGAACTACATTGTTCTTAATAATGCCTGGTTGACTACGGAGTGGTGTGTAAGTTAGCATACATCAGGACTCAAGTGGACTTGAAGGAAAGGCTGTGTGGTAAGTTTGAGGGTAGGACGATTTAATGACCAATAAATATGAAGAGCAATTTGTGAAACATTTCCGAATTGTTCAATATAATGCAAATATGAAGGGTTCTAACCAACAATATCAAATGACGTCTTGTTACCCTTAAAGCGAACAACTTGTAAGTTGGTACAAGATGATATTTTTATATCATACATATGTGCCTGACAAACTCTTGCATGTAATACAATAAACACAGAACAGCAATGGGCTAAGGAAATTGCTCAGAGGCTAGAAAAGCAACAGTGTGAGCTAAAAGGGATCCTAGGCAAAAATCCTTAAACTTAAGTTGTTTTGTGTTTTAGAGCCAGCGCACTTTTGTATTGCTGTTTATTAAAAAGCAATGCTTTTTAAATTTGCTAGCTTAAGACTTGCTTAAATTTAACAAATATGGAATGCTCGTTGCAGTTATTTCCATTAGATATGTAAATGTGCAAGTTAATTTTGAAGTTAGTATGAGATGGTCTTCCTCTGCAGTAAAATAGTTTTGAATTATTGTAAAATAAAAAGAACAGAGCTTTCTTTCAGTTTGCTAGACAGTCAGACCTCAAAAAGGGTTAGATGCGTAAGAGAATGACTTAAAACACAATCATTACTTGAGTGGAAAACAGCGATGCATTTTACAGATACAGTTATATAATTGCTACTTTTACAGTTTAGTATATGTAGTAGTTTAGTTTCACTTATTAATAATTACTTTGTAAAAAAGTGTAGCGTTCATTCTCATTTTCAGAAAAACCAGCCTACAGACCCTATTCTCCTTTCAAAAGTGGAGACAATTGGGCAGAGTTTGCTGTAGCAAGACTTGACGACATCATCAATTATGGTCGCAAGGTACTCATTTTATCTGTTTGTGAAATCTAATGAACATAATTTGTATTAGATATAACAACGGGTATTATTTAATTAAAAACTTCATTAACATACGTAACAACAAACTTTTAAGATATCTATTTTTAACAGTTAAGTGATTTTATTAACAATTTAAGTCACCTTTTATGGGCTTAGGCGTGAAATGTTCTCTTACACAATGAAATTACAGAAAAAATCTTATAAATCAGAGTGTGATCAGTGTGAGCATTCATGATGACTAATCTTCCAACTTCTGGATGGTAAGGAAGTCCTCAGCCATATGAATCCCTGCACTTTACATAAACATTGATTCCCTGGTTGTTTATGGTTCAGTTGCATGGATAACTATGAGGTGCATGTATAAGATTGCTGTACTTCATGCTTTCTCATATTGTGTTATGGGTATGTTTCAATTTTAAATTATTACTTTTACCACTTATCATTAGTGGACTGACTTTTCCCTAACACTTGAAAGAATGAATGAATGAAATGAAAAACGACTTTATTGTTACTCTATGAGGCGAAGTTAGTCCTGCAAAGCCCTCTTTGCCACTTAACATCAGCATACATGTTTATATACCATTTCAAAAACAACAATTAACAAGAAATAGAAAAAATAAATTGATAAATAAAATATAAATTACAATGAAAAAGTATTATGTACATTAACAATTTGAAAATTACACTTAAACTTACACTAAAAATAATTTAACTATCTCAATACATAATATTAATTTTTTTTATTACAACTTTTTTTATTCATTCAGCACATTCACTCATTACCGCCACCACCAAGCCACAGCACCACCAGCCACTACTCCCATGAGGTCCGCAGCAGATAACACCTCACCTCCGCCCCGAACCGAGTATGCTTATCGATGGATCTGATATTATTAGGCAGAGCATTCCAGAGTTTACATGCAGAGACAATGAAAGATTTATTGAAAGTGGTAGAGCGATGAACTGGAATAGCTAACATTGAATCTCCACGTCTAGTTCTACGCACCTAACTTGTGACAAGTAAACAAATTGCTCTGACAGGTAATTAGGAGTTTGGTTCTGTATATTTCAAACATAACAAAGTTAAACAAAACTTACTTCTACAGAATTAAATGAAACAAATGTTACATTACCCAAGTTTAGTTTAGTTTAGTTTAAAAGGGGATAAATAGTTGGTCCAGCCAACCCTTGCAACGAAGCCTAAGGCTTTTTGTGCCAATCCCGGTGCCTAATCGTCGTAAAGCTGGCTGCCCTTGACCAAGTCAAGGAGCTTCTTCACTAGATTGGTGATTTCCAACTGTCCCAGAGGTGAGCTTTCAAAGAGTGCTCTTCTTCTGGCACCAAGAGCCTCACACTCCAGGACAATGTGTTCTGCCGACTCTTCGTCCTCCCCACAGAGGCGACAGATGGGATCCTCCGCAAAGAGTCCCACCGTTCTTAAATGCCTCCGGAATTTGCCGTGGCCGGTGATGAGTCCCACCACCAGCCTAACGTGCGATTTGCTTAACCCAAGAAGTGACTTTGTCAGCTTCTGGGAGGGATTCTTGACAAGAACCTTGCCGAGTCTTTGCCCTGGAAACCGCCGCCATCTTTCCAGATGTCTGGCGCTTACCCAGTTTTTAATTGCTGCTTTGGCAGCTGTAATCGAAACGCCGCAGGCCGGCTCAGGACCAATGAAGGGCTTGAGAGCCCCCTCCCTAGCCAAGGCATCGGCCTGCTCGTTGCCTTCTAGTCCCCTGTGTCCTGGGATCCATTCCAGCGAGACCTGGTTTCTTGATCCCAGGATACTGAGGGTCTCCACGCAATCCCAGACTAGACCAGACGAGACCTTCCAGGAGTCCAGAGCCCCTAGGGCCACCTGACTGTCTGAGAGGATGCGGATATATTTCCCACAAACCCCTCTTTCGACCGCCTGGGCGGCACAATGAAGGATTGCGGTGACTTCAGCTTGGAATACGGTGCCATACGCTCCCAGACTCGCGCTAGTGTTGGTCCTAGGGTCGCCAGTATAGACGCCAAATCCAGCTCTGTTGCCCATTCTAGACCCGTCTGTGAACCATACAATTCGGTCATGAGAAGAAACCGGGCTACTAACACCGTCCCAGTACTCCCTCGACCTGAAGTCCACAGTATAGGGTCTAGTGAAAAGGAGCTTAGTCCCAACAAAGTCAGACTTCATTGAGAGTACCTCGTCGTTTACTAAATTGGCCACTGAGGAGTGACCTGTGCAGGACCCCCTCCAGTGGCCAGTTAGCTGAAGCCTATAAGCTGCCGCCCGAGCCTCCCCAATAATGAAGAGATCAAGTGGCGGCAGGTTGAGAAGAACCTCCAGTGCAATAGAAGGGGTCGACCTAAAGGCCCCTGTCATGCACATGCAGGCAAGTCTGTGTAGGCTGGAAAGCCTACCCCGGACTGTTACCTGATTGACCTTAGGCCACCAGATCAAAGCCCCGTAAGTAATTTGTGGTCTGATGACCGCTGTGTAAAGCCAGTGGCAGACATGGGGTGACAGGCCCCATGTGGAGCCAGACGTTACCCAAAATAAACAAACACTAAACAAAACTAACTTCTACAAAGAAATAATAATAACAAATGATAAACAAAAGAAATGTTACGTTACACAATTATGGACAAAAATAAACAAAACTAACATCTAAAAATTAAATAAAAGAAGTATCTTACTGGGTGTGAAGTAAAATTGACACCACCTCCAGATCTGACAGCTTGGTTGCAACGCCGCGCTTCCCGGTGGCGTCGACGTAGAACACCCAGTCGTCTAACGTCCAGGTGCTTGTCCGCCCCTAACGCTTGGTTGCCTTCCTCTAGATCTCTTGTCTCTGAGCTGTCAGGTCATCAAGTATGGTGATGCCACTGCCCTTCAATCGCTTCTTTGAGTTGATCACCAGCCGCCTATCTAGCTGGTAAACTTGACGATGATGGGACAATGCTGCGGCCTCCCACCAGCGGCTTGCCCACTCGGTGCGTCCTGGAGAGCGCTGTGGATGGCAGCTCCAGGCCAAGGTGGTCGTGACACAGCTGCATAACCAAAGCATCTCTGCACTCCTCGTTTTTCAGCTATACCGAATAATTGAAGACTGTTACGCCGCTAGTACTGTTCTAGCTCATCCGTCTTACTAAGTAGATCCCCCTCCAGCTACGAGACTCTGTTCCTCAATCTCGCTACCTCCTCCCGCTTATTCTTCAACTCCGCCTAAAACCACTGTACGTGCATGGGTGGGCGGGTGGGTCAACACCACTCTACATGTATGAGTGAGTGGGTGAGTCAACATCACTGTACGTGTATGTGTGGGTGGATCAACACCACTGTACGTGTATGGGTGGGCAGGTGGTCAACACCACTGTACGTGATTGGGTTTCCACACTGTCTCTTCATGGCGGGGGAAACAGCTTCCTCTACAATTGCCTTCAACATCTTAGTGAATAAGGTACGAGTACTAGTCATATCTAGTCAACTCTAGACATCATAGCAAAATGTTTATTCACCATGACTCTATGGTTGCAGATTCAACGGCCGGTGGATTGTTGGTGTTAGGCATTGTTGGAGTCCTGGTGGAGGTTGGCGAGGAGTCAGATAACGAGCGGCTCACTACACGCTTATCAGCTGCTGATAAGGGAACAGCCTTGCCCTTTGTACTGACCTCAAGTTATGTGGCGACCGGAACATACAATTTTTTTGATACAAATTTCAATAAAATATTTACAAGAACAATTAAACAATTAAAACTAAATTTACAAACACTTAAACAACACTCTGACAAAAAAATAAAATAAAATAACTAGAATATCCCACTTGAAACAATGAAAAACGTGGAGTCGAACAGAACACGTCTTACTCAGTCTGAGTCATCCCCTCTCTTCTAGATGGCATAATACTAACCTCAAAGCCCTTAAACAAATTGTTATTACCATTGATTTTATACACAAATAGATTTCCCATCCAATGTTAAATTTTGAGTCTCAAAATATCATCTGTTTTTGTGGTCCATTGTGGAGTGCTAGTGTAGTTCCATGTAAATGTAATGCAGTTTAAACCAGATGTGGTTGCGGGTCTCACTAACAAAATTACTGCCACACATATTCCTATTAGATGGTTTATCTATTGTAGCTGTATATAATCAAGGTTATTACTTTCTCTTTAAGCATTGTCCTATGTCATGTCATTCTGTGTTGGCACAGAAATTATGTGCTACTCAAGTGAAGATATTTTAATCAGAATCTGATTGACTTATGTAAAATCCAGTCACATCATTGTTCTCCTCATATAACTTGACAATAGAAAATATAAATTTTAAAATTTATTTTTATGTTTGATCAGTAATTGTATCGTAGTTGTAATAAAAAAGTACCAGTGTTTAATAGTTTTCATAGTGCAAATAGTTTTGTTATCACTTAAACCATTATTGTATTGCATTCAAATTTTAATTATGGTTGTTAAAAATGATTTCTGTAGGTTTTAAACATTTCAGAATTTTAACTTTTTGAGAAAAAAACTTTGTTATTAATTTACTAAAGCAATTTTTCTAGGCTTCTAGTGATCATAATAGTAATTGTTTGGTCACTTTGTAATCCTTATAAAATCAACAGTTATGATACATTACTTTGTTAGCGTAAGTAAGTACAGTTATTTTAAATTGATGTGTATTTGTAATGGTTTACCGTGCGAAATAGCTGCAGGTCAGGGTAAACAGGGTAACATTGCCATGTGGCTATTGTTTAGCTTTTATGAATTAAGGGGCTTTCAAAGTACAGTATAACCTTGATTATACAAACTTGCTTTATATGGCTGTCCATGTCATCCAGCTTGACAATCATACAAAAATAAATTTTTATTAGACAAAATTAATACTATTCGGAAGCACCGGTCAGCGTGAGTGTTTGAGTTTTGCATCTTAAATATTGCAGAGCTGTTCTTTAACGTGTTATTCATTAGTGGTTGTCTCTGGGCAATGTGTTTAAAAATCCGAGCTGGCAACTTGTTTATTTCTGTATCAGAGGCAACTGGAATAATCCATTTCTCATAAAGGGAAGTGAAAGAGCTCATTATGTTCACACCCTCGGCATATTCTATTGTTTGTTTACTGCGGCAAAGTGAAAACTCTCATTCATTTACAGGATTTGGTTATTTTACATCTCTTTAAAATTACTAAAAATTATACTGTATTGCAATTTCTTATCTAAATACTATACATTAACTTAGCATGATGTTACAATTTTAAATGTGTAAAACACATTTGTTTTTGAAAACATCTTATGAGATACAAGAATTCAATAATATATATTATAGTGGGCTACATCACAAAATACACCTCGTAAAAACACACTATGCCTTAGCAGTTTGTATTATGCGTAATTTTAGGCACTCCTCTCTCGCTTGCCATCTGATATGAGTTATTGATTGTTTTTTATTTTTTATTTTATTATGGAAAACAAAATTCTTTTGGATGTGATCCGGCTTTAAACTTATCCAGCTTGACCTGCCGACACATCAGATAACTGAGTTTGTAGATCATATAAACGATGATGTTCCGTAAATACTGCCTGTATTGATTAATATCGAGAACTCAGACTGACAGAGATTGGGATGAAATAGAACTTCGTAAAGATCTCTCTGACACTAATGAATAAGTTATAACTAAAACTGTAGATCCCTTAGTTGCCCTGGCTATTGGGGCTATTAATAAATAGTTCTTTCTGAGGAACAGTCGACCTTAGTTAGTAACAATGACTACATTCGTTCATCTACACTCATACTTATTCCCTCATATCTCTACGATCGGCGTTTTAGTAATAAATAATAAAGCATATTTGTATTCACAGCAAATGTTTAAGTTCAGGACGTTTTATTGTATTCTTTTCTCTGTAGAGGGGGAAGACATTTTTGCTGCTAAGCTTAATTTTAGATCACTGAACTTTTGCCACGATCATTCAATCAATAGTATTCCACAGTTTTTGTAAACAAGGTTAATTTTAATATATTATTTTTATGTTACTTCCACTAACACAACCTGATTTTTTAATTACATTTTGGCCATGAGGAAGAGCATTTTTTTTCTATCATAAAATTGTACTTATATCCATTGATCCTTTTCGCTTACAGTGATTTCTGTTGCTAATAGTTCATGGATATGACCAACTGTCATTATAGCATTGTATAGTGACTCAGGTAGTAAAGATCAGTCCTGTTTGATGTTTTTGATGTCTGTAATATCTGATAAAAAGTTTTTTATTTGGGTAAAAATTTTTTTATTTGGGTTGATGATCTCTGTGTATACATAGTGCAGAGATTTTTTATAATCCTAAGTTAAAGTGCTACCCTAAAACAGTAGATCATCAATATTCTGGATTAATTGTGTCTTGATCACACCTGGATTATTAAACTATCTAGACTTTCAAAATAAATCCTGAAAAGACAATGTACGAGTACTAACTGTTAATTATTTGCAATCTGCCAGTGATCCTGGAAATCCTGTTGGATTACGTGTTTCGGCTTTTATGCTATTATCAGATCCTTAAACTTGAAACATAAAAAGAAATATTCATCATAGTCTGGTCAAAGTTTAAAAACACTGAACATCCATGAAAAACATGTGAAATAAGATTCAAGAAGGTAAGCAGATTAATGAAAACATTCCGGTATATAATTCTGTACAAGAAGTTGTTTATTATTATCCTGTTTATTTGCAGAATATTCCCCATCAAAATCAATACATACATAATCTTAGAACTTAGGCTTAAGCGGTCAGTGTCATAACTAGAATCTATATTTTCCGGTGACAACCGTGTCAAGGTGCTATCTACATTATTTACAAGATAACCAGATGTTTCACCCATGCTGTGATGTGGCATCCTCATTGGTATAACTGAGACTGTACATTAGGACTATTACATGTAAAATATTAAAGATTCTTTAATTTGTAAAATATGGATCTAGTCCTACAACAGATTTGAATATACTGTAGCAGGGAAAACACTGATAACAGTACGTACTGTACATCATGCAGTTTTTTTTAAAAAAAAGAAGACACAATGGATTTCTGAACAGCAATAGTGTTGAACTTAAAGCCATAATTGGAACAGTGAGGTATTGTGCTACAACAACTACAGTAAAAATGTACACACAAACTCATGCTAATACATATACTCAACTGTTAACTACAAACATGGTAACCGAAACAACTAAGTCACAACTGACAGGTGCACAGTGCAGTGACATGTGACTGTGTGACCTTGACGTTTTCGCCCTATTATCCCTCCCTCCTCTGCACAACACATGCACAATCCATATCCACAAGGCATGTCAGACAATTAAACTAATTATGTACTGTATTCAATTAATAAGATTTATCACCAGAATCAAAGCCAGATTTTTGACGTCTGATTTATTGATGCTCTACTGTATATTAATTCTGAAATGTGATTTCAACTGAGCCTAACAGTATGTGATATAAAAAGAACACTGCTTTTGGTACTTGGTAATCCAACCAACAATGTTTTTATAGGGTTCGATATGGCCACTGACTTTTGGGCTGGCCTGTTGTGCCGTAGAAATGATGCACATGGCTGCACCCCGTTATGACATGGACAGATACGGGGTGGTTTTTCGAGCGTCCCCTCGACAGGCAGATTGCATTATAGTGGCGGGCACGCTGACAAACAAAATGGCACCTGCTCTAAGGAAGGTCTATGACCAGGTCTGTTTTAATAGAACAATTAATTTAATTATTTGAATTTTAACTTTGTTAAGATATATTATTCCTAGTATAGTACATAGGTAATGGCAACCGACAGAAAATTGACATAAATTGGAGTAATATATATTTGGATATATATTCCTACCATGGAAATATTGGCTCACCTAGACTAGCCCTACCAACATTTTCATGTTCCTAAACGTTGGTATGGCTTGTCTGAAAATTAAATGTACACAATGTAATGTAACTTTTGATGGTAGTTTATTACTGATAAGGAATCACACAATAACATTTCAGGCGTAACTTTGGTACAGTTTTGTATTTTCTTCACTGCGAATAAACATCCCTTATTTCACTTCACAGTCTCTTTCACAATGTGTTGTTAATACTCAATATATTTAGTAGTATTTCTTGTATAATTTATGAAGTCAAATATTTTAGGCTCGATTCATTTGTTTGATGTTTGTAATAGCGATTTTCTTAATCAATTAAAAAAATTTAAATAAAAAATAACAATTATTTAAAGCATCACATCACAGTTATTTAAAAAACATTATTTTAACTTATTGTACATTATTTATGTTTAGTATCAAAATCAAATATGAAATGCCCACTTTAGTAATTTCATATTTTAAGGGAATGTGAATGATTGTATGAGTTTGGGATGGATCAGGATGAACTGTATAATCTTGTTATTAACTGAGATTCTTTAGTTAATACTCTGAACCGGCCGTATTTGTGGCCAAGGATTAGGACAGTAGTGGGACTTACAAAATTCTTTGTGAAATCAGAATAATTTCTGATATTTTTTACTATGTTAAGAAACTTGAAACACATTGAAAGCGATATTCTGTTCGCTTTCAATGTGAGGTTTATTGAATGAAGAATCATTGGTAACCCGAACAATCCTACATCTGTTCCCTCTCAATGTGACGTTTATTGAGGAATCATTACTCACCTGGACAATTTTGATTCTGTTCCTTCTCAACATGAGGGGAATTGAGGAGTCATCACTCACCTGTACAATCTTGATTATGTTCCCTCTCAGTGTGAGGTTTATTGAAGAATGAAGAATCATCACTCACCGGGACAATCTTGATTCTGTTCCCTCTTAATGTGAAGTTCATTGAGGAATCATCAC
The DNA here is from genome assembly GCA_035578905.1 of Stictocephala bisonia. Classification (NCBI taxonomy): domain Eukaryota; kingdom Metazoa; phylum Arthropoda; class Insecta; order Hemiptera; family Membracidae; genus Stictocephala; species Stictocephala bisonia. Next base: position 295,297 of record JAQJVL010000326.1, read on the forward strand.
TTACCTCTCAGTGTGAGATTTATTGAGAAGTGAGGAATCATCACTTGTCTGGACAAATCTTTATTATGTCCATTCTCAGTGTGATGTTTATTGAGGAATCATTACTCAACTGGTTAATCTTGATTATGTTCCCCCTCAATGTGAGGCTTATCGAGGAATCATCAGTCACCTGAACAATCTTGATTCTGCCCCCTTTCAATTTGAGGTTTATTGAGGTATCACTACTCACCTGGACAATCTTGATTCTGTTCCTTCCCAATATGAGGTTAATTGAGGAATCATCACTCACCTGGACAATCTTGTGTCTGTTCCTTCTCACTGTGTGGTGAATTGAGGAATCAGCACTCACCTGGACAATCTTGATTCTGTTCCTTCCCAATATGAGGTTAATTGAGGAATCATCACTCACCTGGACAATCTTGTGTCTGTTCCTTCTCACTGTGTGGTGAATTGAGGAATCAGCACTCACCTGGACAATCTTGTGTCTGTTCCTTCTCACTGTGTGGTGAATTGAGGAATCAGCACTCACCTGGACAATCTTGTGTCTGTTCCTTCTCACTGTGTGGTGAATTGAGGAATCAGCACTCACCTGGACAATTTTGATTCTGTTTCCTCTCAGTGTGAGGTTATTGAGGAATGAGGAATCATCACTCATCTTTATTCTGTCCTCTCTTAATACAAGATTCATTTAGGAATCACTCACCTGACCAGTCTTTGACTTATCCAGTTGAGCTGTAATGATGACCCCTGAGTGGACTCCTATCCAGGGTTAGAGTACTTATGTCATGAAACAATGCCTCCTATCACCTGGCTGGATAACAGCATTATACCATTCTGTCAGCATTTATTTTGTTTGTTTCATAAAATCATACATATTTCTCTCTTTGCTATTACTGTTGAGTGCTATTACTTTATAATTTGTAGTTTGTTTTGTAACTTTTCTGTTACTTCAGTAGAGTCTTGCAAACCTGAATCTCAATAATCCAAACAACTTGGCAGGTTGAAAAACATCCCTTCATCATGGCAGCATTACTGCTTTCTTTGTCATCTTTTATACTCTTGAGTAACAAATAAAAGTTTGACAAATTTACAATGTTAAAAAATGCATTCTTTTTTTTAAATTCTTTTGTGACGGCCCAACAATTTCACAAATCATTTGGTTCAATCAGGTTGCAGAACTCTACTGAGGTAATACCAGAATTGTTTATAATTAGACATTATAATCACTTTTATCACTTCCAGAGAAAGCCATCCTTTCTTCATACATCAATTTTATTTCTGGAGTTTATTTATTTATTTCTCTTATAAAAACAACAAGCTATATGCTTAATTAAATCCTGTTAAAACCATAAATTTCTTTATACAAGTAGTATTTTACTGTTGACCAATGTCCAAATTACAGGTATTAGAGAAGAGAGTGTTAAAAGATGAGGTTGTTATTCGCTTTTGGTTATGTCAGTCATTATCTAGAACTTTATCTGTGTAGTATGTTATAGATTGATAAATCAGTTCAATAATTTTGTCCAGATGCCTGAGCCTCGGTGGGTGATCTCAATGGGAAGTTGTGCCAACGGAGGTGGCTACTACCACTACTCATACTCAGTAGTACGTGGTTGTGACAGAATCATCCCAGTTGACATCTACGTCCCAGGTAGCGTACTCTTCTTCAACAAGACTCAGCTTGTCTAGTATAAAATTATTATTACAATATGTGGCTGAGACAGTATCAAAAAATATCCAAGATTTTATGTCTTTATGCTTTGTAGAGTAAAAAATGTAATCCAGTTAAAAAAAAGATTCAAATAAGTTTACAACAGCTAGCTGCTAAAACGGTAACTTTTCGCAATATCAATGATTGCACTTAGTAAAGTCTGTGCAATTTTTTAATATGCACTGCCTTTTTTGACATAAAAAGCCAACCTTTGCCATGGCTTGGTATCTCTAAGCTACTCAAACAATTTTAAAGATTTGTTTAAAGTAGTCATATAGTAGCATATTAAATGTATTAACCCTTTCCACGCCACGATATATATTTCATTAGTATGGCTTAAACCGCCAAGGCCACTTTCTCAGGTGAAATTCAAGGTTTTTGCTTTGACTACAATAATTCAAGTAGCATTATAGCTATCTCTCTAATAAAAAAAATGTATAGATAACTAGATAACTATTTTAAAATACCATATTGGGGTTTACCATTTTTTTAAAATTGAAAAATAAAATGTTTGATAAAAAACATTTTGTATGGCTTAGTGGTAAGAAAATAATGAGCTACTTATCAATTAAAAGACTTTTTTTATGATCAAAATATTTACAAAAAAGAGTAAATAAACTTAATGAAGTAAATAAATTAACACTAAATTACTGAAATAATTATATATACCCTCACACACACTAATCTCGAAGCTAAAAAGCTAAACAGACAAAAGTTTATAAGACTTCAAAAAAATCAAAATAATGTGACAAAAGGACAATGAAAGTAATTTTCCTGTGTAGCTCAGTTAATAGTGAATTGTATCATGAAGTTTTGAGGGTTTTACGAGTTTTAAAAGGAGAAAAATGAAATTAATTAATGTAGTCCAATATATCGTGTCATGGCGATTTTCGCTAGTATAACACAGTCTGATATTCGGACCGTGGCAGGGAAAGGGTTAAAATTGTCTTAAAAGTAAAAATATTCCTTCACTATTTAAAGCAGGTTCCGTAAACCAACACTTAAAAATAGAAATATAAAGTATTAATAACACAAATTTTATAATATTAGTATATTGGAGAGATAGCACATCAGCAAACTTACCTTAAAAGACAAGTTCACTAACACCAGAGTAGTAGTAACAAACACAAAATAAACACAAATTTATTTTGTGTTTGTTACTACTACTCTGGTGTTAGTGAACTTGTCTTTTAAGGTAGGTTTGCTGATATCCTATCTCTCCAATATACTAATTCCTGGCCTAGTGCCCTTTAACCTAACCTAAAATTTGATAATATGTAATCTTTTATGTACCAAGAGGGAGTTTTATAGTTAAATTATTTTGTCCAAAATTATGGGAAGACACTTAAAAAATGTATGTGTCGCGTTAATTTCAGCCCAAAAACGTAATTGTAAGTTAACATTTTAGTTACAAAAAAATCTGTATGGAGAAAACCTGCCCCAAGTTCAATTTCAATATTAAGAAAATTAATAATGTTAAATTTTCTAGATGAACCCGACAGTAGGAAAGTGTTTTAGGACATTCTTGAGATTGTATTTAGATTCTGTCTGTATCATGAAAATGTCATGTACAAAGGAATCTTTAAGGATCTAAAACAAATTTTAGTCCATCCCAAATAACCTGATCCCACAATGCCTATTAGTCATTCATTTATTGAAAAAAGTTGTATAAGCTATATAATCCATTAACCAGCCACCTCATTTACCATCTTGTAAAAACTTCTTGGTATTATACATCTGTGATCCCAGCAAAATAATACATCAGTTTCAAAGTAATCTCCGGCCACCACATTATATACGCTTATCCACTGACATTCTCTTCAAATTTTATAAGTGTTGCTTTCATTGTCAATGTAATCAGATCACTCCCGGTAGCTCAGAAGGATGGAAACTGCCCATCAGTGAAATACACAATCTATAGACCTGTCTAACATTACAAAGTGAAATAAAACCCAGCCCCTTCCATCAAATATGAAGCAAAGTAAATACAAAATACTTTATTGTATAATAAAAGCAGTAATGGCAAAACATCTCAGTGTTTTAAGTGCTCACCTCCTCAACCTTCTTCAAATGTGACCCAGTTGTTTGGTAACTGAAGAAGAGACATAAACTTCCTTGTCTTGAGTGTTTTTCTATCTACATTTTACCAGGTATCCTGTTTTTCTTTCACTATTTACTGAAATCCTAGGCTTATTGACCTAAAAACAACCTTAAACATAAGAATGACTATTGAAAATTCTAGCTGTAACTCCACTGAAAGTTGGTTTGAGTCAATCATTGACTGGTGACTTTCTTTTGTGTTTAGAAATTATTTTTGAACATTTTTGTTTTCAAGGGTGTCCCCCAACAGCAGAGGCCCTATTGTATGGAGTCCTGCAACTTCAGAAGAAAATAAAGCGCATGACAACCATTCAGTCATGGTACAGGCGTTAAGCTGTAGAACAATGCATAGCCACTAACGTTGTTTATTGCCAGTCCTCAAGTTTGAGTTGATTGGTGGCATGTTGTCTTATTTGTAAATAATTCTCAATATATGTCACAGATCATATATGTGATTAAACAATTAAAATAGTAATTAGATTTGTTTGATTCTCTAATTTCCTCTTCTTCAATCCATGTCTTGAAGTAAAAACAATTAATTTCCATTATTAATTAAATGACAAGGTTCCTTATTTATTTTAAGTCGTTTAACTTGTTATTCTTTTTATTAGACTACTATGCTAGTCTTAAATTACTAATATGTATAGTATAAAAGGAATTGAAACAACATCTGACAGACCCGAGGGTTTTTTATTTTACACATAGTTCACCCCCAAATACACCTATGAGGTTGAAATTTTCTGTAGCTTCATGTTTTAACTAACCCAAAACTAAAATGAAATTGACTCGATTAAAAAAAAATATATATATAATTAGCGGTTATAAAAAAATTTATTCTGTTCTGTCAGACCCATGCTGACCCTGTACGTAACTTTTTTGAAAAACATACTGATTATATTAAAAAAAAAAACAGAAATTCAAAGAATCATTGTAAAATGTGTAACTTAGCTTACTGTAATGAGCACAGCAATATTTGTTACAAATGCGAAGAAAAACTCTAAACGCATTGTTTACCTGAACCTTTAATGAAAAATATAATTTGATAGTACATTTTTATGCCATTTATTAGAAAATTACATAAAATACTGAAATGACAAAAACTATTTTATTTGGTTAAATAGGTTTCAGAGATACTGCCTACGTAGGTTTTGTTGAATAAAAAGCAATGAAACCATGTGTTTTTAAATAAATTCTTTATTACTTACAAGAAAATCTCATTTTCATGACTAATCTTAGTTTTTGTTCGCTGATGAACCCAAATATATTTAAGGAGAAAAAAACTATTTCATTGTTAAGAAAACTTGCAAAGCTACTAATTTATATAATAAAACTGTCAATAAATCTGTTTAGCAGTTTTTTGGGATTTTTTTTGCTGGGTCTGTCATACCCATGCTGCCCAGATGAGGGACAAAAAAATATGATGCCCTTTTAAGGGTTAAAAAATAAAAAGATTTATTTATCGACACTAGCAAAAATTAAACTATCAACTGACTATGTTTCCCTATTCTACACAATTCCCTACACCCCACAGTGTTTATTTCATACATATAAAAAAACTTATTAATAATTTTAAATGGTTAATTTATGAAAATATATGATCGGATAAATAACTGCGCACTTAAAACTGAATCACTCTAAATTGGAGGCCCTTGGAAAAACAGGTCTCCAACCAAAATGTGACATGTTCTGAAGGCGACAAGAGGGTTTGTAATGTAAGGCTGAACTTTGCTACTATAATTGGGCCGGGTAGAAAGCAGACCTGCGTTTTAAATTTAGCGCATGTAGAGGTTCCAACAGCAGAGAGGAATCTTTCCACCGCCCAGTTACCTTGCTTCACGGGTGTGACTAACTTCCGCAACATGGTTCAGTTGAAAAAATAACTGTAGCGAACAGTACAAGTTTGTAAAAATGCTATTTATTATTTATATTATTACTGATTGTGCTATTGCCATTATTATTTGTTATTTGAATAATGATTTAATTTAATCGTTCTGAGCTTCGAGTCGGTGTTAATCAAACCAACCAATGGTCACTGCTGCTAATGTTGTAAAATGGGAGGAGGTTGCTATTGTGCCATCAGACTGTAAATGCATAGTGGGAGAAGAGTAGTTCTCTCTCTCTCTTGCACTACTCTTTGCATCTCACTCGCACAAGTGCATTGAAAAGGTCGCTTACTAAGCGGCCTATATACACCCAAAATATTTGAATAGAATAAAGATCTGATAGCAGAATATCAGTAAATTACTGCTAACATCTAACTGGTAAAAAAGTTAGTCAACTTTGGGAGCCAAAATGCAAAAGATTCTGGCTGTTACCATTCACTAAAGAAACAAACAGACTCTCCAAGGCAATGAATTTACCGTAGCCGTGTGCACCTGTGCTATCTACCAGTGTTTAGTTTCAAATAAGCACTCAAAAGACCGTTTGGCGTACGATTAGCTCAGCTATTATTAGTCGCTTTGGCGTGTGCTGGAGGAGGGATTCATAAAGGGAGACTGCAGTTGCTGTGAACACAAAACAGGAAAACTGCTTCACAGGACCCATAAGCAGTCTTCTTGTTTCTCTAGTCAATGCTGTTACTTAAAGCTTTATTATGTGATATACATTTATTCATTACTGAGATGCAGAGATATGGGTGAATTTATTATTCATCTTAGAGATATAAAGTTAAAGATCATCTTATTTAACCAGGCGAAGTTAGGAAGGCTTTACGTGACTTCCTAACCACGGGAGCGGCAGGGCAAAATCTATTAGTGGTCATATCAGGAATTTAACCTGGACCGCCTCGTGGCACGCCAGCGCCTTAGCCCCTTACCTAATGCCATTCCAAATATATATATCATAGAAATATGGGTGAATATGAGGTGTGATTAGTGTAGATAAACGAGTGTAATCATTGTTACTGACTGATTTTGACTTAGCTTAGAAAGGACCATTTATTAATAGCCCAATAGCCTGGGACACTAAGTGACCTACAGCTGTACGTGGAATTCGAACCACATAGTATTGGTTTGATTTTCAGCTATTTGACAAGCTTGATACTCATTTCTCCTCCCTACACAACATCTGAACCCTGAGTGCCACCCAACATGGTCACCCCAGACTTCCTCTAGTAGTGTCCATCTCGATGGCAACCATTGGAGCAGATGCCATATCGGTGTTAAGAGAGCAGAGCATAAAACCTATCTCCAACAATCTCTACAACACTTTGTCCCCAAGTAGCCTGGGTACAGCACTGTGCCACCAGTGCTGATGTGGAGATTTACGAGATGATGAGGTATTTCCAAAACTTCTACATCTTGTTTATGATAACTTAGTAACAATGTGTTAAAGGAATTGAAAAACATTATGAGGAGACTTTTTACTCCAGTGAAGTCTAGTTTTTGTTGAAAATATATTTATTAAATAATAAAGTGAATACACAGTTAACAAATTAAGTTTGAAGAGACCTCTCTTTTAATACATAAATAAACAAAGCTATATATATCTATATATTCATCGTAGATCCACAGCTTACAGCAATTAATTAATACAAACTGCTGAAATATTAAATAATCACTTAACATACCTATCATGTTATCATTGAGTTAGTTTAATAGCTCACACAAAATAATTATTCATAACTATTAAACTTAGCTAATTGAAAATAGTGTTTTAAGGTGGTTTACTGAATAAACAAATATTACTAAAAATGAATATTAAGTTATATAATAAGAGACTTAACAAATATCCTAAAATTTTTACATGAAATAAATTAAATCGAGGGACTAGATACTCAGTGATTAAAATAACCAAACAAATTATAATAGTAGTATCACTTTTTTCTTTTCATCATGCTTTACAATAAAATGTATTTATACATAAACACATATTTTTCAAATACAAAACAAAAGGTTCTACTCAATTATTTGGTAATGAGCTAAAATTATTTTTATAATAGACAAATTTCTTTGTACTATGAAAATTAATAAAAAAGAAAGTAATTTTATTTAGTAACCTTGTTTGTATTTGAGAACATAAGAATAAATGTTAGGTTTTTAAGGTAACAAAATCCTATTTCTTATATTTTAAATTTTGCTTACTGAACTCCAGTGTATCAATTAATGTTCCTTTTTCTTTGAACTATTACTCAAATCACACTCTAGATTTGTTTTATCTTAATTGAACATAAATGTGACACAATGTACAAAATGATAGTAGTAAATGCACTTCTATTAGAAAGACAGAAGGCACTTAGCAACACCGACCTATGCTAATAAAATAAAATTGTTAAGTAACTTAAAAATCTGTAATCACAGAATTAGGAATGGAACAATCTATGGTATATTTTATTGGTAGATTGAAGTTTTACCGTTATAACTTATGATTATAATTGTTCACTAAACCTGGTCATAAATGTTTCAGTCTTCTGATTTGCTGGGATATTTTGAACCATAATTCAATATTATTTTGACTCTGTTGGGATTGGGGAGTGAGAATATAAACCTTAAATATGTTAATGATAAACTTTATAAGAATAAAATTACATAATTTTAAATTTATTTTCAATACAACATACTCTGTAGAAATGATTAGTTACGAATTGGTCCACTCCTATAAATATTTATCATGCTGTCTAGTTACTGCAAGGCTTTGCTGATTAAATGTAAGCAGATTACACTGCTCAAACAGCAGTTGTCGTGTGTCATTGAATAAGATATACAATGACTAATACCAATTTAAATGTCATTTATTTTCACTCAAAGGTGAAATATACACTCTTTGCATGTGTATTAAACTAACACATTTCTAAAAAAGAACTATTAATAGACACATTTTAAGCTTATTAAACACTGTTGTAAATCATCCAAAATTGTTTAGCTGCTCTACCCTGAATGAAATAACACATAATAACAGTAATAAAAGACAACTAACTACATAACTTGCTCAACAAAGAGAATTATATTTTTATATACTACTATCTTATATGCAGTATAAGTAATAATTCCGTAATTATTTGTAATACATAATGTGTAAATATTGATTATAAATTGTGTCCACTTATGGAAGGCAAAATCAATTCTCACCACACATATTAACATTCCTCACGGTATATGCAAAAAGAAAGGGTACAAAATTTATTCAAATGTTACATAATATGATGAATTTAAATTTGGTTGGAGACAGATCAAATTATAAGAATACTAACTAAACTATCTTTTCCAATTCTTAACTAAAATTGTAAATAAATTAATACGACTTATGTTTTGAACATTGCATTTTAAAGCTTTAAATGTGACTTTTCACTAATTTTACTTAAGGACAATTTATCTATTCAAAACCCCTTCAGCATTCTCTATAAATAAATTAAGTACTGCACTTACAGACACAAAATAAAGAACACTGTTTATTACTTTATGGTTGTTAACTAATAAACGGTTCTAAACTATGAGAAATAAATATTAATAAAGAAACAAATTTGATCATTTTGTTTTCAGTGTCATAATATTAGTAATATCACAAACTCAGATAATATTACGACAAAATAAGTTTTTTTATTAAATAAGTTATTATTGTTTGGATAAAAATGTTTGAGGTGTAAATAACTGTAAGAAAACACTTCTTTATATTGTGGCATATTAACAACCATAACACTGTTACGTTACTAAGAGTATACTGTGACACCAGGTAACATGGGAAAGGTAAAAAAACCAAATATTTCACGACAGCATTCACAAATAGTTATAGTTGAATCAATGAAGTGAAATAATGTTCATCATTCTTATTCAGTAGAGCATCTCAAGCCTAAACCTAAAAGTAGCCTGACTTGGGCAAAATCCTTGAAACATGGTAGTTACAACAAGTCTACTATAAACTCATTTTGTTGTTTTTCAGTTCAAATTAACTTTTTTTCATGGGTTCATCAATCAATTTCTCACTATCAAGGATGATTCTTCATGTAAATAATCTAACATCTTCTTACTGTTGATTCTTTCAAGACTCTTGGGAGTGAATTCAGTATTTACAATAATGTCAGTCAAATGACACAATCAAATTTCAAAAAGTCAGTTCATTTAATATTGTAATTTGTAAAATGATAATAGCTATCATAAAAAATATATCTAAATCAGATCAATGACACATAGGATAAAAATAAGATTATTATTTGACTAATTTGTTTAACAATATTTATAGCAATAAAAATTTACTAAGAATACGATTGTTGAAAAAATATTTATTTCATGAGTGACAGTTTACAATTTAAAAGATAAGACCAAATTTAGTAAAATCTACCAAATAGGAAATTTTACTAACTTACAAGTAACATGTAAAAAATAAATTATGGAATGAATCAGCCAATTGGGGTCTTTAGATCTTCAGGTGTTGTTCTATTAGAGGTCTCCAGACGGTTGTAAACAAATAGAATTTCATTTTGTGATCTAACTGAAATTATACTGTTCATTCTTTTGGAGTATTGGATTATACATAAATTTGCCTTATAGATGCTTTACTGAATGTGCAACTTTACTCAATAGCACTTAATTAAAACAAGACAGAAAAACCGGTCAACTGTATTTGATGAGGTAAAAGTAGAGACCTGCCTTGTTTCACATGTCAATTTTAGTCCTTCACAGCCATTGTCGACGAGCAAGCGGACAACTCGGTGGGGACAGACACCACTCAGAGCTCGCTTTCACGTTGTCGTGCAAAAGCAATGAATACCTGCTCCAGAGTAGTATCACTCACCATGAAGTCCTCTATAATTGTGTCTGCACTTTGTAATTCCTCCAGGTTTTTAAACAGCTGAGATAACATTATACTTGTGTCATTCAGGTGGTAATGGAGAAGACTCTGAAAAGAAGTTAAGAACTTTAATATGCACTTAGGAAAAATCTTCAAATTTCTAACAAATACTTTAGTTTAATTTATGAATGATAAAATAAGTCAAATATAAACAAATATTAGCTATAGCAGTCATGAAAAAGATAATGTACTGTGTCTTTGACCGGTACATTGGTTACTCTACGTTTCGTTTGAAAGGCTACCCGAGATTCGTCTGTCCTTTACTTTTGTGGCCATTGGCTTGGACTCTGGTCTGTCCGTAATTCCTGCTACCGGTTGTTTTGGTTGGCCTGTTCCTTGTTCTTCTTCACGACAAGAAATGTCCTCTCCTTTTGCTTCACATACTCGCCGATATGTCAGGCTAACTTTAATTAAACTTCGGGGTCTTCGAGTCGGACTTCGACTGTCAGCCTGCCGCCGGCCTATGCCTTTTGGACTGTGCTGGCCTGGCCTGGGGACCATATAATAAGTGCCAAATTTGCGCCTCTGCTGCCATCTTTACAACTTTTTGGATATACTCTTCTGTCCTCAGATTAGTTCTTTTCTTTTGTCTCTGGCGGCTGAGCTGGATGATGAACATATGGAGTTCAGTGGTGCCAATGAGGTTCTAAATGATATATTTCAATGTACAGTTTGTTATGAACATCGCCTACAACTATGATCTGGAAAATGATAGCTAAGAAAAGAATAATTCGGTCTAGGAAGAAGTTTCACTACTAAAATAGCTGTTATTGAAAAATTATATTCAGGACTTGGTCTGTTTTTAGAAAACTGAGTTTTAAAGCAGTTAATATACAATCACAAAGCAGCTCCTATGTTATTACTGTATGATAGGAGAAGTAAGATATCAGCAAACTTACATGAGAAGACAAGTTCACTAAACACAAGACGTAGTAAATATATATAGAGACACAAATGTTCAATGGCACTGTATATATTTACTTTCCTCACTTCATTAAAATGCTAGTGTACATTAGTAAAATATGTGTCATTATATATTTTCTTTAGTGTTGAGTTAGTAGACTTGTCTTCTCAGGTTATTTTGGTCATGGCCTATAACTTAACTTTATTATTTTTGTTGACTTGAATCACCAAATAAAACTTGTTATGAAACTTAATATTAAATTATTGATTATACAGCTATTTATATCTGAAACAGTTCATTGCCCTGTATAATGGCTCGCCTGAAAATTAATTTATTATATTTTAGCAATGTTGATTAGCTCATCTGATTTTCAAGCAACCATATATTTTTGCTTTTAAATACTTACTCGATTTACACCTTGGAATATGAATTTGATGTGTTTTTATATTAAAATCGTATCAAACGTACAAGTTAGGTAGGTACTCAGAATCATAGTTTGTTTACCTATTTCCTATATTAAGTTTTCTTATATACCAAAAATAATAAAAATTACAATTAAAAAATTTGTAACATGATTATAACATTATTCGTCAATGAAATATGATATTAGGTGTTAGAACTGTTTTAGAACTTTTGTAGGCAGTTTCAAAGATAATTCCTTCTTACTGATTCTTCTAATTGTGTTTACACAAAATATAGCTTATTATTATTTTCGTATCTTGCACATACAGTTGGCTGATACATGAATAAGTCCATTGTTAACTTAGAGAAATTGGCAAATTTGATTGGTTCTGTTCTTTTGTTATCCCACCTATGCAGAGACAAAACTACTCAAAGCCCTCACACCCACTCTTAAACAGACACAAAAATTGAAGATCTTTCCACCTACCCTAACAGACACAATACACCTACACATAGTCTATGTGAAGGTGGGCGGGACACTCAACTTCACACAGCCCCACACTTACCCACTCAAAACAAGTAATCCTCAAGTTGTACAAATTCCTTAACTAATTTTTTTCTCCTACCTGATGTTCATCCTTAAGTTCACAGCTGGAGGTGAATTTACGATTAATAGCATTTTTAAGTTGAACAATTCTTTCCTCATTGGTGAATTTGGGATCCAGTTTGATCATTAAAGTATAGCCTTGGCCATATCGCTGTTTCAAGTACTGGTTGCTGCCAATACACTTCATACGACCTCTCACCATGATAGTCAAACGAGAGCACAATGCTTCACATTCCTCCATACTATAATAAACAAAAACAAACTCTGATTAAAATAGCCAATAAATAGTAGTAAAGAGGTGATGCCTGCAATCTCAGGTCTGATACGAAAAACAATTAACAAATAATTTAATCCTCCAACACACTTTGACATACCTGGTACGGCATGCACTTTGCACTTAAGAAAGCATTTTAACATACAGAATATATTAGTAGTTTTTGGTTACTTATAATTAGGGGTGTGCGAGTACTCGAAACTTCGAGTATTTTATTACTCGAACTCGGCTTGAAGCTTCCGAAACTACTAGAAGTTCGATCAAGTAGTTGTATTTCATGAAATATCAGATTTACATCTTAATTTAGTTTTAAGAGTAAACAGTTTTACAAGTTATGAATAAAAAATGTGCGCTTCCTTGTGTTTTATTTTACCCTTAATCATACATTAACAGTTTGGTATGCGTAATTATGAACTAAGCAATACGCCTAAGAATATGTAGTACACGACGACAGTCAAATGAACTAGTCGATGTAGTGAACGAGTTCGTTTATTATGATTTGAACTAGTTCAATTCAAAGTGAACAACAGAGCTGGGAAGGAAGCGATCACACATGTTGTTTGTCCAAGTCTACTAGTTACTTGTAACCTAATCTAAAATAGCCCAAATAAAACAGAAGTGCTGGTTAGTGTCTTTATAACCCAAGAAAGGGGACGAGAGATCCGGTTTAAGAAAAAGACCTGTTACCGATACGAATCTAATGGTATGCACGCCGTGGAATGCATATTTACATTCATATCAATAATACCGCTCAACCAAAAGGGTACAAAGAACAGGTCACTTTAGATCCCAAAAATCGAACTTACCATCTTTTCTAGGCGAAAGTTCAGCTCGGTTGTAGTATACGTACGTGCAAAGAACCGTTCAGCTCCTTTTCGGAACTGAAATTATCATATATTTATTGCGGGTCAATTGAGGTCTATTTTATTTTTTAATCTGAGCAGGGAATCGTCCAATGATTTGGCGTAAGGAAATACCGTATAATACATGTAAAATATGAAATGAAATGAAAGTATGAAATGTAAGTATATTTATTCCCCAAACATTCAAATGTATACATCAGTAAGTTAAATGATATTGTTCAACATAATAATACAAAAATACATTGAAAAATAATATAAGGTAATCGTTAAACAAACTGTCTAAAATGAAAACAAAAATAATAGAAAACCGTACAGTAATTCCTTTTCATGGGAAAAGCCTACATGGGCATACTGCCTGTGCGTAGGCTGAGTTGCAAGTATTTTTTTCAAAAAGGACTAAAATGTAATTGTTCTATTACAGATTATTATATAAGGGGAAAATATTTTAAATGTATGTCTATACTAACTAAAATATACATAAATAAGAATAGGAGGTAAACAATATTTTATAAGAAGGAAAAAATATGTAATATTTATAAATAATAATAATAATAATATGAACTTTGAAATATGGAAAAAGTGGTAGCACAAATTAATTTAATAATTAACACTTCAATGACATTGCAACTCGGAGGTGAGGCAATCATATTCAAAAAGCAATCACTGACTGTATGCCAATTTAGGAAGGGCCAGAGAAACAAGTTCATGCAGGATGATGCCCTGTGAATACTTCTCGCAATGCCTACATAACTGCAGTCATTGCTTATCGTAATCCAGTCTCAACACAAGACCCTCATACTCATATAGCACCGGCCTCGGCCACAGTTCACCCAGTGGGGGGGGGGGGTGAGGGAGGAGTGGCGTGCATCAAATCCGCCCGTAGACACTAGTAATGACATTCTCTGCTCCCTCCAAACCTATTAGATTGATCCAATCAGTTACCTGTTTTTTGAATATAGATATTGAAGTACAAGAGAATAAATTAAAATTGGGGTTATTCCGTCGAAGATTTAAAAGCAATGCATGTGCAATGTAGACCGGAGTAGTAGTTGAAAATGATTTATTAATAGTCGGTGTGACAAAACCCACATTAGCAGAGTAACGTGTGCTATAAGTGTGTAAAATTGGAGAGAATATAGAATTATAATGTTTGAATATAAATACCATTAAATGTTTAATAAAGAGTTGACGAATATTAAGGACTGATACGTCTTGGAATAAGGTATCCGTAGGGTAACGTCTGGCCTTACCGAAAGCTACTTTCAAAATAGACTAGCTTTCGGTAAGGCCAGACGTTACCTTATATGGTAATGGCGTTCTAGCAGCTTGTGACACAACATTAATGATTTATTTTCCGTCAAATAAAAAAAATATCGTATGCGCAAGTATTACACACACAGTTTTAGCGATCTAATGCGTTTTCAGAATAATAATTAATAGACGTTCGCCACGGATATGTGTATAAACGTCTATAAATTATTATTCTGAAAACGCATTAGATCGCCAAAACTGTGTGTAATATTTGCGCACACAATATTTTTTTCTGTCAATTTGTGAATGGTTTCCTGACTAGGTTAGACAATAACACAGTTGGACTATAAAAGGTGGTAAAGTACGATAATTTTGATTCGTAAACTCACTGAACGGTTCCCTGTTCACATAGACGTCGATGTAAACTGTAAAACAATCACGAATCAACCCAAGTGAGGGAGAAACATGTTGGAAGACCTTTTCTAAACAAAATACGACGAATTTAGAGATTTGGAAAATAATTTTTATTGAACCGAAGCCTTATCAAACGACTCGTTTTTTATTCATAAAATTATATTTCAGACTGCATCTTGTCGCCAATATCGGCTAGACCTATTATATTAGCGGACTAAGTGTAAGGTTTTCATTCGATTACACCAGGTTTTCATGAATTTCTCGTTATGAAATAATTATTTATCTGTTGTTCAGTGTAGCCTCATGTATCGAAATAGTTTCAAGTTGCACACATTTCATTACCGATCATAATTTAAAAACTATGATCATCCTAAGCGACTTTAAAATTTATTTTTAGTAAACTTGCTTAGTTATTATTATCAATCAATTGAATTACAGCCTTTGTCATCCAGATTTTCAAATTTGTTTATATAATTCACAGCTTATATCCGGTTAGTTGTAACCTTTTTATTACTGAATTAAATACCCACAGAATACAGATCCACTCTTCTTGGCGTGTACACAATTAATTTTTTGTTGAGAGGAGGCTATTCTGAAAGCAAATGACTGCATTTGGCGATGACGCCTGAATTTTAGCTTCAGTTTGGTTGGATGCAGCTTTTGCCAACAAGCTTAGCTAAGTTTTCACGGTACACTTTGAACTAAACCCCAGATAGACATATTGGCCGGCTGTGAAACAGTATAATTGGCTTGCATAGAAAATCTGATCTATGATATGAATGAACAGATTAAATCTTTATAATCCACGTTGTTTCAATTAATAATATACTTTATGAGTTTCTTTCATCATATTAGTTATGAAAAAAGGAAAATCAAAACAATGCCACATAAAAATATCGGAGGGCAGGAAGTAAAAAGTTTTATTTATCAAATGTTACAGTTACAAACAACAAATCAAAATTATTGTGTTCAGTTTATATATATATATTTATTTATGAATCTGGCAAAACTTAACATAGGCTTAGAATGGTGTCTGCCTTTATGTTGTCTTGGGTAAACAGGAAATCCTTCTGTAAATACTCGCTCAAAAATACTTGATACTCGAAAAAAATGCCAACTACTCCACTCGAATCGAACTCAAAAATCACTACTCACACACCCCTACTTATAATCAAGATGAAATGTTGAATATTGTAAAAATCATTATAAATCTACAATTCTGAAGTATCTACTCACATATCAAGTGAAAGTAGGGACTCATACTATCAGCTTTCAAACTGGACAGAAGCGAGCAGACTCAGCTGATTCAATGAGTTTCATTGGAACTACGTTTTATTAGTTTGAGTATTGTGAGATTACTTTAGTTTATTTGTAATAAAAGTATTTTTAGTGATAGTATAATTAGTGTCAATATTGAAGTGTAATATATAGCTATAATGAGCTAGCTTTTACGTGTGCGCTAGCTTTATTTGTTATTTATTATTTATATTTTTACTGTTAAGTTTATGAATGACACTGGACTGGACTGAAATATGTTGGACTTTGAATATTTAATTGCACGTCTTCTTATGCAGAACATACACAATGTAATAGGGTGTATAACCTGTATTGTTGCATGTAAAATAAATAAATAAATTATTATTACCAACTTTAGTTTGCAAAATGGTACACTATGTTAGGCATAACTTAAGAATTAAGTTATTATTATAATTAAAACTAGCACAATTTAGCATAATTTTATCTTGAAAGATACACAAAATAAATTGATATACAAGTATATTGTAAGGAAAAATATTTTGCACAAATATGTGCTTTTCTTAATTTTTAAATAACTATTATTGAACATCACTGTTCAAATGAATCATGTTGACAAATTAGTACAGCAATGATGTAACACAAAATTCGAACCAAAATAAAAAGGTCAACCAAATAAATTGCAACTGTAATGATAAATTAAATTTAAACAGAAATATCACACTACAGAGGATTGAATTAAAATAGAGCAGTAATTAATTTACGGAGAGTCGGTGGCCAAGTGGTCGGTCTAAGGCAACAGAACTTTGAATCTAGTTAGAGATAGCAAAAGTTTGAATTCTGGCCTTGACTGGAAATTTTTATCAGTAATGTTCACCTTGTATTGTACTGGTTCTACCCCTTAATCTTGTCTGAATAAGTTTCCAGCACAGATCATCAGTTTATGGGGAATGGGAAGAGTAAGGCTAAGGAGATCAGCTTCTTTTTTTTGTGCTAGCTGCCATAGCTAGGAGATTGATATCACAAATTAATGACATTCCAGCTACCAGGTTTGTTGCTCGTTTACCCAGGGTGTACATACAGTTTTAAAGATTTGCTGTGGATGCTAACATCATCTCCCAAGCGAGGGCGAACCTCCCTCATAGGGAATGGACACTGTTGAATCGGTTCCGAACTGGTGTGGGCAGATGTAACTATCAAAAATGTAAAATGGGATTGACACTAGATCAGTAATACGATTGAGCAGAGTCTATCCAAATAATGGATAACATTGTTACAGAGAACCCGCTGAGCTCTTTTTTGGAGGAATTAGCTAGCCTAAATATTGAACAGTGCATAAAAAAAGTGAGGCAGGTTTTAAATGGCTTGATGGATTGGATTTAGCTTTGTGACAGGAGATCATTTGATATTTTTATTCAATATCACATGACTTTTGAACTTTTTCCATTATGTATCACAGCTTTTATTTTTAAATTGATAAATGGTAGCTGACAAGAAATCATTGGCTAGATATACAAAGCGTTTATCATTTAAAAAATTTCAGTTAAATTGAACTATCAATGTAATATACATAAGCAATTCAAACCCCACCTGTGAGATGTAAGTACAATTGCTTGTCCACTTTTCTGGCAACGTCCTAGAACATCCCAGAGATTACGGCGTGCAACAGGATCAACTCCAGTAGTTGGCTCATCCAGGAACACTACTGCGGGATCACCAATTAGTGCCATTGCAGTGCTAAGTTTACGTTTGTTCCCACCACTGTACTTCCCACACCTACGATGTCGATACTCTTCCAGACCTTTTAGTAAAGAAAAGGACAGAGAGATTAATATATCATTATTTCAACATTTTACAACAGAGGTTACATAACATATTTCCATACCCTAAAATCATTATTTTATTTCTTCCAAAAATATCATTACTAAATCATGAATCTAATGCTTAATCTTTCTCTCACAATCATTATCTTCTTAGATTATATTAATTACAAAATTAAGATATATTTAGACCTCCGCCAGTTGGTGATAAACAATTATATTGTGTAATCTCACTGTTTAACACATTCGATGCTGAAAAAATAAGTTAAAAACATGTAAAAAACTTCAGATGCTAAAATAATATTTTGTACCAAAACAATACCTTATATAGTCAGGAAACAGGGTTGATACACCAAATCCAGTTTATGGCCTCAATTCTGGTAGATCAGGGCTTCCGAAGTGATCGTCCGCCGGTGACCAAGCCGCAAATCGCAACGAAACCCATGCGCGCCGCGAGACGCCTGCCGCCATTAGATCTGCAAATCCGACCGTTCTAAGGCAAGTGGCTAGACCAAACTGAATTCCACAAATCAGCATTGCTCCGTCAACCGCTGGCAACAGATCCGCTGCACGCGCAGGCACGCTAACCCCCGCCAACTGGCTCAAAATGGCACGATCCACGAACGAAGAACAACGAAACGTGACGCGAGAAACAGGCTATAATGCGGCGCAAATCCGACCCTTCTAAGGCAAAAGGCTAGGCGACACTGAAGCATACAAGCCAGTATTGATCCGTCCACCGCCGGTGACCGATCTGCTGCGCGCGCAAGCACGCTAACCCCCACCAGCGCACGACTCGCACTGAATGTGTTAATTACTAACGTTATGATTCAGCAGCCAGTCAACAAACTTAAATTACTGATTCCCACCAAACCATACAAATATTAAAAGTAATAATAATGATATAGGAGATTATTTTAATATGTGAGAAATGCAGATACTGGACATTTGCCATTATTATGTCAATAGGCAATAAACAATGGTCTTGAAAATCAATAGTTGAACAAAATTTAGATTTAAACTTGCTAAAAATATATCGGAATTTCAACATTCTATTACACTTACTTACTGACATGAACTTTTCATAATAACACACCGTAATCAAAACTGCCATTTATACTTCAATGAATTGTTGTTTTAATGGATATAACAAACATTTTCACTGGGTTCACTATTTATATATTTATCATGGCCCATAATCATATTAAAACATAATTGATTTGACTAATTCTACTTTAGAGATAAATGACTCAAAAATATCAATCCATAATAAAAAAAATAAAAAAAATAAAAAAAATGACAATAACTTAATAAAGCATTTCAATAAGGTTTTTAAACATGGGAATTTGTATCACAGTGCTTAACAATATACAGAGTAGATAAGATATATTTTATCAGATAATATGTCAGTTTATGACCTTAGAAAAAGTTTTATCTGATATAGGTAGTATTTAGGTAAGAAATATGTATTAGAAAAGATAAAAAGAAAAACACATATTGTATGATTATCTCACAATATGGAATTTTTGATTGCACAGAAAATCTAATATCCATACCAGATCAATATATTTAAAAGTTAAAATAAATACAAATACAAAGGGACATTCATAAACAATTTGTTTGATTACATACTAGTAAATAAATAGATTAGGGATGGGATATCTATACCATCGAAATATCAATATTTTGTTTTCGATATCTGATATTTTGATATCGATATTCTTTATTTGATAAAATCGAAGTATCAATATTTGGATTCATGTAAATATCTTAAGCAAAAAGAAGTGTTTTTAAATTTATTGGAAGTGTATGGCCTGTCTGTAAATTTTAAATCGCCAACAAGAATTACCCCACAATCAAAGACCTGCATAGATAATATCATTACCAATCACTTTAAGACAGGCAATGTAATTCCTAAAATGAATTTAGAGTTAGGGCTTTCTGACCACAGATCACTTTTTTTATCAGTAAGACAAAATGACAGTGATGTAAAATCAAAGATTAGATTTAAGAGTAGAATATTTTCAATGAAAGAAGTTAATTTGTTTAATCAGAGTTTAAATAATGTTAAATGGTATGTGAATCCTAACAAAAATTTGAATAATAATTATGACTTATTTTTAAAAACTTATAAGGATATTTTTGAAAGCTGTTTTCCTTTAAAATTTCATTCAACTAATAATATTAACAATAAAAAGAAGAGCTGGATCACAACAGGCATAAAAATATCTAGTGCTAAGAAAAAACTCCTCAGTAAAATGGTTAAAAAGTCAGAGGATGTATGCTTTATTTCATATGTTAAAACATATAAGAAAATCTTTAAAGCTGTGTGCAAAAAATCAAAACTGTTGTATAACTGTGATATAATACGTAAATCAGATAATAAGACTAAAGCAGCCTGGTCAATTGTTAATAAAGAACTAGGAGTGAAAAAACATAACATAAATTTTCCAGATTTTGTTGTTGATAACAAAAGGGTGGTAAGTGGAGAAAAGATTGCAAATTTATTCAACGAAAGATTTTCGAATATTCCTCTTCTGTTAAATATATCTTCCTCTAAGCCTGAAGCAATGACATTAATACAGGAAAATAATCACTGCCATTCAGAATTTTCTTTCAATTTTATTTCATCAACCGAGGTTGCAAGAATAATTAATTCTTTTAAGAACAAGAAATGTGCAGGTTGGGATGAAATTCCTCAAACATTAATGAAATTTACTGCTGCAGCAATCCGTAGACCACTAAGTTTAATTATAAATCAATCATTTTATTGTGGAGAATTTCCAAATAAATTGAAATATGCAGAGGTTAAACCATTATATAAAAAGGGGGAAAAAGAAATTTTAAATAATTATCGACCCGTTTCAATATTACCATCTTTTTCCAAAATTTTTGAAAGAATTGCTTATAATCAGATTGTAAATTTTTTGGATGTAAATAATTTGTTTGTTGAGAACCAATTTGGTTTCCGAGCAGGACACAACACAATCTCTGCGGTAGCTCATTTTGTTGACCAGGTTGCATCTGCCTTGGATGGATCACAGAGCACTATGGGTGTGTTCTGTGATCTAACCAAGGCATTTGATTGTGTTGAACATGATATACTTTGCGAGAAACTTAAATATTTTAAATTTAGTGACTCAGCAGTGTCTTGGATAAAATCATATTTATCAGGCCGTTACCAACGAACTATAGTTATTAAGAACAATATTAAATATTATTCAGATTGGCAAAACGTAAGATTTGGTATTCCTCAAGGCTCAATATTAGGGCCTTTGCTATTCCTTTTATATATTAACGATTTACCTACAAGTGTATCTTCTAGTCTTATACTTTATGCAGATGATACCTCAGCGATATTAAAAGCAAATTCAACCAAAGACATTAAATTAGTTTTTCAGAATTCACTTGAGGAACTTCAAAATTGGTTTTCAGTGAATGGTTTATTGCTTAATCACTCTAAAACAAAAATAGTTACATTCCAAACCCAACAAAATAGAGATTATATTGACAGTAATATTTTATTTCATGGTAACCCAATATCAATTAATTCTTCAGTTAACTTTTTAGGAATAGAAATTGATTCAAACCTTAATTGGAAAACTTTTGTCAGTAAAATATGTAAAAAATTAAATTCCTTATGTTTTCAAATGATAGTTCTTCGTGAAATTGTTGATTCTAAAACCAGGCTTATGATATATTATGGCCTTTTTTTACCAGTTATAACTTACGGTATTGAATTTTGGGGTACATCACCTCATGCAAGTAAAATATTTAAAATCCAAAAGAAATATATTAGAATCATGACATTTTCTTCTAGAAGAAAATCATGTAAACCATTTTTCAAACAGTTCGAACTACTGACCGTTCCATGCCTTTATATATTAAGATGCTTGATTTTAGTGAAAAATAATTTAGAGCAGTTAATGAAAGCACAACATAAACATCACTATGAAACGAGATTTCATCAAAATTTCCAGTATCCAAGACATCGATTGACATTAGTTCAAAAAACCCCTCAATATATGGGAAAAAAACTGTATAATAAACTCCCAAATAATTTAAAAGATAAAATTAAGGAAAACAGCTTTAAACATAAATTGAAAAGTTTCCTTACGGAGAAAATCTATTATTCAGTGGAAGGATTTTTGAATGATTAGGCTGTAGCACTAGGAAATAATTCCTTTCTGTTTTATTTAACACATTTGTCATTTTGATATATTCATTTTAGCATAATAATTTAGTTTTAAGGCAATTTGACAATGTCATATGTTCTGTACTAGCTATGCTAGTTGTAAAAGAATGTATTTATTATGACAATAAAGTTATTCTTATTCTTATTTGTGTTCGATAATATCGGTCTTTACAATATTTTAAATTTCAGGAGTTTTACTTGATATCTTCTAAAATATTTTGTTAAAACTTGTTTGGCCCTCTGCTCTTCCTCATTTCTCCTTCTTTCGGGCCTGACTACGCTGTTGTCTAGTGTCAATCATAAAATCGTGCTATGTTGCCAACCTAGATCCCAATTCACAATTGTTCAAAACTAAACTACAATACCAGCCTTCTCAAAACTGAAAATTTTCATTAATTTGTATTTAAATAATGAAAAGAATAATTTTCAACTATCACTGAAAATAGAAGTATTAGTTGCAATTAGGAACAAAAGCCTTTAATGAACAAATAATTTATAAATAAACTGTAAACAAATAAGAAAAATTAGTATATAAATGTACTGTTATGCCACCCCTGTATAGGGATAGAGTATCTCTTGTATTTGTAAGACAGTCAAAATAACGATATTACAGAATATTGATAATGATAGTGGTATCGATATTATGGATACAATATTTTGTCAATATCATTATCGATGATTTCTTTCGATATCCCATCTTTAGAATAGATAGATGCATATAGATGTGTGTGTGATGGATCAAGTGGGACAGTCATAGTTTTGGAACATGGTTGGTACATCTGTAAACAAAGGTCACGAGCACAGCTATACAACACAAAGGTACATTAATATTTTCAATAATAAACAACAAACCTAATACGGAGATCCATTCATCTATCTGGTACTGCATAGAGTTCTGAGGTATTCCACGCAAGTTAGCAAACACTCGCAACATCTCTTCGCCTGTTAGAAATTCATTGATTCCATCATACTGAGGGCAGTAGCCAATCTGGGCCAAGTACTGAAACAGAACATATTATAGTTATTTTTATTCAATAATAGGTAAACAATAAACATTCATAGAAACTGGCCACTCTTGATTGCGAGTAATGCTGTGGGGAGGTTTTAACCTTAGATGTAACCTATTATTTAAAAATATATTTACCTATGAGATTATACTTACAGCCTGACATTAGTTATACGAGTTTTAGTCAAAAACTTCCCGGAATTGATTGAAATATATTTATTGGGCAAGATAAAAACTTACAAACCTATTTTCCTTCAAAATACTCTCCTTCTGCATCAACACACTTGTCCCAACAATACAGTTGTTTAAAACAGTTTTGACACAAATTTTTATAATGCATTTCAATGATTTTGTCCCATTTTTCTGACAGCTTCAGCACCTGAAAATCGTTTTCCTTTTTTAATGATTTTACCGTGTAAACAGGAAGAAATTGGCCGGCTTGAGGTGAGACGAGGTCTAGTGGAGTAACACAGAGCTTGATGAGCTAGTTACGTACTAACATGGATTAATGTGAAGGGATATTGCCATGCAGCAAAGTCAAATTATTTTCTGCCCATTTTCTCCTAATGGTGCCCGTTTTCTCGTAAGCATCTAAGAATTTTCGTGTGGACACTTCCAACTGATAAATTTACCTTATATGAGATTTTATCAATCACTATTCTTCTGTTTGCTTGGACAATTTGCTAAACTCGCTCAATGTTGTCATCTGTGGTTACAGTTGAAGGGCATCAACTACAAGAGTCATCTTCGATGTTTATGCAACCTTCACAAAAACATTTGTGCTATTGCATAAACTTGGCTATTCTTCATAGCCTCAACTCCGTACGCTTTAACTAACATTTTAAGTGTCTCAGAAGATGACTTTTGAAGCAAAACACAAAATTTAATGTTTTTTTGCTGTTCATTAAATCAATCTTCAAAAAGCAACAATGTAAACACTCAAAAACATGAAAAGCGCTCCCCATAAGGAAACAATGGCGGCTGAGCGATGCTCGTTATCCCTTCTCCAGGAGTAGTACTAGCTGCTACAGAACAAAATTCCCACCAGCATTCACGCTGTGTGTCTCTGGACATCGATCCTGGGAACTTTTTGACTGTACCTCGTATAACAGTAGCCTTCAAGCACATTTTTGTACCATTCATTCCTATATAGAGACTATTAACCCTTCAGAAGGATGAAATAATCATAATCCGTTGAAGTTTCTGTTTTCACGGGTTTCACCAGA
Organism: Stictocephala bisonia; assembly: GCA_035578905.1. Taxonomy (NCBI): domain Eukaryota; kingdom Metazoa; phylum Arthropoda; class Insecta; order Hemiptera; family Membracidae; genus Stictocephala; species Stictocephala bisonia. Next base: position 320,107 of record JAQJVL010000326.1, read on the forward strand.
TTTTCTCTTTCCCCACTTGTCTTTTCTGCATTACGCTTCTCTCCAAAAACTTTCCCACTTGATTCTCCCACCTTCTTCTAGGTCTTCTTCCTCTTTCTCCAGGGCTGTTATCACCAATCTATTATTTCACAATCTATTAACTGTATTTTTCATTTTTCCACTGTCTCTTGTAGCAATACCACTGACAACTTTCTTTTGTTATTTCATTCCTTACTCTATCTCTTCCCCTAATCTTCTCTATTCCTCTTAAAATTCTAATTCCTGATGTCTGATTGTGTTTAAATCACATTTTGTCCATGTCCATTTTCCGCTCCATATAATAAGATTGGTTGATGATACATAATGAACATCAATATCTACCTGTGCTACCCAAGCTGATCACTGTTAGTACCCAAGTTGATCATTGTTGCTTTCCAAGCTTTTAATGGGTGCTACCCAAATTGGTTGGCTACGCTTCTACAGTAAGGCTGGCCTTTGGCCTAAGACAGTGTTTCCTATGTCTAAATATGGCTGTGTCTATTATATACTAAGTGTATACCATGTCAAGTGTCTACCGTCTTGCACTTTTGTCTTGAGGTCTTGAGGAAAAATGTATAGCCATATAACCCATCTGTGTGCATGCAATGGTTTAACCAGCTTGTCTAAACATTCAATACTTTCGTTAGCCATGTGAGAATGTGTTCATAGACAGTGCATTCATAAAATAAACTGTAAACCAAGAGATGTACACTTACTTAAAAATGAAAATTACACAGAATCGATTGGCTTACTATACCTAATAACAAAAAGTTGGCCAGCCCAAATTTCACAATTACAAATAACTCAATTAATTCACAAAATGAGTTACATTTTAAATACAAAAAGCTTTAATTACAAAAAACTATAATAGATAAAAACCAACTTTAAACTTGAAAGTTGTAGATAATATTATGTTTTATAAAATTATGCATACAGAATACTAATTGTTTTAGCCTGAAAACTTGATATAAAAAAAAGTTTATTCTGAGCGTCGAAATAATCCTGATTTTTAATCCTTATTGCTAAGAATTGGTCGGTAGCGTAGTTGGTTCAATCCCAGCCTCATGTGCTAAAGGTTCTCAGTTCGATCCCAATCAGTCATAATAATACATTTTGAGAAGGATCAGCTGATAACCACAGGCTGTTCATTTGTCATTAGGCTATTAATTAATGACATTTTCTAAGTAATAGTCGGCCTTAGTTTGTAACAATGACTACATTTGCTCATCTACACTCATTCGAAATCCATATTTGCCCATATCTTGACGATCGGCGTTTTATGAATAAACAAATAAAAGAAACTAAAATTCCTACATTTGTGATTAATTCATTCATTAATTTGGTTGGTTATGAAACTTTGTTATGCTTGTCAAACTGATCTGGACAAAACATAAAAATTTCCTCTGCTTGAAAATTTCAAGTCACGGTTTTTAATTAATTAAAGAGGTTTTCTCAGAAATTATCGTTTGCAACCACAATCTAATAACATACAACCATTATAATTCTGGTTTATTCCTGTAAAAAATGATATGCCATATGTGTACCATAAAATTATGATTATTGGTTAAATGACCACTGGAACAAAACTATATTTTGTACAGCCGAGTCACCATATAAGTCTTACAGAGAAGTTTAGATTTTCAGCCCTATTTATTGAAAATGTGATAATGCTTGAATTTTTATGGGATTGACATGGTTATACCTATCTTCAGTTCGAATTTCTAAATTTTACAACACTCTGAAGTGGGTAAACTTTTATGTCAGAGAGAGTGATACCAATCCACCTTTGTAATAAAACTATAAGACACTTCTGCACGCTTCAGGTACCAACCCCATCACTCACTACACTTGTGAGGGAAACCCAGCTTACAGTCTCACCTGGGAACTCAGCCTTTGGCTCATTTGTAAAAACTTGATCTGTGGTCTCTCCAGGACATTTGGCCTGTATCCCAATGAATTAATTTTTTGGAGCAGTGGAGCCAACAAAGTTTTTTCTAAAAACTGAAGATATAATATGAATCAAGAATACTTTTAATTTGATAGCCCTCTTGGATTTTTTAGTTTTATATTACTTATTTTTTGGTTTAGAGACATGTTTTAGTGTTTTGAGTGGCAAAGACCATAAACATTATCTCTTCCAAAATACAATGATATATTCAGATTAAGGAGATAAAAACCTGTAGTTTGGTTTCCCAGTTGATTATGTTATTTTAATATTACTCAAATTTTGAGAATTTATTTGTTTTTGGGTCACATACCTCATATTATTTATCCTTTTATAAATCTAATTTTATATTTGGATTCACAAGAAAAATACCTTTAGTTTGATACTATGCTTGAGTGTATAATGTCAATATTAAAAAATTTTAAATTTTCAAAAAACTGTGGTTCTACCTGTCAAGTTTTGTAAATTTTACTTAAGCGTTTTACGAATAAGGTCATAAAAACTAATATTTTCCATTTCCTATAAGAATACATTGGAGCTATTTTGGAGCCAAAAAAGGCTGCGATTTTGTTTATGACTGAAAAAGTCAAGTTTGAGAACTTTCCATGAGGTTTCAGACAGATAGCTTCAATTCAAGTAAGCCCATGATGTGAGTTGAGTCGAGTAGTGCCTCAACATTTAGTTTCAGTCAGTGAGTCACTACAATATAGATACTATTAGTCTTTCTAAATTAATGTTCACTCTTATTTGAAATGTAAAAATCTTAATAAAAACAAAATCAAAACCTACCTTATTCCTATCTCGGACCAAGTCATATTGAAATATAGAAGCCGAACCAGTGGTAGGTATTTCGTCTCCCGTTAGCATTCTAAATGTGGTGGTTTTTCCGGCACCATTCACTCCAAGGAGACCGAAACACTCACCGGCTGACACATGAAAACTCACTCCTTGGACGGCAGCAAATGATCGACTGAACTTTTTAGCCAGCCCATCCACAGTCAGGACAATGTTGTCATCTAAACAGTTCACACATGATGTACAAACATAAAGAACATGATAAAACAACAATAGATATCTCAGAGAGTAAAACTTAATTTAAATACTTGAGTATTCTTATATATAAAAGTCGACAGATGTTACACTTTTTACTTCATTCTTTAAAACTGGTAGGTCCTGAAAGAATGTTATAAAATTGGCGTTGTCTATTACTACACAAGCTACAGGGTACAACAAAGAAAAGTTACTATTTTTACAAGAAAAGTAGGCTGTTGAAAAAACAAAATTCATAAACATATTGTCAGAGTAAGTATCTTAACATTTAGGCATATTTATTTTTTTAAGAATAAAAAGTGTTAAAGCATAACCTCTGTAGAAGTAATACTGCTAGATTTAAAGTAATTCAACAATTACAAATATATTATGGGGGAATTTTTTAAGAGTCCCATACCTCTGTTTAGTATAAATAACATATAAACCATGCTTGCTCTAACACAATAACATGAAGAATTTCTGCAATTGCACAACACATAAAACATTACACAGAACAAAGATTATTAATTCAAAATGGTCGCTCCATCTTTACAAAACTGTAAAAAAGAAATGACTGTCTATTTTACTAAATAACTTGCACCAAGACGGTTTTGCTACTTTAACTACTGTTAGCACAAAAATGATGTACCGGAGTTTGAAGGTTATTTACTAAGACACTAAGAGGCCTATGAAAAATCCAGTCAAACTGTTGTTTTTCTAGTTTAATTGTACGTTATAACATGTGCATTTTTTTATTTTATGTTAAGTTTTAATAATTGTTGCCCTATTTGAAAGAAAAAAGTACCAGAATTTTTTGCTCTGACTACTATAAAAATTATTAAAACTCAAAATAAAATTTAAAAAAAACCATACTTAATAACATACTATGAAACGAGAAAAACAATGGTGTTACTAAGTTTTCATAGGCCTCTTCATTTCTTAATAAACAACCTACAATTTCGGGCACATATAATTTATGCCGACAGTAGGATCAAGTTCAAATCAACAATCAAGTTTTGTATGTACATATATACATATCCTGATCGATTAAAATTTGAATCAAATACTGATCGATTATTCACAAGGCATGTATTTTATTTTCATTTTTGAACAAAATTTAATGTAAGCTTGTATTAATCAATTTGTGTTAAAAGTGTAAATCAGGTACCTGCATGAGCCTTAGATTTAGGGTTAAAATCACATTTAACTTAAGTTAAACAATAAATAACAATTAAATAGCTATCAACCAGATCTATTATCAACTTGTTAAGAACATTTTTTTAAAGCAATATACAAAGGTCTATGTTATTTGACTTAGAATCATTGTTATGCATTGATAATAACAAATTAGCAAACATTAGAGCACGTTTTTATTAGTTTGTAAATTTACACTAGCTAAGCAGCTATTGTATGTAATGAAAAATGAATATAGCAATCAAAGGATTACGCCCTGCTGGTAATTGTCAATGTGGCCACTCAGTAACTAGGGCTTTGGACTGTTAAGTCTAAGTGTAGTGCCACAGAAATGTAACGTCACGATTGATGACAAATGTTGACACAACGCCTTAGGGCGAGCCGGTGGCCGTGTGGTCTAAGGCGTCAGGACTTTGAGCTTGGGTTAGAGATAGCGCTGGTTCGAATCCGGCCTAGACCGGAAGATTTATCAGTAATATTCACCTTCTACTGTACTGGTTCGCCCCCTTACTCTGTCTGATTAAGTTCCTCGCACAGATCAATAGTCTATGAGGAATGGTCAGAGTAAGGTTAAGAAGGAGGTTGGCCTCTCCTTAAAAAAAAAAAAAATCCTAAAGTTTGAACGCCATAAAGATGTGGTTTTTTAAAGTTATTGATCCACAAAAATCCAGGGATTTTTGTTTTGCGCCACTTATCCTCACGCTAGTTTCAAAGGTCCTATTGACAGCTTATTACAGTCTAATTTTTGCCTTTTTAGAATATGCTATTCCCATCTGGAGATATAAAAATAGTACAACTAAATTTATATGCAGATTGCAGAAAAAAAACAGTCAAGATTTTTATAAAAAAACCTAGCAGATCTCATGCAAACCAGTCTTTTTAGACAATAAGATTCTTAACATTCTCTCCTGTTTATATCTTGTACACTCTGCTGCTTGGCTAGAAATTTTTTTCATGTTTATCAAGACCACACCCCTTCTCATAGCTACCCACTATGAAACCACAGAATGACCAAAATTCCCCCTCACAAAACCAGTTTTCCCTCAAAACCATCTCTTAAACAATGGGATTAAGCTTTTTAATTCACTGCCACATTAAATTAGAGTTATAATAGACAAAAAAAATTTAAAAAAACAAGTCAAATCAGTTTTGCTTGAGCAGGTCTGTTATAGTGTAGTTGAATTTGTCGCTAGTGTAGTGATGGCAATACCACCGTACGTGTATGTGTGGGCAGGTGGGTCAATACCACCGTATGTGTATGAGTGGGCGGGTGGGCCAATACCTCCATACGTGTATGGATGGGTGGGTGAGTCAATACCACCGTACATGTACGGGTGGGTGGGTGAGTCAATACCACCGTACGTGTATAGGTGGGCGGGTGAGTCAATACCACCATACATGTATGGGTGGGTCAATACCACCGTATGTGTATGGGTGGGCGGGTAGTCAATACCACTGTATGTGTATGGGTGGGCGGTTGGGTCAATACCATCGTACGTGTATGGGTGGGTGAGTCAATACAACCGTACGTGTATGGGTAGGCGGGTGGGTAATAAATGGGTAAATATTATGCAGTTTAAACCAACTATGATAGCAGACCTCACTAACTATCCAAATTATAGGCACAAATATTCCAACTAGATGAGATATATATTGTAGGTGTATTTAAGTAAGAGTATTAGTTACCAACATTTTCATAGTTGCATGAACCATTTGCAAACTATAATTCTGTTCCAATTACACAGAGGTACAGAATAACCGTTATGAAAGGAGGAAAGATTAATTACATAAACAAAGATAAATAGAATGATGACAAGACAAAAGTACAATGGTTTAGTTTAAAAGAGTATGCATTATACAGTTAATAAAATCAGAAAATAATAAACATTTTCTGGATAATTTGTTGGTTTAGTTATTATTTTCAATTATCTAAATGTTGAAATAGTACAAATATGTAAATTCTGATCATGTATAATTATTATCATATTTTACTGTACATTGCATGGTTTCGCAATTAGGAAGAAGAAATTCAATAACCTGGCATTTTTGATAAATGATAAATCAGCATCCTTAATATGTGTGATTACCGGACACCTACTCTACAATACCCTCCACCACTAACAATGAAACTGTTCACTGTGTTAACATGACCATGATGTATAAATGATAAATCAGCATCCTTACTCCCTAACATGAAACTGTTCACTGTGTTAACATGACCATGATGTATAAATGATAAATCAGCATCCTTAATATGTGTGATTACCGGACACCTACTCTACAATACCCTCCACCACTAACAATGAAACTGTTCACTGTGTTAACATGACCCTGATGTATAAATGATAAATCAGCATCCTTAATATGTGTGATTACTGGACACCTACTCTACAATACCCTCCACCACTAACAATGAAACTGTTCACTGTGTTAACATGACCCTGATGTATAAATGATAAATCAGCATCCTTAATATGTGTGATTACCGGACACCTACTCTACAATACCCTCCACCACTAACAATGAAACTGTTCACTGTGTTAACATGACCCTGATGTATAAATGATAAATCAGCATCCTTAATATGTGTGATTACCGGACACCTACTCTACAATACCCTCCACCACTAACAATGAAACTGTTCACTGTGTTAACATGACCCTGATGTACAGGTGTCTGTGTGTGTGTTACTCAATCACAAAAAACTACTGAACCAATTCATCTGAAATGTTGCATGGACATTATTCTTAGGGTCTCTGGTTAACACATAGTTCTATCTTTATTTTGAAATTCTATCAGGATTATATCACGAAATTTCCCAGGGGTTCTAAAAATTATCAATGCAACCCCTTATGGCAATACCAATTTGACAATTAATTGTTTATAATAGTTTTATTAATCAGGTGTTGGAATAAATAAACAACTACATAGTTCTGAAGTAAATACTGGACCAAACCTAACCACAACATCGGTAACTAGAAAAGACGGTAGGTATCACGACGAGGCTGCGTAGTAGACTATGATGTCACATGGGTGAAATCACCTGGTTTGATTATTCAATAAAATACTTGTAACTAAATCTACCAATTGCATAGAAGCATTCAGCTAAATAGTAGGCAAGTTATTTACCACTTATCAGCTGGAATTATAAACTATGAGAATTAGAACATTAGTTTTGTTTTTGTTTTGAGCCATTTCCCCCATGTGACATCATAGGAGATATGTGTGATACCTAACGTCTTCTTTTCTAGGGGTACTGTGACCCAACGCACTTGCATTATACAGATGCCAGTAGGCATATGTTTTGTATTACTGAATGCAATAAGCACAATATAAATCAACGTACACCCCGTACGAAGGAGGGGTACTGTGCTAGTTCTTTTAATATCTATGCTCACTTGGCATGCAGTGTGAAGCAGGACGAATATCAGGTATAGTTGGCAAAGAACTTCAGTTGACCAAAGTCAAGTCTTTTAACATGCATTATGCATTGACATTTAGTTTAACAAGTCAGGAAATAACATTCAAGACAAGTAATAGTAGTTTGCCAAACAAATCAATATTCTACTTTATCATATAGCTTTCATACATATTCATATTTTTCTTATCTGCTCAACCCTTATACTGCTGGCTTCTAAACATTTTAACTGCAACAAATACTATGCTGACTATTGTTGGTTATTTATATAGGCATTACAAACTACTAATATACCACAAAATTACTAAACACAATCTCATAAATTTGTCAATTTGATATTGATGAATATATTTACACATTGTTTTGTAAACTGACTGTTTTTGTAAAACTCAGAGTTCACATAAAGATACAATGTAAAATCAAAACTATAAATTTACTATTTACAGTGTAAATTTTTTATCAGTATCAGTAATTTAATATACTGAGTGTCTATTATGTTTGGAAACACCCAAACATTTTCTTTATAGTTGGAAATATAAATTAGAAAATTTTACAATCTTAACCCTCCGAGTGATAACGGCTCGGTCCGAGCCGTTAGGGTCCGCGTGTGAACCGATAACAGCTCGCTCCGAGCCGATCGCGAAAAATGCTGTAATGAAATAATTATTGGCAGAAATCAGATATTTGTTATACTAATATGTTTGGAAAGAGTTCCTTTATTCGTTACTCTATGGTAAACATTTTTCACGCACATAAATAAAACAGTAGGATGACGTCATTCATGAACAGCTGATTGTTTACAACTGTAGTTGTGCCAGTCAATCAGACATCGTAGATCGTGTGTCATTGTTGTTGGTTATGTTGTTATTGTTATTTATTAGTGTGATGTTTAATTTTATTTAGTACGTATATTTATTATTTATTATCAAAATGATATAAAGAATTGACTCATTTCTGGAGAGCCAAATGATGTAATAGGAAAAGAAAAGCACCCACCAGATCTGAATCTGATTCTGAATAAGTGATGTTTTATGAGTACAGTTTTATGTAAATACATATATAAAGTTATAATTTTTGTAAATAGTGTTTATTTAGTTAGTTAGAAGTATTAATTTTGCAAATAATGTTCTTCAAACATAGAAATAAATAATTTATGGAACTTTACGCTGAAAAAGTACATTTTTTCAAATATTTGATTTTTTACGCTGATACAAAACATTGCCAGCAAAACATTTTTGTTGAAGAAAAACTACTAGTGTTTCATATTTTTGTGTTCAGAACCAAACTCTGCATCTTTTTTATATAATGAATTTGAAATTTGTTGCCATAAAAACAGTGTAAAATACCCTCAAAAACAAAAACAATTTTTGAAACAAAAAAAATCAAGGTCATCAGTAGTTCTTCATTTTTCAAGTTATTTTGCTAAGTTTTTATTTTACATCACCATTTGCTATATTTCATTGTGAATAATTTGATATATAATATTTCATATTACAGGTATATTTTATATTTTTTTATGAATTTAAAAAAAAAGTTCTGCGCGATATCAGAAAATGGCCTATCACTGAAGAGTGAAATGATCATCACTCGGAGGGTTAATAGCTCTTGGGCACATTCTTTTTGGAACACTGTTTAGTCATTTTACACTAACGGGGGACATCCTATTGAGGGTATCGTCACATCTCTAAGGAATCACTCTATCATAAAATAGAGCACTTTGAATATTGAAAATTTGTGATGTTAACCCTTGAGTCAAAGACATTTTTCCAGTTGGGTGTGCAAGAAGAGCCACGCTATTGACCATATAGTAGTACTTGAAGAGCCGGGCAAAAATTAGCAGTTTTGACATTTAGTGTTTAAACTATCATATTTTTGTTATTTATCAACTAAAACACATACTTTTTGTTTTGTTTTCTTGGTAATTAGATGGTAATTGTTTCCATGGAAACAATATTTATCTAACAATTTAATTTATAAAATATTTGTATAAACAAAAATATTGTACTTATCAATCAAAATTCTTGTAAATTTTCCATTTTATCTGATAAATCACAACAAAGGAAAAAATCTGCATATATAAATCATAGTATTATTTCAATAAACAATATATTTTTTTACTCACAGACAAAAAATCTGACACTTAAGTTAAAAAATAAAGTTTTTATAGTAATTTTTTAAAAATGTTACATATTTCAAATATTTACATTTGTTAAAACTAAACTACAGTTAAATTTTTAAACTGATAAAAGTCTAAATTAGAAATAAAATTGTTTTAGCATACAAAATTTTAGTTTTTAAAATATCATTAGGCTATTTCAAAATTTTCTCACAAAAAAATTAACATGAAAATGTAAACAATAGGGATGAAGTCCGACTGAACTTTCACCACAAAAACTTTCCTCTTCTAACAGTATTTTCAATTACTGAAGATAATGAACGTTTCATTTTTATAAAATAATACATCGGTACAAGAAATGAACATTCCAGACGCAGTCAGAACTGAATAAGAAACAAAAACAGCTGATAGGGCTAGTGATAAGCACGGCCCCTACCAAATTGTGTATCGTTCTTGTATCGTTTCTCCAACTAATTAGTTATATTTGCCTATATCAAGGTTTTTCTGGTAAGATCAATACTTTCTATTAACAAAAATAATAAGCTTTAAAAAAATTTGTTTTCGAGACGGCTTCTTAGTCATACGTTGGCTTTTCTCACATATTTTTGCCGCGAACTTGTATTCGGACGTTGGATTTTCTCTCACATTTTTCAGAAGAGCTTAGTAGTCGTACGTTGAGACTTAAAGGGTTAAACAATTTCATTTTAACTTCATTTTCAAACTGAAGAAGGGCAATAACTTTTCTAACATAAATTAATTTTTATTTCCATATAAAATTAATGAAATAAAACATTATTTTAACTTTAACACTTTAATTGTAGTAAAAATATATCAAAATGTTATTAATAAAACCAGCTCATATTGAAAATTTTGTTTTATATAAAATAAACATTTTAAAAGAATGAATGAATGAATATCTTTATTTGTACAATTTCTTTGAGAAATACATTGGCGTCAACATGTAAAACAAAATAATAAAACAGGAATTGTAAGTCATAGTTGGTAAAAAAATTCTTCAATGGTGTAGAGAGGTTGATCCATCAGCCATTCAGTTAGGTTGTTTTTTAAGGTCTTGCCAGTCAAGGTCCGCAGATGTTCTGGAAGGTGGTTGTGTAGTTTACATCCAACGTACAAAGGTTTCTTCTCATATAGAGCTAGGCGGTGTCGGGCTGTTACAAAGTCTGCTGCATGTCTTGTATTATAACCATGGATGTTGTGGTTTCTTAAAGCATTTCTGCTGTCTGCATACATGATGGCATCTTGTATGTATAAACCAACCACAGTCATAATTCTCAGCTCTTTGAAAGCCTCTCGGCACGATTCTCTTTCTTGCAGATTTCCTATTATTCTTATTGCCCGTTTTTGTAATACTAGAATTCTTTCCATATTCGCCCTTGATGTTCCTCCCCACGCAAGGAGACTATACCTGATGTGAGCTTCACAGAGACCAAAATATGCTGTTCTTGCAGTGACTGTGTCAGCAATATTTTTTAGTCTTTTCAAGGCAAAAAGGCCAGAGGAAATCTTTTTGCATACCTGATTTATATGAGGGGTCAAGGTAAGGTCAGCATCTATGGTCACACCGAGGAGCTTGACTTCTTGTTCAAGGCTTACATTTGCAAGTTCTTCCAAATCATTTCTGCTTCTAAAAATTATTTGTTTTGTTTTTGCTGTGTTTGCCACCAAGTCGTTCTTGCTACAGTATTGATAAGCTTTCTCTATACTTCTTTGAGAGGTCATCTCCAGTTCATCAATGCTGCTCTCACTTACAATAAGTGTGGTATCATCCGCGTACATCAAGGATGAGCACATGTTTAATTGTTCTGGCAGGTCGTTTGTAATCAGACCCCTGTGGGACTCCCCTGGTTATTTCCTTAGGTTTGGATTGGACTGTTTGTAACCTTCTTCTTTCAGTTGTTTTGATTTCCACTAATTGGCTGCGCCCTGTCAGATAGGACTGAAACCAAGTTTTTGAATTCCCTTTGACTCCTAGTGCATCAAGTTTGGAAATAATAAGGTCGTGTCCCAGGGAGTCGAAAGCTTTACTTAGATCCAAAAGTATTCCAGAAACACAATTTCCCTTATCAAGTTGGTCTATTATTTCTTCTACAAAACTAACTATGGCAGTTGTGGTTGATTTCCCTTTTACAAAACCATGTTGTCGCTCTGTAAGTAAATTATTTACTGTAAGATGACTCATTATTCTTGAAAGTACAATTTTCTCTATGACTTTTGAGATGGTAGAAACTAGGGTAATTGGTCTATAATTTGATATTTCAGTAGTTGGGCCTTTCTTGTGTAAGGGGTAAACTTTAGACAGTTTCAAAGCACTGGGAAAGGATCCCTTAGTGAACGACTTATTTATCAAACTAGTTAAGGGATGAGTTAGTTCTTCAGTGCAAAATTTCAAAATTTTTGATGAGACCTCATCTAATCCTGCAGAGGATTTGGATTTAAATGATTTAATAACTTTTTGAACCTCGGCTGGAGTTGTAGGAGCTAGTTGATATAAATAAGAATCACATTCTCTGGGTGCAATCAGGGGATGTGTTACTCTTTGAGCTGCGCAGGCTGTGAGGGCATTTTCTGCTGCGTTGACAAAGAAAGAGTTTATTTTTTCTGCAATGTTTGTTTGATTTTTAACCAAATTACCATTTATATTGAGATTAATTTCTACATTTTGTTTGGTTTGTTTGTTTCTTTCTTTGTTAATTATGGACCATATTACTTTTGATTCGTTCTCAGCTTCACTTATAGTAATATTTGTGGCAGCCTTTCTCAAGTTTTTTAATCTGATGTCATAGGATTTTTTTTTATTGTTACAGATAGTTTTATCTTCTTCTGCTCCTGTTAGTTCAAATCTTGTTAGCGCCTTTACAAACTCTTCTTTCAGTCTTTTTACCTCTTTGTCCTCAAAGATTTTCTCACATTTCTTGCCTTTAGGCCTTTTGTTTTTTTTAGGGCAAGCTACATCCATGCATATTATCACTCTCTTGTTGAGTTCGTTATAGGCCTCCTCAACACTTGGAGCATTGTGTACTCCTAACCAGTTGGTTTCAGCTAATAATACCTTGAGGTGATGCAAATTATCTTCATTGAAGCTTCTGGTAACAGATGAGGGGTCAGACTTTTTAAAAGTTCTTAAATTAAGCTGACAAAATTGGCCTCTGTGGTCTGATAACCCAGTGCGCAGTACTTCCACATTTAGGTCATCTTTGTTTAAGTTTGTACAAACACAGTCTATTGATGTTGAAGAAGTATATGTACTATGAATGATGGAAGAAAGATGTTTGAACATGTACTATAAAACATTACTGTGGCAAGAACCAAGTTAAAATAAATTGTTGAACTTCACCAATTTTCAATACTCGAAGTACTCTATTTTCTGATAGTGATTCCATCCATAGAAATGCAGTTTGTGGCATTCATTTCAGTTCACTATAACCTTTAAAGTGATGTATCACAAGGTATAGGCTTCCATAAATAATATTGACGATACCCTCGATAGGACGTCCCCTGTTAGTGTAAAATGACTAACCAATGTTCCAAAAAGAAGGTGCCCAAGAGCTATTAAGATTGTAAAAAGTTTCGAATTTATATTTTGATGAATAAAGAATATATTTAGGTGTTTCCAGACATAATATACATCCTGTATATACAGCAGTGTACTAAACAACTGTTTTCTAACCAATTCAAAATAAAACTGGTGATAAAAAAGAAAAAAACTAAAGCCGAATTTATACAGCATTTTATACTTAATTGTTGAACTTATAAGGGAATAAAATTTAACTATACTGTATTATAGAAAGACTACATACATTTTAAAGGTTACCAAACTTCAAATTACATAATGTATGATAAACAATTGGATGTCTTAAAATCAATTTGTTGTAAGCATAAAAACCTTTGAGTACAACACTAAAAAACACTACCGCAGTAAAAATTTTCAAGTGTGTCCATAAATATATATCCATCCAAGGGTTTTAAGGGATATATAAATTCAAATCTCCTGCAGAAAATCCAATACTGTATACATATCACGATTATTTCTTTCATTCAAAAACCTTGTATAGTCAATAATAGTGCATATTCATTTTTTAAGGATTTTCTCCCCTTAATACACTGTATACTTTTAAAATGTTGAAATAATAGTGTTTATTTCTAAAATTATCATAGGATATGTACGGGGTTTTAAACCCATACAAATGTTAAATCAATGCGTGTATATAAAAATAAAAAAAATATACATATAAATAAGATGAAAATGAAATAATTCTAAATTTTTTAATTCGTTCTTTTAATGTCTTTTTTGCTGTCTAGAGATTAATGTTGAGGGTTTGTTAATTTTGTTAGTTGTATGTTTAAAACTTTATACCATCATAATATTAATTTAAAAGATAGAATTAAAATGTTTAAGGTAAATAAAACTAAAAGTCAACCAAATCATAAAATTGTTGGAGTACATCAAGGGTCGATTCTGGGACCACCATCACTGTCCTTGAAATAATCTATTAATTGATATATCATAGATATCCTGAATACTACGTTTTTACTTTTCTCGAGAAATTTCAACAGTAATATATTGAAATTTTATTTCTTACAATTAAGTATTGATAAATACTCAATATTGATTAATTTAAAGGAATTAAATTGAAAACTAAGCCATGACTTAAGTAACTCCTAAAATTTGAGTAAGGCATTTTTAAGATAAAATTTTATTTGCTGCATTTTATATTGTAAATCCTTTACCACCAGTAAAATAAATTCAGATTTTAGTATGCATTACGTTACGAATCAATTCTTACACTATAATAAGACAATTCCTATTCTAAACACACTTTATGACAATTATTTTTAAGTTAGATCAGAGATAAAGAAAAGTTAATCTTAAGAACAGAATTGAAAAATGAAAATTGTGAAAGCACAGAAACGGAGAAAACTAAATATATGAAATAATTTAATGTAATTAATTTTTATATAAACACTTGGGAAAGTTTGCAATTTCTAAAATTATTAGCACCAATATAACTAACACAAAACCCCCATTACTTATTATTTTAAAATTTAAATCCTGGCAAAATGGAAGGAATGGTTCATGAACTATTTCAGCCAAAATTTAGGAATATTAATAATGGGATATAGGATTAAATAAAATAGGAAAGCAGGATAAACCACTAATGGAAAGCAGGAGAGAGACAAGGATAAAAATGACTTTACATATTACAAGTTATGTTGTAGGACACTAGGCTAGGAAGTTGTTATAAAGAGAGATAAAGCATCAGGAAATATACCTTAGAGAAGCCACTAACATGATACAGAGGTGACCAGTATCTTCTCACCTGATCAAGATGTCAAGTTAAATTGAAAATTTGTGCGATATAATGTGTCTTTGTATGTTCTCATGTGTACTGTGTAAATTGACTTATTGTAGGAAAGTTTTCTGATGCACTACTTGTTCTATTTGTGCTATACAGTGTGTCTTTGTATGTTCTCATGTGTACTGTGTAAATTGACTTATTTTAGGTAAGTTTCCTGATGCCCTACTTGTTCTATTTGTGCTATATAATGTATCTTTGTATGTTCTCATATGTACTGTGTAAATTGACTTATTGTAGGTAAGTTTCCTGATGCCCTACTTGTTCTATTTGTGCTATATAGTGTGTCTTTGTATGTTCTCATGTGTACTGTGTAAATTGACTTATTGTAGGTTAGTTTCCTGATGCCCTACTTGTTCTATTGTGCTATATAGTGTGTCTGTATGTTCTCATGTGTACTGTGTAAATTGACTTATTTTAGGTAAGTTTCCTGATGCCGTACTTGTTCTATTTGTGCTATATAATATGTCTTTGTATGTTCTCATGTGTACTGTGTAAATTGACTTATTGTAGGTAAGTTTCCTGATGCCCTACTTGTTCTATTTGTGCTATATAGTGTGTCTTTGTATGTTCTCCTGCGTACTGTGTAAATTGACTTATTTTAGGTAAGTTTCCTGATGCCCTACTTGTTCTAATACAAGTTGCCTAGATCACTATAAACTAACCTCAAATTTGTAAAGTCACTTTTCTCCTATTCTATTCTTCTTCTATTTCATTTCCGCTGTTGTATCATGCTTTCCTGTTTTAAATCCTGATATATATACATTCTCAGAATTAACCATTTTAAAGTAATCGAACTATCTAGATGACAATAAGTAAAGCGATGAACTGTTACCGTGTCGATGGTTCCATATCCTGTACAGTGAAGTAAGTGCAGAAGCTAAAAGTGAATGCTACAGTATTACACATCACACATCCACATAATGTCAGCCACAAACTGTAATTACCCACATCCAATAGTTACCTCCAAGTGACTTTTGTCTCGCCTCACTATCTTGGGCCGACTGTTTGTTCAACGAGTCCAAAGCTAAGTCTATCAAACACATGACTCAATCAAAATTGCAAATTGCAATTGAAAACAAATTGTAAAACAAAACATAACTAAAACATTATTTTGGCATAATACTGGATGATTAAAAAGTTTGGAGACATCTGTATTTATATTTTAACAGTAAAAGTAAATGAAGATGCAAAATTATAAAATTTAACAAGATCTACAACTTATCCATCTACATTTTTATTTAAATTTTTATAGTTCAGCTGTTGAGTTAATTATTCTAAAGTTAAATATTTGTATAACCTTATGTATTCTGTTCAATTGAAGATGGTCTTTCGAGACAGAAATCGATTTTGAATATTAAAAAAACAAAAAAAATGCTGTGTTGTTCTTTATACTTTACTTACTTACTTAGTTGGCCACTCAAATCGTAAAAGGTTTTTGGCCTCGCCAACAATTTGCCTCCACTTCCTCCTGTCTTGCATCATCTCTTCTTCTTCTTACTATGTCTGCTTCCTTAAAAAATTCTCTAAGTTCCTGATTTTTCCTTATTCTCCATTGTTCTTCTTCTTTCACTGGCCCATATATTGCTCTTAATACTTTATTTTCAAAGGTTACTAATCGCCTTTCTGTTTTCTTGCTCATTGTCCATACCTCAGAGCCATATAGGACTACTGGCCTTATAATTGTCTTGTACATTTGTTCTTTGGTTCTTCTTGATAAGGTTTTGCTTTTCAACATTTTTCCTAAGGCCCAATAGCATCTATTTCTGTTCAGTAACCTTGTTTCAATTTCTGTTTCTTCTTTATTTTGTTGATCAATAGTGACACCAAGGTATTTGAATTTTTCACAACTATTGAATTTATATGGATTCACTTCTAAAACCTGCTCTCTTTCTAATGCATTCCGTTCTATTTTAAGATATTTGGTTTTTTCCTCATTGATTTCTAAGCCTACTATTTTTGCTTGAGTAATGAGCTCCTCAGCCAGACGTTTGAGACCGTCCTCGTTTTCGGCTAATAAGGCTACATCATCTGCAAAAGCCAATAATTTGATCTTTGCGTCTATCCACAGACCCTCATTCAAACTTTTTGTTCTTTTTAGTGCGTTTTCAATTGCCAGATTGAACAGTAAAGGTGATAACCCATCTCCTTGTCTTACGCCAGTGTTTATTTCAAATGTCTCTGAATATTCATTGTTTATTTTTACTTTACATTTTGATTCTTCCATACAAATCTCTGCCATCTTCACTAATTTCTCTGGTATTCCATATCCTTTAAGTGTTTCCCATAGATGTTTACGGTTTATACTGTCATACGCTTTTTTGAAGTCAACAAAAAGGATATGTGTGGTTTTGTCAAATTCCCAGTACTTTGAGATGACTTGTTTTAAGATGAACAGTTGGTCTGTGGTTGATTTACCTCTTCTGAATCCTGTCTGATGATCACCCAGCATTTCTTCTCCATACTCTGTTACTCTCTTGTTCACGATTTTGGATAAAATTTTATATGTAGTGTTAATGAGAGATATTCCTCTATAGTTGTTACAGTTCTGTCTGTCCCTTTTTTATGAATTGGTACGATTAGCGCTACCTTCCATTCATCTGGTAATTTTTCTTCATTCCAAATTTTCAGAATGAGCTTATGAATCTCTTCCTTTAATGACTCCCCTCCACATTTTAAAGCTTCAATTGGTATGCCATCTTCTCCTGGGGCCTTCCCATTCTTCAGTGACGCTATAGCTTCCTTTACTTCTTCCAATGACGGTTCTTCAATGAATGGTTGTGCATTTGATATGTTTCATTCGCACTATCATTGCTTGTTTCTCCATTTAGGAGTTTCTCAAAATATTCTTTCCATATTTTGAGGCACTCTCCTTGATTGCACGTTACTCTCCCTTGAGCATCTTTGATCCCAAAACTGTTTGGAGTGAATCCTTTTTTAAAAAAAGTACTGTCCGATAGAAGTCCTTAGCATTGTTACATGTTCTATCTTTTTCTGCTCTTTCCAATTGTTCTCTCAAGAACTTCCTTTTTGCAGTTCTTAGTCTCCTGTTCACTTCCTGGTTTAGTCTTTGGTAATTGTTTTTATTTTCTTGAGTTTCACTCAATAGCCACTTCTGTTTTGCCTTTTTCCTCTCTTCTATTGCATTTCTACACTCCTCATTGAACCATGGCTTATTGTATCCTTTCCTTGTTCCTATTACCTCTTTCATCGTCGTTTGTACCGTAGTTTTTATTTTGTTCCACCGCTCATTAATATCTATTTGTTCATTTTCTTTTTCCATGTTGTTGAGTATTTCAAATCTATTTTTTAGCTCTAATTCAAACTTTGCTTTTATGTGTTGGTTCTTCAGATTACTAATATCTACTAAGGGCTTGGCTCTTTGTTTCTCTCTTATATCCTTACATAACTTTTGTCTAACTTTGGCTATGACTAGTGTATGGTCTGTTCCGCACTCTGCACCTCTCCTACTTCTCACATCAGTGATACAACTTTTATATATGTCTTCAACCAGTATGTGGTCTATTTGATTTTTCGTTTGACCATTGGGAGACGTCCATGTACTTTTGTAAATGTCTTTTCGGGGAAATTTTGTCGACATTATCTTCATGTTCCTGGAACTTGCAAAGCTAATAAGCCTCATTCCATTATCATTACTGTTATCATGCAAACTATTACCACCTGTATACTTCTTCCAAATTTCTTCATTTCCTACTTTAGCATTTGCATCCCCCATCAGTATTTTTAAGTCATAGAACGGAAAGTTTAACATAACTTGTTCTAAGGTATCATAGAAATCATCATTGTTGTTCTTTATATATATATAAAAATATTAAGCGATCTAATGGCTACAAATGTCTAGTAAAAGTAAAACAATTAATTTTTATTGATGTGTTTAATATGGTTAAAAATTCATCCTCAAATCTAACAGCCAATTTCTATTATTCCACACAGAAGGAAGAAACATGGTGACAGTTCGAATTTAGGCTGGTAGACAGCGTTGTCATATGAAAACATATGTTGCTTGAGAGTTGAAGTAGTTATGGAGGGGTAGATACGCATTGTTCTCTCAACCAGAGTCTCCTTTCGATGTTTGAAGTGAATGAGAAACAGGAAGAGGAGAGATGAAGAAAGGAGTTGGAGGGACTGAAGATGGTGCTACCATTGCCTTCAACCACGGCAAACTAGAAAACTGTCTAATCAACCCAACAAGTTCCTTGCTCAACACACATTCAGCAGACTATTAGACGCAACCACTGTTTGTTCCTTCTCTGTGACTAATCACTCTATTTACTAAAGGATAAGCATACATTTAGTTAATATAGCACTCCACTAACCTAATTTTAAAATAGCGTGAGTAGAAATAGCAGTGCTTTTTAATACAGTTTGTCTGTTTGAGAATTCTTGCCATACAAAAACGAAACATTGCAATAATAATTAATGTTAGTAGTATGGTTTCGATCTAAAATAATAATTATTTAGCCAAAACACTTAATAAAATCTGTGCACTTACATGTTAGTATATTCAGTTATCTAAGATGGAAAGTTAGTAATAGTTAGTTAGATACTACTAAAACTATATAATTTTATTATTGTGTGTGTGTGTTTTTATCAAATAAAAATTTAAAAGAGGATTTCCAAAACTATTGACTGATCCTTGTAAGCAAAAAATTTCACAGATTAAATTACTGAGCAGTGTTGAGTTTATGAAAATTACCAACAAAGTTGGACTATAATTTAGGAATGATTTCCTTCATTTGACAATAATAATCCTATGACTTTGAACAAAATCAAAAGAATGAAGTAATGGCTAATAAAAAATATATTTTAGTTTGTGTAACAGAACTTTACGCATTTCAGAATAAAATTCCCACAAAATTAATTATCACTGTAGAATCAATTTAGTAAAAAAAAATTGAGTTTATACATATGAAGTCAGTTGTGTTCAGCAAACTTACCTTAGAAGACAAGTTCACTAACACCAGAGTAGTAGTAACATACCCAAAAGAAACACAAAATCATAGAAATTGTCCACCTTCCCACTCATACACGTACGGTGGTCAATACCGTACAAATGATGTGTGTTGTGACAAGTTTATTTTCAGTACCAACACAGTCTAATATGTTATTAGACTGTGCTATCCCTGAACGTGTATGGGTAGGCAGGTGGGTCACTACCAATGTATGTATATAGGTGGGCGGGTGCGTCAATACCACTGTAGGTATATATGGGTGAGCATGTGGGTCGGTACTAGTGTATGTGTACATGTGGGCAGGTGGGACAATACCACTGTACTTGAATGGTTGAGTGGGTGGATCCCTTTTGTGAATGCCTCTGGTCTGAGGAAGGTGAGCGTGGTTCACTGAAATTGATCACCATAATATTTGTGCATTTTGCACTTGCATTGTAATATATTTCTGCTTATATTGTAATAGATTATAATATAATCTATACATATTAGTACCACCACAGTCTTAATATGTTATTAGACTGTGCTACTCCTGAACGTGTATGGGTGGGTTGGTGGGTGGGTCAGTACCACCACAGTCTACTGGAATTGAATTTTTCCAGGCATGTTGAAAATATATCAAAAAAACTTAACTCGTCATGTTTTTCTTTAAAGGTACTATCAAATAGTGTAAATTATGAGGTCCTTCGAAAAGTTTATTTTGCTCTTTTTCAAAGTATTATCACATATGGTCTTGGAGTTTGGGGGGGGACAACTTTTAAAAATTTCAACAGAATATTCCTAATCCAAAAACGAGCAATAAGGATCATTAATAAAAAACCTCCAACTGAACCTTGCAAGGCACTTTTTCAAAATTCCAAATTAATGACGTTACCAGGCTTATATTTATATGAGTTATGTAAATTCTATAAACAAAATTCAGATAGATTTTCTTACAGAATTCCTAATTATAAATACAATACAAGGCATAACTTTTTACAAATTCAAAAACATAATTCGTCTAAATTTGAAAAATCAATCAATTATATGACCTGTAAAGTAATAAACAAGATTCTTAAATCTAATAAGGAATTGGTGTCCAGCAAATTGTTTCTAAAAACAATAAAACAATCCTTATTAATGAAAGCCTATTACACTGTAGATGAATTTTTTGATGACCCTGACTTACTAAATACTTTGTAAACTATGTAGTTTGTCCCATTTTTTTAGTCGTAAGTTTTTTTTTTAATTATTTACCACTATGACAGTTCTCTATGTACACCATTGTATTTTCTGAGAAATAAAAATCTATTGTCTATTGTCTATTGTCTATTGTCTAATATAACTATGGTGTTAGTGAACTTTGTCTTCTAAGGTAAGTTTGCTGATGTCCTATCTCTCCAATATACTAATTCCTGGTCTAGTGTCCTTAAACCTAACCTGAAGTTAGTAGTGTAAAAGACATTGTACATTGCATAAATGCCAATATGTCAAAATCTGTTTCACCTAAGATAAATTTACATTAAACGTGGCTTAAGGCGAATAACATATTTTGCATGTTTAAACATTAATTACATAACATTTTATATTACATTTATGTCCAAAAATGCAAAAAAGGCAAATGCCTTGAAACATATAGGATTAGAGTTTAAGCAAAATCAAGCAGTTCAGCATCACTAGTTAGTTGTTATACCAAACAATAAAAGCAACTTTGTCTTGTAATAATCTTGCAGCAGAAATGTAAAATTTGAATTTCTCTGTTCCTGGAGGTAGCAGTGAAAGAGTAGAATTTATACTTTTTTCAAGTTTATTTTCAATACTAAACATTAGTGGTGTGTGAGTACTCTAAACTTTGAGTAATTGATCAAGTATTTTACTACTTGAGTTTGGCTCAAAGCTTTCAAAACTACTTGAAGTTCGAAAGAGTAATTGAGTTTCTCAAAATATTAGATTTACATCTTAATTTAGGTTTAAGATTAAACAGTTTTAAAAGTTACAAATTAAAATTGTAAATTTCCTTGTGTTTTATTTTATCCTTAGTCATACTTCAAGTTTGGTATGTGTAATTACGAATTAAACAACACACCTTGGGATGGGAAGTTCACGAACAACATTCCAATGAACTAATCAACTTAGTGAACTAGTTTGTTCGTCATTATGATTTTAACTAGTTCAATTCAAAGTGAGCTGGTAAGGTAGCAATAACACATGATGACAGAGTCTTCAGTCAGTTGTAACCTAACCTAAAATTGCTGGTTAGTGTCTTTATGACACAAGAAAGGGGATTGCGTGCAAACAGCTGAACAAACAACTAAACCGAATGAACAAACTAGATGAAACAAACAAACTCTTTGACCAACTTCGGTTGATCCAGCTTCGAGAAATGTAAACAAACTTTGCACATCATAACAAAGAGTAACTTAAAATCTGACGCTGAGTGTGAGTGAACTTGAGAGTTATGTGGTAAGTTTTATGGTGGGTAATTATGCACTTTTCAGCCACTTGTGAAAATGCTATTTCTTGTTGAAAAATGGTGAAATATGAGTTATATCTCTTGAGGAAGTTGATTTCAAATAAATTGCACATCTAAACATGCGTTCGATCAACACCGGATTCTCTGAGATGTGCGCACTTGTGAAAGATTTTGACTTTGAAATTTTCGGTGTCACAGAGACCTGGCTGCATCCAGATACTCCATCGGACAGTTACACAATACCAGGATACACCATGGTGCGTTACGACCGACCACATAATGCGCAAACAGGTGACTCAGGTGGTGGAGTTGCCATGTACATCAAGGAGGACCTTGTGTATGAGCATTTCTTATTAGAAGAAACCCTAGATCCTGGTATTGAGCACGTGTGTATTGTCCTGAAGATCAAGGGGCAAAGGATTGGTGTTTGCGTGGTGTACCGGCCGCCCCTTCTCAGATACAGCTGCCTTTCACCTTTGCTTCACTCTCTGTTCGTGGGACTTGCTATCGAAGTCAATTAAGTCGTTTGCCTGGGAGATACAAACGTTGATTTGTTATCGAAGACATCGAATGAAGCAAAATATTTACGCCGACTCTTGAAAGAAAACAATGCAATTCAGTTGATAAACGAACCAACAAGAGTGACAAGAAGTACGGCCACATTGATAGATCATATTTTTGTGAACAGGTCGGCCGAAGTCGAGAGGAACGGCGTTATTGATGCATCGAATATTACAGACCATAGAGGTATCAATATAACAGACCACAAACTAGTGTATTGCGTGTTAAAATGGAAGAAAGAAAAACCAATAGAAAAGCTGATCACTTATAGAGATTTTTCGCAATTTAACCATCAACTCGCTATCAATGAAATAGCAGAAATAGATTGGGAGAGAGTTTGTGAACTAAAAAATGTTGATGAAATTGAGCAAAAAATCAATGAAAATATAAGACAGGTTTATGATAAATATGCCCCTATTGTAACTAAGAAAGTATCAAAAAAGAAAGCCCCTTGGAAAACCTTTGAAATAGAAGCCTTAAGTAAAGAAAAGAGGAAATTAAGGAATATATTCTGGAAATACAGATATGCTGCTGATTGGGAGGATTACAAAATAGTAAGAAATAGATTGAACCAAATGGTATGGAATGCAAAACGAGAGTTCTTTGCTGAGAAATTGACATCAAAGAAGAATCCAAAAGAGTTTTGGGGGTGCATCAAGCAGAGTGAAGTCAGCCCAAAAAGTGGAAATTTATCAATTCCATTTGAAGTGAATGATGTTAACAAATTCTTTGCTGAGATGGGGTCTGATATTCCAGTTAACAATGATACTATGGAATTTTGCTGGAGAAATAAAAGAGATGAGCTGATGAATTGCCAGGCTTTCACTCCAGTCACTGAAAATGATGTAAAAACTCTTATGAACGAGATTAAGTCAAGAGCAGTAGGAAGTGATGGCATCTCCATACAAATGATCAAAGCTGTCAGTCCATTTGCAATAGGTGCAATTACACATTTGGTAAATGAGTCCTTGGAGAGTGGTGTGTTCCCAAAGGCATGGAAATTAAGTATAGTTCGACCCCTACCCAAAGTGCCGACACCAGCCACAGTTGAACAATTGAGACCCATATCCATCCTTTCAGCAATGTCGAAAATATTGGAGAAGCTAGTCATTCGCCAAATGATGGGATTTGTGAACAGGGCAAGAATACTTCCCAACTTACAGTCTGGGTTTAGAAAAAACCACAGTACCTGTACAGCCCTTATGAACTTGATGAGTGAAATGATTGATGCCAAAGACAATGGCAAAATTGGATCCCTTGTTCTACTTGATTATTCTAAGGCATTTGACTCAATGCATCATGACATGCTCTTGGCGAAAATGCATTACTTTGGATTTCACGACAGGATGGTTGAATGGGTCAGATCCTATCTGAATTGCAGGTTTCAGGTTACCAGAGTGGAGAGTGAATCTTCCGAGAAGATTGCAAGGAATAGAGGAGTTCCTCAAGGCAGCTGTTTGGGGCCAATTCTGTACAACTTGTACACGGCCGACTTTCCTGATTGCCTGCAGAACTGCACAGCTCATCTGTACGCAGATGACTCTCAACTGCTCATCACATATGAGCCCCTCCTCATGGTATCAGCCATAGAGAAACTGAATGCTGACCTTGACAGTGTTGTCAAGTGGTCAGTTGCCAATGGCTTAAAGCTCAATGTGAACAAGTGCAATGTTCTGCACACAGCTCCACAACATGTAGTACAGGCCCACAGAGAGAGTGGCGTGGAAGTGGTACTAGGCAGCCAGAGCTTGTCTGTTTGTGACAAGGTCAAGACACTCGGTCTGGTCTTAGACAGTGGTCTTACCTTCTCGGACCACGTCAATCATTCCATCCAGCGTGCCGTAGGCAGACTGAGGGCTCTGTACAGATTCAAGAACATGTTGCCGGAGTATGCAAAACTTCAACTCATGCAGTCGTTGATCTTGTCAGCGTTCTACTATTGCTATCCTGTTTATGGCAATAGCATCTCTAAGGGTGACACTGAAAGAATTCAAAAGTTGCAGAACGCCGCAGTTCGATACATTTTCGATCTGAGAAAATTCGATCATGTGTCAGCCCACCGAGATGCTCTGAACATGCTGCCGATGGAAGCAATGCGTGAATTGCTGACTGGCTGCATGATCCACAAGGTTCTGACCATCAAAGAACCTCAATACTTAAGCGACAGGCTCATACTTCGAGAGGAGGTCTCTCAACGAGCAAGCCGCCACGGTGAGATGCTCCACTTCCCAAGGGTGGAGCGAGAATTGGGGAGGGGAAGTTTCTCATACTTCGGGCCGACGTTGTACAACGGCCTCCCTGGTACCCTAAAAGTAAACTTGTCTCTACCTTGTTTTAAGTCAAAGTTGAGATGTTATTTGAAGAATAGGTTTAATTAATATTAGTGTTGTACGTTGTTATGTATTTATTCTCAAATTAGTGTTTTTTTTTTTATTGTGTTGGTTATTTATTGTATATTATTGTTAGATCTTAAGACCAACATTGTATATTATTGTATGACTTGAGTTGATTTGAAAAACAGTTTTAACTGAAATACGCTCCAAAATAAAGGCATTTTTATTTTATTTTATTTTATTTTATTCAACAGTGAAAAACTCCCTTTTTATAAATTTAAAAACAAGTTTTTTATCTGATAGTCAAATATCAACATTTTAAAAATCATTATTTAAATTTGTTTTCATTTTACATGGTTTTTTTAGCCATTTTACATTGGTTTTTCAGTAAAATTATTTTTTAGCCTGAAAAAGACACTTTTTACTTACCTAACCAAACATAACTTATTCTAATTGTCTATTTACCTAACAAAAGTTTGTAATTTGTGTTACATTCAGCTGATTCATTTCCGTTTTTAAGATTAATAGTTGGTGTTTATAATGATCGCATAATGGCTGCTAATAGCAATAGAATCAGATAAAGATCAATTTCAAAATACAAATCAAGCACTTAACATGAGAAATCGTTACTCTTAAGTTTCAATTAGCTTCTGTTGTTGATAAAATTAATCAATTCAAATACAAACTAGTCCTGTAAGAAAACTACTTTTCTAAGTCATAACAACAAGCAATTTTAAAAGGGAAATCTTCAAACTGGAATTCTGAGGACATTCCCAAAGCAGTTACCCTAATCTACGATACATGTCAAAGAGAGCTTTCACATATGCTAAGAACAACATTAAAATCCTTTTCCAGCGAAAGAACAATAAAAAGGCACCTTAATCACATTACTGTTCAGCCAGGAATAATATACTTAAGCTTAGATATTTTAAAATCACAAATTAAAGTATTTACAGATTTTGAGAAAGACATGCTTTCATTGGATGAAATGTAGGTTAAATCGGATATTTGTTATGATCTGCCAAAGACAAAATGTTACACACTTGATCAACAGAACAGGTTGTTCTAATTTTGGAGTTAGTAGGAAAATGGAAACAGCTTATATATTGTGAGTTTGATAGGCCTATTGATTAGGTACTCTTTCATAAACTTGTTGGAACTGTTCAGGCTATAGGATTACATGTCCGTACATTTGTCTATGACACGAGACCCACAAACCAAAAACTTGTTGGTCAGTTGGGAATAAATCAGAGTAGGTATATGTGTGTGTGTGTGTGTGTGTGTGTGTGTGTGTATATTACTAGTATATTAGTTGTAACAAGTAAATTTGTACTGCTAATGTTTAAGATGATACTTTTTTGTTATTATTTTGATTTTTTAGTCTATTTGCATGTATGTAAGGCTATGTATGTTTATGTATATGTGAGTACTTGTCTAGGTTTATGTACTTGTAAGTACTAATGGGTGCCACAGGAGTGCACTTCTACATATACATCATGTTTTTACTTTGTTATTTTTTATGTCTTACAGCCACTTTACTTGAAATGTGGCTAGCACTAATTCTAAAGTCTTATAAAAATGTAATGTATTGTAACATTAATTGATGGAGTAAATATATACAGTAAAATCTGTCATATTCGGCCTAATATGGCGCCAGGGTAGGTCGGATAGCTTTGAAGTATATTTAATATGGAATTACTTTAATATGGAATTACCGTGTAAAGACATAGTTTTCATGTAGCGAATGCAATGCGGGTATTGCGCCTTTCATGTAGCGAATGCAATGCGGGTATTGCGCCTATGCTTTCAAGGAACTCATAATTAATGAATTGTTTATTACTGGGCTGTAAGGGTTTTCCAAAATATTCGGTAATAATTTTACAAAATAGCATACATTTTTATTTAACAACATTTAAAACTAAAATACTGTTGGCCTGCTAGTATCATGTTTTTTAGTAAGGTAGTTTCTGGTTACATGATGAAAAGAGGAAAATAAAAAGATTATAAATTTTATTTTATTTTAGAACATACAGTAGTAGATAAAAAAA
Source organism: Stictocephala bisonia (assembly GCA_035578905.1). Lineage (NCBI taxonomy): Eukaryota > Metazoa > Arthropoda > Insecta > Hemiptera > Membracidae > Stictocephala > Stictocephala bisonia. Next base: position 347,566 of record JAQJVL010000326.1, read on the forward strand.
CAAAGAAACACAGTATACTATAAACATTCGTAATTACGCACATGGAATGGTGACACAATATCAACTGTTGAAACTACCGACATGCCAGGGCAATGTTTCCAAAAATAACATAGGCAATGTTTGCTATGGGGAAATCCCTCATTAAGCTCCCCACCCCTTTCTTCTCAAGGTCAAGTGCTGGGAACCAAATTACCTTCTCTTTGTCAATGAGCCACCCGGGTTGGTTATCAGAGGTTCCGTATATCACAGGACCAGATATGCCAGGTTTTACTGTACAATTATAGTTTTGTATCATATCAATTTAGGAAGCATATTATCAAATGATTCTGTTTATTGTTCGTTATAGGAAGATTAATTATAATTTTGTAATGGGTCGAAACATTTTTGAGGAATACTCAACATAATATTGTTGTAACACATTAATCCAGTTAATTGGAGGAATGGGCAACTACGCTCAACATGAGCACAAAGAACAATGCTTTGCCTTCCAATGTAAAAACATTGATTATATGCTTGGTAAATTATTAGCAACCTCTTAGGTATTATACATTCTGTTACGAGTTGAAACAATTATAGTGTATATTAACAATTACTGTTACTACACATCGTTCAGTACTTACTGATAATTTGTATGCCATTACAAAAATAGTAGGTGAAGCAGTTCTATTCTACAGAAATAGCATTAACTGTAATCTGGACAATAAATGTTAGGTTATGTTATCACTGGTTTTAGTAGGTTATTTAAGTACCTATATCTTAACAACTCACGAACTGAAAGAAATAGTATTTCTTTTACTTATTCATAAAAATATAAATAATTTATAAAATAACAATCACTAAGATAAATAATTCAGAATTAAATTTACTAGCAATATGAATTTTGTGCATAACTGTACAATTGAATATTTCTGACAAGTCCTTAAAATGTTGTTAATAATAGTACAATGTAATTGCGTGTTTTCAACTTAATGAATAAAAAGCCTGCTGTTATATCAGATCTTTAACTAATAATCAGTTAAGGATCTGATCATTGATTAGTGAATCTAAAACAACTATCCACACACTACTTGGATGATAGGAGCGGCTGTAGATAAGGGGCTAAGGCGGTGGCTTGCCACGCATTCGGTCCGGGTTCGATTCCCGATATGACCACTAACAGTTTTTGCCCTGCCGCTCCCATGGTTCGGAAGTCACGTAAAGCCGTTGGTCCCCTGTTAAGTGTTAGAGAGGGCTTCTTAGCCCTAACTTCGGCTGGTAAAATAAGACGAACTTTAACTACTTGGAGAACAGATTGATTGGGATATGAAAATAATGCATACATTTTTTTAACTATTCAGCTTCGAAGAATAATAAAAGTTTAAAATTGAATATACCAAAATATTGTTTATTTGTACATAGAAAATAAAGAATATGAGAAAACAAAGTAGTCTATAACAACATGACAACAATCTACAACAAAAATATTCTAATATGATACAACAGGATGGAATCTAATATGATTCTAACCTAATCAATGTGATTATTTTCACTATAGTTCTGATTTTTCTTTTACTAAAAACAGTAAAAAATATTAAACTTTTGAATATCTCTTGTAACATGAACTTTTTGTCTTTTTCTCTTTAAACCCTTTTAACATTAACGTCTAGAGTTTATGATGATGCAAACATAACATTATCTCTAACGTATCTTAGTAACAGCTGGAATATAAAAAATAATTGGTGACAGAATTAGTTAAGTAAACAACTACAATCGGTACAATAACTTGTACATTGTAAACCAGTGATAGTAAAATATATAATAGTACAAAACATGAAATTACCTCTTCCTCCTCGAGCGGCATCTACTCTGTCTCGTTCATCTCGTACATCCGTATCTTCCATTAGCAGCTTGTCAAATTCTTTCCCTACCCATTTCGCTTGAATCCAGTGACATGCTTTAGTCATATAGCCATACTCTATTAAGAGTATAAGAGCGAGGTACAGAATCCAATCAAAAGCCAGGAACAACAAAAACTGTAGGATACCATGGGGGTTGGTTGTAGAGGTAAAACCAAGGAAAGACTGTTCGTTAATAGCTGAAAAAAATTAAATCCAAACAATGTTAGGATATTATATAAATATTCTCATGTCCTCATGAAAGCACAAACACAGTGGTTCTTTAGATAGGGACTGCTCGCTCAGCTTGACCAGTGAGACCAAAACCATGGAATGTGGTCTATATTTGTGTTTAGGGCTTTCTTTCACCTACTGACTTTTACATGATGCTAATGTAGTAGCTAAGTGGCTAAGACTTCGGACTGCAAGGTCCAAAGATAAAATCCACAACTGAGCTAATGGCCGGTACTCATTCATTGAATCAAGTTTACACAATGGCCTGCAGACTCATGCAAACTGGTAGGTAAAAAAAATAACATGGAAATCTGTCAATTTATGCACATTTACATTTGTGGAAATTGGAATCTAGTTGTCACTAGCGCCAACAGTATATTTAACTACCAAGAGTAGCCACGCAGGTCCCTCGAGAGAAGGAAGAGCGTAGAGGTGCACCCGCGCCAGCGCGCGAGAGCGACCGAAGTGGCAAAGGACGGCCACCATGCCGCCCCCCTGAAGGGGGTGGCGACATGATTGCTTTATTTTTTTATTTTTTTTTTTTTTCAGACGACTCTAGAAGTTGTTTCCTGACTGATTGTAATATTATTCTGTAACAAGTAGGACGGGCAAGTCTTCAGTTTGTTAGGTATTTTCTAATAATTTTATCTTTCGATACATCAGAGAGACAGCTTTCATTTTGAAATTTATTTGCAACAATTTTCTATTTTTTTATTTGAGAGAAAATTATTTTATCAATTGTTTCTACTTGTAGAATTTCACACTTTATATAATGATGCTGCCCCAATACTACTGTTTCATATTAATTACTTTTTTGTTAATAAAATACTAAATAAGTACTTATATTAATTAATAAAACACCTTTTACCTTTTTCAATAAATCTCATATGATCAAACGTGTTGAAAGAATATAAAGTATTGAAAGGAAAGACTCTAAGTGTTTGAAAAATCATTACATTGCCAAATTCAGCTCATTTAAATGCCTCCTTAGGCATATGAAAACAAAGTTACTCAATATGCTCATAGACCTTTAAATCTAGGTTGATTAAGACCCTCCGTATGACTTCACAAATCATATTATAAGTTGATGTTTTACAAACTATCTTTACCAAGTATCATACAAACTGTAAAACTCCACTAAAGAATTGAATTTCAAGGATAGTTAGTTTAAGTTTAATGAAATAATGTAGTATGTTGTAGTACTATATCAGATAAATTGGGAATGAAGAAAAAAGTGTGGAAAAAGAATATATTTAAAAAAAACTATTGGAAACTGCATGTTTACTTTGAAACATGGTTTATAAAATCATTATTTAATGAAAAGATAGCTTGACTAAAAGTATAAATATACATGCAGTAAAACCTCTTTATAATAAAGGCTGAAGGTGGTCCTTTATAATGAAAGTCTGCTTTATATGAAATGCTTTTTATGGAGTGCATGAACACGAATTAAAGTATCCTTTAGTTAGATATGAATATTTTGTACTTATTATTTTTTAAATAAAGAAGCTGTGGTGTATTATTATAAAATAAAACACCAGATTAATGTTACACAGTAAGCCTCCTTGCCATCTCTTGTACCCTTCTTGTCTTGGAGGGGTATGTTAGCCTTGGCTAGGCGATCCACAATTTATCTCTGTCCAAGGACTGAGAAGGCTGAAAGATTAAGAATCATTCACTCACGAACACATACTGGCAAACCCATTAAAATAGGCTATGACAACTGGCTAATTCAGGAAGTTCACTGAAATTAATTAGGGGTGTGCGAGTAATGATTTTTGAGTTCGAATCGAGTAGTTGGCATTTTTTTGAGTATTGAGTATTTTCGATCGAGTATTTACAGAAGGATTTCCTCTTCACCCAAGGCAACTGTAAAAGGCAGACACCATCCTAAGCCTATGTTAAGTTTTGCCAGATTCGTAAATATACACACCTAAACTGAACACAATAATTTTGATTTGTTGTTTGTAACTGTAATATTTGATAAATAAAACTTTTTACTTCCTGCCTTCCTACATTTTTATGTGGCATTGTTTTGTTTAAACTTTTTCCTTTTTTCAGAACTAATATTATGTAAGAAATTAAGATAGTATATGATTAATTGTAAAACTGTGGATTATCAAGATTTAATCTCTTCACTCATATCACAGATCAGATTTTCTATGGAAGCCAATTATACTGTTTCACAGCCGGCCGATATGTTTATCTGGTGGTTCAGTTCAAAGTGTACCACGAAAACGTAGCGAAGCTTGTTGGCAATAGCTGCATTCAACCAATCTGATGCTAAAATTCAGGCGTCCTCACCAAATGCAGTCATTTGCTTTCAGAATTGCCTCCTCTCAACAAAAAAATGATTGTGTACACACCAAGAAGAGTGGATCTGTATTCTGTGGGTATTTAATTCAGTAATAAAAAGGATACAACTAACCGGAAATAAGCTCTGAATTATATAATCAAATTTGAAAATCTGGATGCCAAAGACTGTAGTTCAATCGATTGATAGTAATAACTAAGCAGGTTTACTAAAAATAAATTTTAAAGTCGCTTAGGATGAATTAGTTTTTAAATTATGATCGGTAATGAAATATGTGCAACTTGAAACTACTTCCATACATGAGGCTACACTGAACAACAGATAAATAATTATGTCATAACGAGAAACTCATGAAAACCTGGCGTAATCGAAAGAAAACCATAGGCGTAGTTGACTAATATAATAGGTCTAGCTGATATTGGTGACGGGATGCAGTCTGAAATATCAGCTAAGTGCCAACTAGTGATACAGTAAAGATTTTGGGCAGCTATATTATAAACTTATGAATAAAAAAACGAGACGTTTGATAAGGCTTCGGTTCAATAAAATTTATTTTCCGAATCTCCAAAGTCATCTTATTTTGTTTAGGAAAGATCTTCCAACATGTTTCTCCCTCACTTGAGTTGATTCATGATTGTTTTACAGTTGACATCGACGTCAATATGAACAGAGAACCGTTCAGTGAGTTTACGAATCAAAATTATTGTACTTTACCATCTTTTACACTCCAACTGTATTATTGTCTAACCTAGTCAGAAAACCGTTCAACAATTTGACAGGAAAAAATATTGTATGCGCAAATGTTACACACATTTTGGCAATCTAAGGTGTTATCGGAATAATAATTAATAGACGTTTGCCTTGGATATATATATATATATTTTATTTGACGAAAAATAAATCATAATGTTGAGCCACACACTGCTAGAACGCCATTACCATATTTTTTATCATATGATGCAGTATTTTCTTACGTCAAATCATTGGACGATTCCCTGCTCAGATTAAAAAACAAAATAGACCTCAATCGACTCGCAAGAAATTACGATAATTTCAGTTCCTAAAAGGTATGTTATAAGTAGTACACACAACGTAATTGACGTTAAATGTATCGACTACCTGCAAAATTTAATCATATATCCAAGTCCAAATGTATCTTGTAGATACATTGTTTCAATATGTTTTTAACTATATAAATACATTTTTCAAAGGTAAATAAATAAGATAGGGACCTTAAATATGTGTTCTTACATTACAACCTACTCCCTGGATTTAAGTTATTATAATATAGATTTAAAAAAAATTAATATCATTCTATATAACATATATATGTTAAAGTATACAAAAATAAATAAAAATTAAAATTGTCTAATTAAGTAATTAACTAACAATAATATATCTTATATTAAATCATTTACTAAATCATACTTTTATTAAATGATTGGTGCAATACCTTGCACGTATGTATACAATAACCTAGATGAACTTTCACCTAGAAAAGATGGGAAGTTCGATTCTTGGGATGTAAAGTGACCTGTTCTCGGGACCCTTTTGATTGAACGGTATTATTTTTACCAAGCCAAGATGGCGGACATGCAACACCTAATATAAAGTGCTCCTCCTTTAAGTGATGTTTATTAGTGGATAAACCAACAATATTCTGCTAATTTACTCACCAGGACAACATAACTGTAAGTCTAAGCACATAGTATATAAAAGAAGAGGAATTTCAGCCTCAAAACAAGATTTTCATACTAAGTAATTTTGCCAAGCTGGCCTACTATATCTGGACAACACCTCATCAATCTCAGAACACTAAGTATTTTTCTTTGGCATTTATATTATATTTACCACTCAAATTTAAAATAACTTAACAATTTTAGTAAGCATCTCATGATAAATATATCTTAAAGAATCAATTTCAAATTAAATATTTTCTGAAGTACGCACAGTCCTACTACGTCATCAAGAACTGACGTCACAATTATGCCATCACTGCTGTGTACACAACTGAGTACTGCTGCCTGGCCATAAGTGTGCCAGACTACTGACCTTGATAACTGTGTCAGCACTACTCAGCACAGAGAGATTATTCTACATGACAAGCCGCCTTGATTCTGGCAATTACAATCAAACATTAAACATTGACATTTTTATAAAATTTGACACTTTATCAGACAAAGTCTATATAATACTTAAATATATAATTCAATTATTCGCTATCCAATAACATATCATCCATTTATATAAACATAAAAATGACTACATTCCTACTTGGTGACATAGTATTTGCCAAGGTCCGAGGATACTCACTGGCCGGCTATAATAGAAAGAATAGAGATAGACACGTTAGGTAAATCTGTTTACCATCTTAAATTTTTTGGTACCCATGATAAAGCCATGCTGAAAGAAAATAACATATGCACCTATGAAGAAAATAAACATAAATATGGGCAACCTAAAACAGAAAACTTCAAAAACAAACACTTTAACAATGCCCTGAAGGAAGCGGAAAACTATACAAAATCAGAAGACAATATAGTATTCAATGCCTCCAAACAACCATTGGAAATTAATGAAGATTATAAAAGCTTGGAACATGTGGTTGAACAAGTAAATAGTTCTCAAGAGTTGGAGGCCACTGACCTAGACAGACAACTAAAAAAACCCTCCAGGTCTAATATTGAGACTTGGCAATATCAAGAATGTCATAAAATGACTTACTATGATTCATGTAATGTTAGTCCTGCTATGGACAAAATCAACTCAAAACTACTAAATTATGGAAATATAGAGAAGCTTGACCTAGAAACCTCACTGACACTAGCTGCTGAAGTTGGTAACACACTGCTAATAGAAAATGCTTCACTAAAGGAAGATCTCCACAAATTAACCCTCACCAACTCTAAACTCATATTAAAAATGAAGAATACAGAAAACTTAACTAATGAAAGCATCCTAAATGACCAAATTGAAACACTAATAAAAGAAAAACAAAATATCTCAGAATCAAATGTCAATCTTGTAGAAAAATTAAACGAAGCAGAAAAACAATTATTGAAAGAAAAAAAACTAAGATATGAACTCACAGCTACTTTTGAAGAATATGACAGACAAAATGAAGAAACTATATCTAAACTAGAACAACTTAATCATAGTCTAAAAAATGAAATTAAACATCTCAAACAGAATAAACAACTCCACTTAAATCAAACCGATAAAGTGAAAAGTTATTCTGATATGGGAATTCAAACTTCTCATAGTGAAGAAGTAAAATACTACAACACTAATTCAACTATTCTAAAAGAACTAACTGAAATAAAAATAAAACAAAATGAAATGGAGCTCATTCTTAAATCACTGGCTAAGCATCTACAACAAAATCAAAACATTGATACATCTTTGCCTAAACCAACTATACAATCTCATAACCATAAAACTAAGCCGTATAATAAAGAAAAGAAAAAGTGTGTTAGTGCAGTACACAAAAATAATGTGTATAGCGCAGCGCTAAAAATGACAAAATATAACTCCCACTATGGAACCAAACAAAACCAAATATCACATACTCCATTTAAATCAACACAGGATCTCGACACAACAAACAATCAATATGTACAGAAGAGTGGGGGAGCCAGCCAAACCCCGTCACAAAAACTGAACAACCCTACTATAGCACAACTTGACCTTTCATCTGGACAGCTTTCAGGGAAGAGTGGGGGAGCTAGCCAAACCCCGTCACAAAAACTGAACAACTCTACAATGGCACAAGACCTTGATCTGACATCTGGACAGCTATCAGAGAAGAGTGGGGGAGCCAGCCAAACCCGTCACAAAAACTGAACAACTCTACACTGGCACAAGACCTTGACCTTTCATCTGGACAGCTTTCAGGGAAGAGTGGGGGAGCCAGCCAAACCCCGTCACAAAAACTGAACAACTCTACAATGGCACAAGACCTTGATCTGACATCTGAAAAGCTATCAGAGAAGACGGGGGGAGTCAACCAAAAGCTGACACAACAACAGGACAGTCTTTCAATGGCTAAAAAACTAAATATAAATAAGACCAATGAACATTTTTTAGACTAAAATAGGTGTACTTTACCTTCACGTCAAACAGTTCACAGTGTGTGAGTTGAGAATACCAACTACATGTTTCGCCGTGAATACGGCATCTTCAGGTTGTAGAACATAAAAAATAAATAAGTCCCAGTGGGATACGTCACAAATTAATTAAAAAACACAGTTTACACATAAAGACATCGAACATTAAAACTTTTGGTAGGCCTACCACACATATTTCACGGTCCACGGCGCGATCGGAAGCAGACTGGAAACAATTCGATTAGGTTACTCCTCCCACCACTCTTCTGTTATCAGTAGGGCAATGGTCGATTTGTCCAGGTCCACTGTTTAGAGACATTATTGTGTTGAAAATAGAATGAGACCTAAATTTTAGTTTTTCATTAAGTACGGAATCTTTTGTATCGTTATTACTAAAACTTTTATAAATTTCGAATTGTTCCAGGGAGTCTAATTTGCTTCCTTTGTTGCAGATATGTAAAATATCTAAGCCATTATTTAAATCGGCCATGGTGTGATTTTTGTCAACCAAGTGTTGAGCAAAGGTCGACTTTTGTTTGTCTGCTCGGGCGTCAGGGCGGTGTTCCTTATAACGCTGAGCAAAGGTTCGCCCCGTTTGTCCAATATAAAAATTCTGACAGTCCATACAAGAGATTTTATACACGCCGGATTTATCTGTTTTGTTTTCGATGGACTTTTTTAATGACAACACATGTTTTGTTTTGTTTGTAGTTCTGAAGACTAGTTGGAGGCCATGTTTTTTGAAATCCCTCTTTAGGCTATTCTGGATTAAATGATTATATTCCACACACACGTATTTATTTTCTTGGGGTCCAGTAACTAAAACTGTATTATCTTTATTTTTGTGTTTGGAAACGATCCTGTCAATTATCCTGCTTTCATATCCGTTGGAAATCGCTATATGTTTTATTAAGTTTAATTCTTTGTTATAATCAGTAGGCGATAAGGGAAATTTTAGCATTCTGTGAGTGAGGCTATTAAAAGCAGCAAGTTTCTGTGACATTGGATGGTAGGAAGTAGCATGTATTGTTTGGCTCGAAGTTGTCGGCTTCCTGTAAATGCTATAATGGAACTTGTTGTCTTTCTTTTCAATAATTATATCTAAAAAATTGATTTTTCCATCTTGTTCAGTGTCTAAGGTGAATTTGAGTTTGGGCGTTATGCTGTTTAAGTAATTTAGTAATAGATTCAGCTGTCTTGTGTTCCCATTGAATAACATAATGGTATCATCTACATAACGGTTGTATAATGAGATCTTATTTCTGTATTTATTATTTTCGGAAAAAATAAATTCATTTTCGATGTAGTTGAGATAGATGTCAGATAAGATACCAGATAAGGGCGAACCCATGGCTAGGCCGTCCGGTTGGGAGTAATATTTGCCTTCAAATGTAAAATAATTCTGTTTTAACACTTCTTTCAGTAGGAATACAAGTTCTAAAATGGCTTCAGGCAATAAGGTGGAGTTCTTTGATAAATTATCTTGGATTAATTCTATGGTTTTGACAATTGGTACATTAGTGTATAAGTTTACTACATCGAAAGATGCTAGGGTTTGATGCATTTGAATATTAATATCTTTTGTATTATGAATAAATTCAAACGAATTTTTCAGACTGTAGTTATTAGTTAGTTTAATGTGGTTACGCAGAATTTTTTCCAACTTTTTCGCTATTTTATAGGTGGGTGCAGAAGTGAAATCTATTAATGGTCTGATTGGTATTCCGGTTTTATGAACTTTGGGCAAGCCTTTGAATCTAGGTGCAGATGGGTTCATTACTTTTAAGTATTTTGCTTCATCTTTGGTCAAAATTAATTTCGACTCATTAATTAACTTTTTTATTTTCCTTTGATAGGTTTTTGTAGGATCTTTAGTGAGTGGTGTGATATTATTTGCTATTAAAAAATCGTCTACCTTTTTGACATAATCGATTTTGTTCAGAATGACGGTAGTATTTCCCTTTTCGGCTTTGCATAAGGTGGCGTTACTCTGGATTAACTTATCTTTTATTCGTTTAAGGGTGACAGTTTCCTTTAACATAATGCGGAAAAAATGTGGTTGAGAAATGAAATTAAATTTATGTATAGAAAGAAACAAATGCTTAATTCGCTACTATTAAAGAAATATCTAGAATTAACAAACACGTTACATCCCGCTCAGTTGGAAAGCGTCCTACTGAACATTGAACTGGATATTGCCCGATTGATAAGGAATAAAAAGACCGTTTTGGAAAAGAAACTAACATGTCTTATAAATACGCAGCATAAAAAAGAAACAACTTTATTACCTGATTTCAATTTTTACCCCCGCGTAGTTAATAACACGGATATTGGGTTTGATGACGATGAGCTGTCACTTTTGAATAAGGGCCTTAATTATAACCTGCCTAGAATTAATAAGAATTCACTATTTAATGAACTTATTAACGCAGAATGTGCTATAAAGGCAATTCCCGAGGAAGAGGATCGTGAATTTTCCCGTTTCAAAATGTCTAAAAAACTCAAAAAATCTTTTAATAATAGTTTATCCGTAAAAGGAACTAACATCTCAGACATTCACAAAAAGGAAACTGTCACCCTTAAACGAATAAAAGATAAGTTAATCCAGAGTAACGCCACCTTATGCAAAGCCGATAAGGGAAATACTACCGTCATTCTGAACAAAATCGATTATGTCAAAAAGGTAGACGATTTTTTAATAGCAAATAATATCACACCACTCACTAAAGATCCTACAAAAACCTATCAAAGGAAAATAAAAAAGTTAATTAATGAGTCGAAATTAATTTTGACCAAAGATGAAGCAAAATACTTAAAAGTAATGAACCCATCTGCACCTAGATTCAAAGGCTTGCCCAAAGTTCATAAAACCGGAATACCAATCAGACCATTAATAGATTTCACTTCTGCACCCACCTATAAAATAGCGAAAAAGTTGGAAAAAATTCTGCGTAACCACATTAAACTAACTAATAACTACAGTCTGAAAAATTCGTTTGAATTTATTCATAATACAAAAGATATTAATATTCAAATGCATCAAACCCTAGCATCTTTCGATGTAGTAAACTTATACACTAATGTACCAATTGTCAAAACCATAGAATTAATCCAAGATAATTTATCAAAGAACTCCACCTTATTGCCTGAAGCCATTTTAGAACTTGTATTCCTACTGAAAGAAGTGTTAAAACAGAATTATTTTACATTTGAAGGCAAATATTACTCCCAACCGGACGGCCTAGCCATGGGTTCGCCCTTATCTGGTATCTTATCTGACATCTATCTCAACTACATCGAAAATGAATTTATTTTTTCCGAAAATAATAAATACAGAAATAAGATCTCATTATACAACCGTTATGTAGATGATACCATTATGTTATTCAATGGGAACACAAGACAGCTGAATCTATTACTAAATTACTTAAACAGCATAACGCCCAAACTCAAATTCACCTTAGACACTGAACAAGATGGAAAAATCAATTTTTTAGATATAATTATTGAAAAGAAAGACAACAAGTTCCATTATAGCATTTACAGGAAGCCGACAACTTCGAGCCAAACAATACATGCTACTTCCTACCATCCAATGTCACAGAAACTTGCTGCTTTTAATAGCCTCACTCACAGAATGCTAAAATTTCCCTTATCGCCTACTGATTATAACAAAGAATTAAACTTAATAAAACATATAGCGATTTCCAACGGATATGAAAGCAGGATAATTGACAGGATCGTTTCCAAACACAAAAATAAAGATAATACAGTTTTAGTTACTGGACCCCAAGAAAATAAATACGTGTGTGTGGAATATAATCATTTAATCCAGAATAGCCTAAAGAGGGATTTCAAAAAACATGGCCTCCAACTAGTCTTCAGAACTACAAACAAAACAAAACATGTGTTGTCATTAAAAAAGTCCATCGAAAACAAAACAGATAAATCCGGCGTGTATAAAATCTCTTGTATGGACTGTCAGAATTTTTATATTGGACAAACGGGGCGAACCTTTGCTCAGCGTTATAAGGAACACCGCCCTGACGCCCGAGCAGACAAACAAAAGTCGACCTTTGCTCAACACTTGGTTGACAAAAATCACACCATGGCCGATTTAAATAATGGCTTAGATATTTTACATATCTGCAACAAAGGAAGCAAATTAGACTCCCTGGAACAATTCGAAATTTATAAAAGTTTTAGTAATAACGATACAAAAGATTCCGTACTTAATGAAAAACTAAAATTTAGGTCTCATTCTATTTTCAACACAATAATGTCTCTAAACAGTGGACCTGGACAAATCGACCATTGCCCTACTGATAACAGAAGAGTGGTGGGAGGAGTAACCTAATCGAATTGTTTCCAGTCTGCTTCCGATCGCGCCGTGGACCGTGAAATATGTGTGGTAGGCCTACCAAAAGTTTTAATGTTCGATGTCTTTATGTGTAAACTGTGTTTTTTAATTAATTTGTGACGTATCCCACTGGGACTTATTTATTTTTTATGTTCTACAACCTGAAGATGCCGTATTCACGGCGAAACATGTAGTTGGTATTCTCAACTCACACACTGTGAACTGTTTGACGTGAAGGTAAAGTACACCTATTTTAGTCTATTTACAACAGTTCAGGGGCTACAAAATGGATTTTAACATTTTTTAGTCCATATGTACCAAAAGAAAACAAAATTCAAGACCAGATACTTCCTCAACTCAAAAATAAGACATCAGGCGCTAAGAAAAAATTAACTATAGTACACCAAAACATTTGTGGACTTGAAAAGAAAGTCGATAGACTTAATCACTTTCTCAACAACACTAATCCCAGCATATTAGTTCTTACCGAACATGGCCTTAAACAAGAGGAATTAGAAAGTACAAAAATTAAAGGATACTCATTAATAACCAACTACAGTAGAGAGGACCATAAGCTAAGTGGTGTAGCCATATATAGCAAAGACACTATAGCAAACTGTACAAAACAAATTACTATTTGTCACCTCTGTCAAGAACTTTGCTGCGAAGCGGCATTGGCAACAGTGGAGTCAAGGGAAAGAAGTACTTACATTCTTGGGGTCTATAGATCTCCAAGTGGAAACACCAGAGCTGGAATAAATGTATTATCAAGTATCCTTGACGACATTCAAGCACACAATAAACAACTTGTGCTGATTGGGGACATAAATATTGACAGGTTGAAACTACAGATAATTCCGTCTTTGAAAACGAGCTCTCAACTCATAACATCAGAAGACTGCCTCTATCTGCAACCCGTATTACTTGTAACACAGCAACCTCGATTGACTGTATATGCACTAACATATCTGAGGACTGTATCGACACAACTATAATAAAAACAGGCCTATCTGACCACACCGCCCAATTATGTAGTATACATAAGTATGACTTAACCTCTCTACCACAAATGACCTTCAAAAGATACTTCAGTCCAACCAACCTAGATAAACTAAAATGTTTGCTGGCAAATAAAAATTGGAACGAATTATACTCCACTTCTGATGCAGAGGCAGCTTACAATATTTTTCAAGGAGTCTTACAGGCATCACTTGACATTGCCTGCCCCAAGAAGAAAAGAAAAACAAAAAATAAATACATCTGCTATGACAATGAAGCAAAAAATATCAAAAACACATTTTTAAAGGCACTATCTCAATATGAAATCTCAGGAGACATCAAAGACAAAGAAACTATGAGAGGAAGAAGAACTATGACATGACACTTAGAAACCTACAGCGAAGTGCGAATGTACGCTTTATTGAATCTGCAGAAAATAAAAGCAAAGCTTTATGGACTATAGTTAATAATGAAAGGAAAGCGCAACACCAACTGCAGCCACAGATCCGAATTGTAATTAACGATGAAAAGATAGATAACCCCACTAAAGTTGCAGAACATTTTAATAGTTTTTCAGCCAAATAGCCGACATAACACTGAACCAAAACAAGAAAACACTAGACAATTTTAACGACAATGAAATTAATCTGACCAGAACAGTTGACTGCCAAACATGTCTTTCTTTTACCCCAACTAACAATAGAGAAGTGCGAGCTGTAATAAATTCACTTAAAACAAAAACATCCAGCGGGTTTGATGAATATTCATCTAAAGTCGTAAAATATTGTGCTGACGAACTAACTCCACCTTTAGTGAATATTATAAATAAATCACTCAGTCTTGGTCTTTTTCCCTCTGCTTTGAAGTTATCAAAAGTGTATCCAAAACATAAAAAGGGCCCTACAACAGAGGTGGAAAATTATAGACTTATATCATTGGTTTCAACCTTCTCGAAAATAATAGAAAAAGTGGTCTTGAATAGACTCATGACTCATCTACGACAACAACACCTGATTACCAAGTCTCAACATGGGTTCTTGAAAGGTAAATCAACAACTTCCGCCATTATCAGCCTTGTTGACTACATCATCGAACAAATTGACAAAGAAAATTATATCTCTGCTCTTTTTCTTGACTACAGCAAAGCTTTTGACTGCCTAGGACATGACATGATCTCAAGAAAACTATCGTCTTTAGGTATTAGAGGTACAGAAAACAAATGGTTTGTAAGCTATTTATCTGGGCGAAGTCAAGTAGTTGAAATACATAACACTACACTAAGCCATATATCCACAACCCAGTCAAACCCCCTCCCCGTCACACGAGGCGTACCTCAGGGCTCAGTCCTAGGTCCAGTCCTTTTTGTTCTCTTTATAAATGATTTTCCAGCATACATCCAAGATCACGACACTACCTGTGTAATGTATGCTGATGATACAACGTATCAATATCACCGTACGTGTATGGGTGGGTGGGTGGGTCAATATCACCGTACGTGTATGGGTGGGTGGGTGGGTCAATAAACTGATCAAGAACACCACTGCTGAAGGCGTATATGCGTCTGCCTCTAACTCGCTAGAAAAGGCCCTGAGTTACTGCAAAAGAAATGACCTAGCTGTAAACTCAAAAAAGACAATACAAGTAAATTTCAGTAGAAAAAAGGGCCACATCCCTAAAATCCCTGACATTGCAGTTGAAACCCATGTAAAATTTCTTGGAGTCACCCTAGACTGTAACTTAACCTGGAATGAGCATGTTAATAAACTTTGTAAAAAAATAAACAGTGGCATATATGTTGTTCGGCGGATAAAATGGATCGGAAACGTAGAGGCAGCAAAAACAGCTTACCATTCACTAGTAGAAACACATTTGAGATATGGACTAGTGGTATGGGGAGGATCCTCAGCTGGAAACCTCAAAAGGTTACTAATTCTACAGAAGAAAGCTATTAGAATCCTCGCTGACCTTGAAACTCATCAGAGCTGCAGAAACGCTTTCAAATCCATGAAGATAATAACCATACATGGATTGTACATTCAAGAAGTAATCCTGCATGCTCATCAACGAGGCCTCCAAACAGGAAAAGATCCCCACCCTACAATACCTGTCATGCAACTAATTATGTTCTACCCTCACACCGTACAGCACTCTATGAAGAAAAACCATCCTACATTGGCAGAAAACTATGGAACACACTACCAGCCGCAGCCAAAGGTCTGAATCTATGTGTGCTTAAGAGAGAACTTCACGACTTCCTCATAAACTATCCATGCTACACTCTTGAAGAATTCCTGGAAGCATGTAAAGAATGGACACTTGATGTAACTTAATTTTATTACACTAATGTCCATTTCAACTGTAACTGTCACTATGACACTATTACCATTCTTGAAGAATGTGTCAATAAAGAATATTGTCTATTGTCTATTGATTTGAACGAAAATATGCATAATTTCCAAGGCGTACAGACTATTAGATTTGTATCCGAAACAGGTATTTTTGAGCATCTTGAACCGGATCTCTCGTCTCCTTTCTTGAGCCAAAGCACTAACCAGCACTTCTGTTTTATTCATGCTATTTTAGGTTAGGTTACAAGTGACTGGTAGACTCGACAACCAACATGTATGATCGCTAATACGGTCACTATTCACAGTGATCACTACCTTCCCAGCTCTTTTGTTCACTTTGAATTGAACTAGTTCAAATCATAATGAATGAACTCGTTTACTATGTCGACTAGTTCATTTCACTGTCGTCGTGTAATATCTATTCTTAGGGGTATTTGTTTAGTTCATAATTACACGTACCAAACTGATAACGTATGATTAAGGGTAAAATAAAACACAAGGAAGCGCACATTTTTTATTCATAACTTATTAAACTGTTTACTCTTCAAACTAAATTAAGATGTGAATCTGATATTTCATGAAATACAACTACTCGATCGAACTTTAATTTCAGAAGCTTCGAGCCGAGTTCGAGTTGTAAAATACTTGATCAAATACTCGAAGTTTCGAGTACTCGCACACCCCTAAAACTAATAATAAATTCAATAATATAATTTCATTTTAAAATATCAATACTAATTGCAGTTTTATTTAAAACAAGGCCAAACATCAAACATAGCATAATGTTTGTAGTTTTAACATTTATTTAACATATTAAGTGATAAGTAAAGAAAAAAAAGTTAGAAATAAGTATATTTGGACATTTTGAATGAACTATTTCAATGAAACCAAAATATAAAATATGATTGCCATTTTAAAAGTTGCTTTCATGTAGTATCTGTCATTGAGTATGTCACGAAATGTTGCGAGCGAAGTTATGTCTGTTATGAGCGAAGTCCGCTATAATGAGGTTCTACTTTACCAAGGAACAATTTTAATTCTTTATGTTCAATTATTACAACCTTCCCTACAATAGATTGATTTTATAGGTAGCGACCAATTTTTGAACATTGTTCATGAGAGATAGAGAATGTGGAACGTAAGTACACAACCTCTCAATGTCATAAGATTTGACATTCCCCATTGTTGCCACTATAGGTTGCAAGAAATGGTACGATAAGGTAGGTAGAGATTATAGGTGTGTTGTATCATGCCCCAACTTGTGACATCTTTGGTACGATCGAGCCTCAGCAAATTATTAAACGAAAAATAGAAGTACAGAAGAGTCCCGCTATTCTGAACTAATTGGGAACGAACCATATTCAGTTTAGCGGGAAGTTCAGAATAGGGGGAATAATATAAAATAAAAGCATATTGACTGGTTAAAGGCATAAACATTTAACATTAAAGTTGAAGCAGTTGCAATGGATGGATCAAGGTTACGCCCTCTCGCCCCATTTCAAATATCCTTTAAAGACGTCCAGCCCACTACTAAATAGGTCTACATATGTCTTGTTATATGTCTGTTCTAATACCATTTCTCTATACTGATCCTTGATTCGTAATAAGTGATGATTTATTTAGGTTTCTGTTAATTTTTTGTCACATCACAAATTTCAGTATTGATATTTCAAGGAGAAAATATCGTTAATTATTTATAAAAAATGTAGGAGGGGATAATATAATGGGAAATCAAACAACTAATTGAATATCAATTTTCTGTACTTTAGTGTCAACTTGATACAGTTTAGTACTGATCGATCCGACTGTACAGATTAGTGAAAGTCGGAAGAGGAGGGCAGTGACTTTTGATGACTAACATTGACAGAATGGCGTTCTAAAAATAACTTACAGAGGCAGTACACACCCACCAATAAAAGACAACACCCTTCTTCCATTAGTCAAAAAGGTTCCGGGTTGTGAAAACGCACAGGAAAGCTGTATTCGTGAATGAACTGCTGTTGACGACAATGGCCACCAGGATTATGAAGATGAAGATATCGTAGCAATGGTGCAGGGCTCACAAGCTGAGATTGATTCGGACTAAAGTGATGAAGAAGACGTGAATGCTCAAACTGACATCATATCCTCGCTTTATACTATGTTGAACATAATAAACTTCATCAGCACCAAGTGACATAATGTTCATGTGGCGATGGCAGAACATTGCATCTTCAAGTAGATTTAATGCTCGTCAGAAAAAAATCACTGGCTTTACTTCTAAAGTGTGCAGTATTACTCATTTAGTTATTTTGTGTGTTCATATAAATGATTAAAGCTTATTCTTCAGATTTATTTAAATGGAGACAATATGAACTGTAAGTAACCAGTTTTCATTCCACTTTCATTTTGTCTTTTTAGTTATACTTGGCTCTGTTTTTAACTAATACTTCTTCTTAAACATAAAGTTATACAAGAACTAACCTTTTCTACTGTTGAACTGTAGTTAACATTTGAATTCATATTTAAGACTACTTTTTATATCAATAAATAATCATTATTTACCAAAAATTAATTCTCTTCATAATTTTTCTTGTTTTTAACTACTGACAAACTATGTTCAGAATAGGCAGATTTTCGGTATAGTGGGGTTCAGAATAGCGGGACTTTACTGTAGTCTGATTCAAGTCATTAGCTTTCGCTGTTTCTTCTACCAAGTTAAATTAATTCCATACTCTATTAACGCTACTAATTTTATGATAAAGGATCTAATTTCCCTTTGCTAGATGTTGTACTGCTTACTAGTATAAGGGTGAAAAGTTCTCGACCTGACTCAGAGAAGGTATTTATTTTGTGTAACCTGTTAAATCTATAACAGGTTACATTGCTGTAACCATGTTATTTGTCCTGTTTCGTTAAATAACGCTTATCTCTTGACAACTGAACTTGACACATGGAAATACAAATAGTACGATGAAAAGCAAAACAAGGTTAACCTTCACCAGTTGGCAGTTGTTATCGCTAGTTAGTATTCTATTGACAGTTAATTATTTTGTTTCTGGTAGTGGAAACAAAACATTGTTGTCGAAGGTGAAATTAAGGTTAGCTTAAAAGAACATATTGTGTAACTACTGTTTTATGGATTATTAGGTTTAACTTTCAATTGAACAAAAGCATTACACATTAATAGTTTTGTGAACTTTTGTAACTTTTAAACATTATTATGCTATATATAATAAAATATATAATAAAAATTAGATAAAATGGATGTTAGTGACGAGGCCGATCTCTTTCCAGATCTATTGCTGTATTCTTTATGTATTAAGAAAATTAATTTATGTTTGTCAGTTTGATTTGATTAAAGTTTATACTGTAGATCAACTTTCGCAGTAGAGTTTGCGGTAAGGCTATTCTATACGGATTTTAGTGCCAGATTGCAATTTTTGCTTAATTTAAATATTTAAAATTTTTACTCTAAATTTATTTTAAATTATTTTACAGTTTATTTAACATGTATCTTTATGAATATTTATATTTAATCACTGATACAATCATTTCATAAATTCTAAAACAATGCCCCAAACTTTAATACTTATTCAGCGAACTAAATAAATAGTGTTAGAATGTATTGCTTACTTCATTTCAGTGTTTTCATTTTTGAAAATTAGGGGTTACATACTCGACTCGAAAAAAAATTGAACTCGAAATTATGTCTGAAAACTAGAGGTGTGCGAGTAATCGAAACTTTGAGTATTTGATCAAGTATTTTACTACTCAAACTCGGCTCGAAGCTTCCGAAACTACTCGAAGTTCGATCGAGTAGTTGTATTTCACGAAATATCGGATTTACATCTTAATTTAGTTTTAAGAGTAAACAGTTTTATACGTTTTGAATAAAAAAATGTCGCTTCCTTGTATTTTATTTTACCCTTAATCTTACGTTATCAGTTTGGTACGCGTAATTATGAACTAAACAATTTGCTTAAAAATAGGTAGTACACGACGACAGTCAAATGAACTAGTTGACATAGTGAACGAGTATGATTCACTATGTCAACTAGTTCAACGAGTATGATTGAACTAGTTGAAGTGAACTAGTTCAAGTCAAAGTGATCAACAGAGCTGGGAAGGTAGCAATCACGGCAAATAGTTAGCGTAGTAGCAATCACACATAATGGTTGTCCGAGTCTACTAGTCACTTGTAATCTAACCTAAAATAGCGTGAATAAAACAGAAGTGCTGGTTAGTGTACTTTATGACCCAAGAAAGGGAACGAGAAATCCAGTTCAAGATGCTCAAAAAGACCTGTTACCGATACAAATCTAATGGTCTATACGCCGTGGAAATTAAGCATATTTTTGTTCATATCAATAATACCACTCAATCAAAATGGTCCCGAGAACGGATCACTTTACATCCCAAGAATCAAACTTCCCATCTTTTCTAGGCGAAAGTTCATCCCGGTTGTAGTATACGTATGTACGTGCAAGGAACCGTTCAGCTTCTTTTCGGAACTGAAATTATCGTATATTTCTCATGAGTCGATTGAGATCTATTTTGTTTTTTTAATCTGAGCAGGGAATCGTCCAATGATTTGACGTAAGAAAATACTGTATCATATGATAAAAAATATGGTAATGGCGTTCTAGCAGTGTGTGGCTCAACATTATGATTTATTTTCCGTCAAATAAAATATATATATATATATATATATATATATATTAATATAAAGTTAAAAATTAGGGCTACTTACGTATTTTAGGATGTAATAAAATTAAAAAACTGAGTACCCTTATATTTTAATAAAATATATAAAATAAAAATAATCAGTTTTAATAAAAAAAATATAAGGGTACTCAGTTTTTTAATTGTATTACACCCTAAAAAATATATATATATATACACAAGGCAAACGTCTATTAATTATTATTCCAATAAGACCTTAGACCACCAAAATGTGTGTAACATTTGCGCATACGATATTTTTTCCTGTCAAATTGTTGAACGGTTTTCTGACTAGGTTAGACAATAATACAGTTGGACTGTAAAAGGTGGTAAAGTACAATAATTTTGATTAGTAAACTCACTGAACGGTTCCCTGTTCACATTGACGTTGATGTCAACTGTAAAACAATCATAATTCAACTCAAGTGAGGGAGAAACATGTTGGAAGACCTTTCCTAAACAAAATAAGACGACTTTGGAGATTCGGAAAATAATTTTTATTGAACCGAAGCCTTACAAAACGTCTCGTTTTTTTATTCATAAGTTAATAATATAGCTGCCCAAAATCTTCACTGTATCACTAGTTTGCACTTAGCTGTTATTTCAGACTGCATCTCGTCGCCAATATCGGCTAGACCTATTATATTAGCCAACTACTTCTATGGTTTTCATTCGATTACGCCAGGTTTTCATGAATTTCTCGTTATGACATAATTGTTAAGTGTAGCCTCATATATGGAAGTAGTTTCAAGTTGCACATATTTCATTACCGATCATAATTTAAAAACTAATTCATCCTCAGGTACTTTAAAATGTATTTTTAGTAAACCTGCTTAGTTATTATTATCAATCGATTGAACTACAGTCTTTGTCATCCAGATTTTCAAATTTGATTTTATAATTCATAGCTTATTTCCGGTTAGTTGTAACCTTTTTATTACTGAATTAAATACAGAATACAGTTCACTCTTCTTGACGTGTACATAATCAATTTTTTGTTGAGAGGAGGCAATTCTGAAAGCAAATGACTGCATTTGGCGATGACGCCTGCATTTTAGCATCAGTTTGGTTGGATGCAGCTTTTGCCAACAAGCTTCGCAACGTTTTCGCGGTACATTTTGAACTGAACCACCAGATAAACATATCGGTTGGCTGTGAAACAGTATAATAGGCTTGCATAGAAAATCTGATATGTGATGTGAGTGAACTTATTAAATCTTTATAATCCACGTTGTTTCAATTAATAATATACTTTCTTAGTTTCTTACATCATATTAGTTATGAAAAAAGGAAAAAGGTTAAACATAACATAGCCACATAAAAATGTAGGAAGGCAGGAAGTAAAAAGTATTTTTTATGAAATGTTACAGTTACAAACAACAAATCAAAATAATTGTATTCAGTTTAGATGTGGTACATATTTAGGAATCTGGAAAAACTTAACATAGGCTTAGGATGGTGTCTGCCTTTTACAGTTGTCTTATATGAATAGGAAATCCTTCTGTAAATACTCGATACTCGAAAAAAATGCCAACTACTCAACTCGACTCGGCTCGAACTCAAAAATCACTACTCACACACCCCTGCTAAAAACTCGATTCAACTCGACTCGAATCCTAAAACTGCTACTCGCGCACCCCTATAGCACAAAGGTCATTAGTTTTTATAACAAGATTCAACTTCCTAGTTCTAGAAGTTTGCGAAACAAAGTCTTTTCAGAACACGCGTTTTGTGTGTTTTGTTAAAATGTATAAACTTGAATATTGTTTGGACATAATGTTCTTTATTTTGGAGGGATTGACTCCTAAGGAAATTCAAAGTTGACCAAAGTTTCCAGTGACACTGCTCCTTCAATTTCAAACGTTAAAAAAGTAGGCAGCTGAATTGAAAATGGTCGCACATCCCTTGAAGATGACTCACGTAAAAGACGGCCAAAAACTGCAACTACACCAGAAATCATTGAAAAGGTGCAAAATATTGTGTTGGATGATAGGCAAGAAAAGGTGTGAGGAATAGCTGAGGCTGTGGGCCATATGGGAAGAAAGGGCGTAATACGTCTTGCATGAAGAATTAGGAGGCACAGGCTCTGCACCAGATGGGTGCGACATTTGCTCAATGCAGATTAAAAGCAAATGCGCGAACGACCTTTGCAGCATGTGGATGTTTGGTTTGGAGAGATTAAGCAGAGACCCGATCGATTTTGTACGTTGATTTGTTACCATGGATGAGACAAGAGTACACCACTACACGCCAGAAACTAAACAACAGTCGAAGTAGTAGGTGGAAGCCAGAGGTGCAGCGCCAAAGAAAGCAAAGTCGATCGCATCTGCCAGAAAGGTCATGGCCAGTGTGTTTTGGAATCCCAAAGGGATCCTGTTTATTGATTACTTTGAAAAAGGCAGAAAAATTACTGGCAAATACTACATTAACATTCTTGACCAGATGGACGTTAAAATTTGCTAGACGAGGCCTGGCTAGGAGACTAAAAATAATTTTTCACCAGGACAATGCACTTTGTTACAAAAGTGTGTTGGCATTCGAAAAACTATGGGATTTGAGGTACGATTTCCATAGCCATAACACCCTAGTCTTCTAATTTGGGAACCTCAGACTTCAAACTCTTCCCAAACCTGAATAAATTTGTTTCAGGAAAGCGCTTTGCATCCAATGAAGAAGTTGAAAGAGCCGTAGATGATTATTTTGATAGCTTTCCAGAGTCTCACTTCTGGAAGGAATATAGCTATTGGAGAGATGCTGGACCAAGGGTTTTGAAGTCAAGGGAGATTATGTACAAACAAAGTAGTTTTTTATGGAAAATCACAGTATTTCATTTTAAGGCCAAAAACCTTTCTCCTTGCCCTGTTAAATGGTCAATGATTTAATGTATTACCCATAATAAACAACACAAGAATACGGTACACAATAAAACCGAACATAAGAAAGTAAGAATAAATAAGCTGTGACAGTGTTTAATGATTTCGAGCAAGTGGAGGGGACAGAGGAGGAGAGTTTCAGCATGTGGCACAGAGTGGAAGGGAGCTGAATGACTATTTCTACCTTATGCAGGTTGCCATTTAGAAAGATTTAAACAATAAACATCTAATGGACCATCTCTAATTTCTTTTGAAAAAAGTGATGCCGTTTAGAAAATATCTATCTATAGTACACTTAATATATTTAAAAGCCAAAAGAAAACGAGCCAAACAATAATCATCTATTGCAATAACTTTTATTTATTTTGAAAACAATTGATTGTTGATTACCTTCACAGATTTGTTTCATCTCTTTGTTTCCACATTCTTCACATGCACTTCGTTGGGACAGCAGGTAGGAGAAATTGATAATTGCACTGCCAAACACGTACTGGGGCTCCAAACACAGTAAGTAATGAATAGGTTTAACTAGGCCTGATGAAATGATATCAGAATCCTTTAGTTTCAACAAGAAGTACATTACAAGTGGTGCAATTGTTCCTGTAACAAACACATGCATAAGCTACTACATGAGCAACTAAAGATTGCTAATCTCAACAGGAAAATTGTATCACTTAACAACACACTTGAAACTAAGTGGTACATCTTCTTTCTATACAAACAAAATTTTGAAATATCCAGAAATTCTTTGATTATATATATACATATATTTTTATTTAATGCTAAAAATATGGTTGACTCTCAAAGGAATAAGCAATAAAAATGCATGCTTTTAACAAGAACATGCTAGTACATCATCTACAAAGCAGGATCAGTAATTGGCAATACCAGGTATGATAAAACACATATTTTGTTTTTCATTAAGTTTCTCTATATCAGTCAGTTATTTTGAGTGGGGATTAATGTAACCTTTTAGTCCGGGAGGTTAATTAAATTTAATTGATTTGTACAGGAAGACAGTAAAGAGCCTTTATCATCAAGAAGAAAAGTCATGTCATTGGATTTTAAGGAGTTAGTGGATCTGTCTTCAATGAGCGTTATCTTTTTTCTGTATTGAGCTAGAGAAAATAGTTAGTTTTTTAGGGGATATAAGTGGGTTCAACATTTTACAGAGGCTTAAAGGAGAGTAAACAGATTTATGGAAAATCAAGTTGAAGTGAAATAAATAAATAAGGGTAATTTTTAAATTGAGGGATGATATGGAAAGTTATTTAAAAAAATATTATTTCTTAAATTTTCATTTATTGTTTGTTAATTGCTGCACAATATCATAACAATTACATTGCTATACTAAACATAGCTGAATTATCTAGTTTTTACTGTTTTTTTTTTTTTCATGAATTGCTTCTTAACCTCTTAAATTTCATCAGGTCACTAAAGTTTTTAACACTTTCCCAGCCATAGTGTATTTTAGTTTTTTTCTACAACAGGCCGTTTTAATATAACATCACTTTCAACTTGAGGCTAAGTGAATAAATATGATGCACATGAAGTTTTCCACCTTAGGCCACATGCATAGTTTTTATTCACTGGTAGTCTTGTGATTGGAATAGCAGTGTATACGAATTATACACAGGTTCCATTCAACTCAATTGCATTGTTGTCTAGTTCTGGCCTGGTGAGAGACTATTGCAACTCTGGTTTACAAATTTAGGTCATGTTAGTCCTGAAATTGACACCAGAGTGAAGACATGTTTTCAACCTGTAACTAACTTTACACACACAGTTTGGTTATTATATCCTGGGCTGAAACAACGTGTTTATTTATGATCATAGGTTATGTTATGTTTGTTTCTGAAGCGTATTTGTAAATGTAAATAATATATGTTGTTACTTTTTAGTTGAATAAATCGAAGTGAATATGGCAAATTCAGACACAATTCAAAATTATTTAGAGGACTCAGATTGTGGTTCTATTGAAAATTGTGAACTCAGTTTTTTCCGCAATATTAGTGACCCTGAAGATCATGAATACCAGGTTTTGTGACTGTAGTAACTCTAGTACTTCAGAGGATGAAAGTATAACACATAAACGTTGTCGAATCAGTTCAATTGATAATGAACATAACTATGCTGAACAAGCAACAGAAAACACTAGCTGTGTGACATTGAAGGCATGAAGAGAGAGATGTACTTAGTGTTATATAAAACTAACAGAAAATTATGGTGCTGCAACTGCTCGAACAAAAGCAAAACAAGTACTAACACACTGTATCGGTTGAACTGATGTATCATATATGTGCCTCCCCTGTGTTTATGCAAAACACGAATGTTCCCAAAAATAATATTGTAAATATGTATGTATAATTACATTGTTTCTTTCATAAACTGCTTTATTTTACTAATATATCGTAACATGTCATACAGGTTTTTGCATTAGGGCCAGGTTCATTGTAAAATACATATATTGTATAATTTATTTTTATTTGTGTTAGTGTTTTATAATGTTTCCATGGATATTCATGGCATTTTATAAACAAAAACATTGTTGAAAAAATTGGTAAAAGTGTCTCTTAACCTTCCGGGACGCGCGCCCGTGTATGGCACACGAGGACGCGTGTGTTGTACTTTGTACAACATATGTGTTTTTGGGCTTTCATTCCGAAATAGTTATAAATAATACTGTAACTGACCTTTATATGTATATATTAGTATTATTTTAAGTTGATTTGTTACTAATACAATAATTTATAGGGTTATAAATAAATAAAAATGTAATATTACATATCAATTTATTAGTAACTAAATTAAACAATAATAATAAGAATTATAATGAAAGTAAAACAATATCAATAAAAAATTGTCGTCACATACAAAATGGTTTGTTCTCACCATCTTTACCCAGAACAAACTCGGCATCATCACAGATTTCTAAGTCACTTTCATCATTTATCTCAAGTTCACTGTAATCCGAAATATGATTATGTTCAATTTGTTCAACACTACAATCTGTCATAAACCCATCTTTATCATCATCTTCAGAACTATTTTGCAGAATATGATAAATTTCACTTGTTCTCAGTACATCACACATAGTAATGGCAATTTCTAACATTATATACAGAATAAACACAAAATAAACAAAGTTAACACTATTTAAATGCAACAAAATAACTATATATACAACACTAATATACAAAATAGTAATATAACAATAAAATAAAACACACAAAACTATTATTTACGCAGTTTGAACAATGTTAACTACACTAATAAGACACTACTCGAGGACGCACGCGTTGGACAAAGTACAACAACTCTGACGCGACTGGACTAAATTCCACCTGACAAAGGCGACCTTGACCAGAACAATATGCGAGGCAATAATGGAGTAGGGGAGGGAGGTGCCTAGGAATAGATCGCGGTTACCGGCATTCCAAGTAAAAATTAAACCGGTAAATATAAAAATACGACTACTGTTGTACTTTGTACAACGGCGCACGTCCCGGAAGGTTAATATATGGCCTAGAACAGTACAAACTATGTGCATAATATTTATGCACATGGCTGGTACTGGAACTATGTTAAGCATAAAATAAACGCACATGGCAGGGAAAGTATTAACCAAATAAAAAAACCTAAAATAGAATCTTATAGGCAATATAACACCCGTTACCACATAATTTATTTAGATAGGAAAGCTTTGTCACATTGAAATTATTTTAATTTTTAATATAACATTGAGGTTAAAGAGAAATTTTTCATAAATTAAAAGTTTTTGTCCAGAAAACTTGCAAAACTTAAAGCAAATAATTTAAAGCAAATTTTTTTGTTCTTCTTTCAAGTAACTACTAAGAGAAGAGCATATATACAGGGTTTGTCCTGAAAGTAATAGGACTGAGTCGATTTAAAAAAATTTATTGAGCCACTTGTTACAAGTTATTCTTTACAAACTTTCAAAATAGGCTCCTTCTGCGTCGATGCAGCGCGATTTCCAAGCATTGAAGGCGTCATGGAAGGCATTCTCCGGAATAGCCTTGAGAGCCGCGGTACATGCTGCTTGGATCCTCTCTGTCGTCTCAAAATGCTTGCCTTTCATCTGTTTTTTCAGGCGAGGAAACAAAAAAAAACTCCGGGAGGGCCACATCTGGGCTGTAGACCGGCTGCAGAAGCGTTGGGATGCCAGCCTTGGTCAGGTAGCTGTTCACAAGAAAGGCGGTGTGAACCAGGGCGTTGTCGTGGTGCAACTTCCAGTCGGCTGCGATGTCTTGTCGGACCCGATGGACCCTTCGTTTCAGTCTCTTGAGCACTTCCACGTAAAACTTGGCATTGACGGTTTGTCCAGGAGGAACAAATTCATGGTGGACGATGCCTTTGATATCAAAAAAGACAATGAGCATCGTTTTCACTTTGGATTTGCTCATTTTTCCCTTTTTTGGGCGAGGAGACTCCGTCGTGTGCCACTCGGAAGATTGCCTCTTTGTCTCGGGATCATACTCAAAGATCCACGACTCGTCACCTGTGATTACGTTACTCAAAAATTGGGGGTCACTTTCACACATGTTCAAATTTTCTTGGTACACTTCCTCGCCGCAATTTCTGGTCGTCCATGAGCACTTTTGGGACCATCTTCGCGCACACCTTGCGCATGTTCAAACAATGTGTCACAATGTCATGAACCACAGATTTTGGTAAATTTAACATCTGGGCAATTAAACGAATACTTAGTCGACGGTCTTCAAAACTTTGAGTTCAAAACTTTGCGCACACGAGTCACATTGTCGGTGTTTGTCGAAGTCGAAGATCTTCCAGCACGGTCTTCCTCAGCGACCTCTTCCCGGCCCTCCAAATAGGCCTTGTGCCACCGAAACACACCACTTCTTGCTAAAGCAACATCTGGGTAAGCCTGCTTCATCATATCAAACGTCTCTGTCGCAGATTTACCGAGTTTCACACAAAATTTAATCACGTACCTCTGCTCTAACGAACACTGCATTTTCGGCTTGCACCACTCACAGAAACATGTTGCGCGAAAATGCCTGTCCTGACTCTCGAAGTGCTCGGAGACAACTGACCAGCCGCTCGTTCTTTAGCTAGGAACGCCCTCTACCGAATCCAGTCGGTGCGTGCACACTCCGAAGTACGTACCTCGCTCGAAGAAAATGAGGCCTATTACTTTCCGGACAAACCCAAATGTACGGGCAAAATAAAATAAAATTGAAATGAAAATTCATACTTTTGAAGATTTTTACAAGCATTTTAGTGAGCATTAGCGACCTGATTCATCGTTAGCAATCTGACGTTGGCGATCACGGAGAATGGTGCAATGGTAAGCTAAATTATCAAACTTGATTATAACTAGGGTTTCAAACAAAACCTAAGATGGTAAAAGTACCATACAACTATTGTAGGATATTTAAGTTACACAAATTTATTGTTTTGGCCAACATTTGTGAAAATAATTAACGTTAGCGATCTGATCACATTTGGGTAGGGAGATAACGACGTTAAGAATTACCAGTATCTAGTAATATATACAACTAATACAAAAAGAAGATTTAATATACTGTAGTTTGTCACATGTGTGCAAAGAACTTCTTTTTTAAGTTACTGCAACAGCAGGGCCAATTAACTATCGAAGTTGAAACTGTGAGATTTTATGAACCAGTACAAAAACAATACTTTGTATGTGTTTTTGTATTGGCCTAAAAAAATTAAATATCTGAAAATAGCACCAAAAGTTATATAAAAATACTAAGTTTTATTACAATTGGATCACAAACTAAAATCTATTAATCTAATAATATAAAATTCAGAAAAGACAGTAATCTTGGGAGGTGAAATTTGACATACATGTTCCTAGAGTTTCAAGTAGGAAATATAAAAGGTACTACCGCTTACTCTCAGATCTCGGTGCACCGCCCCCCAGGTTCTAAAGTTAGTTCCTACGTTATTCTTATGGAAATGAAATTGGACTAAAAGCTTTCATTTAATGGCGATTAAATTAAAAATTTATTCTATTTAAAACTAACACTGCTGTTGTCAGGTAGCAATACAAGTGCAATAAGTTACTGTAAACAAATTTACAATTTACGATTTTACTTGACTTTCATTTAAAAAAAGATATGATGTTTTTTCACATAGCAAGGCACTGTAAGTCAGGTAATGACAGTTTTAAAGTGATTTTATGAACATAACCCTTAAAGCGCTTAGTAATTGCTTGTAATTTTTCAATTACCGCTCGATTTTTTTTGTATTTATATAATTTTTGTTTTCTCTAAAGTTATATATTTTTTTCTATTTTAACCAGTTTATAGTAAGGTTGAAAAAATAAATATAATAATGAGATACATTTTTTACATTTTTATTCATCAAAATCTAAATTGTCCAGGTTAGTCACTGTGAAAATATTTACAATCCTACAGAATACAACTAGACTATGTAATAATAAAATAAAATTATTTATAACTTAAATAAATGAAACTGGAAAAATATAAAGTAAATGGCAAATTATAAAAGTTGTTTACTCAAACAAGGTTAGTAATTACATTTAGAACACAAACAAACAAGTGACTGAGCTCTAAGCAGCACATCGTCTGTCTTCACGTTCCGCATATATACGCATCAAGCGCTAGCAGTAACTTCGAAAATGGCAGTAATTAGTAAAAACGTCATATTTATTACAGTTGTTGCCTATTAACCAGTTCATATGATTCATAACCGAATAGCAACCTAAAAATAGTGTTGACCTTGAACCATAGAGCTCACTGCTATGTATTTAATTTACTATAAGTTTATAAATATTGACTAGCGTAAATATACGGATACCGTGTTATGGGCAATTGTACTCATGCGCATATATTCAGATTCCGCGTTTTAAGGGTTAATTGGTCTGATACTAGGTATTCAATTCAGCCTGTTGTCACTTCCGTTGTTTATTCAAAAATCACTTTTGTATGGATACAAGACTATTCATTGATTGAATGGTTCAGAATCAAGTTACTGCATCAAAGGCTCAAATGACTGATGGGTTGTTACCCTTTATTAAAGTCTTTGAAGCCCAGTTTTCAGCATAAAACTCAACTCTAAATGTTAAAGACAGGACTCGAAAGGTTTCAATAAAAGGTAAAAATCACCAGTCTTTCCGACCTTTGATTATCTTTGAAAAACATTTTAAGTATATGTCATAACAGCAGGAAGACAACTTACCTGTGACAAGTGTAAACAGAGTAAAGAGAGAACCAGCCATGGTGCTAGTTTTTGCTATGAAACTAAAGATGTATGTACTCAAGATGGCACTCACTCCAAACAGAAGCAGAATCAAGATGAACACTCCTACAAAAACCATCTGCATAAGAAGTTTTTAAAAACTAATTAAAAAAATGAAGGTACAAAATAATTAATAAAACATTCATTAATTGTATTTCAATGTCAGCTGCAATATATTCAGTCCATCTTTTTCTACCTAGTCCGTTATTTTAAAAACCTTCAACTGCGTTAACTGAAGATAAATCCAGAGCCCTCGAAATACATATATTTTGTAGGATCTGATCGTTTTTCTGATTGATCATTTTTTTTACTTCCTAACTACTTGCCCAAACTACTTTTTGAAAATATAAGCCTGCTTATCTAGCCCAAAACCTAACAATTCAAGTATTTTGCCCTTATTATTCATCATCATCATCAGTCAACGTTTCCGCTTTCGCAGGTCGTCTGACACAGCCTCTTCCACTTCTGTCTGTCTCTCCACGTCTTCTCCTCCTCCACCTGTACCCTCCGAAGTCCCCTTCTCTCCACATCCCTCCACACCTGGTCCATCCATCTTCCTCTCGGCCTTCCCCTCGGTCTCCTTCCTCCCTCTTGTTTCTCCAAGGCTATCTTTGGCATTCTGTTATCTTCCATCCTCTTCACATGACCCATCCACTGTATCCTCCTTCTTTCCATCGTTTCCTGTAATGTTATTACTCCCAGCCTCTCTCTGATTACTTCATTTCTTATTCTGTCTCTTCTACTAACCTTCTCTATTCCCCTCAGGAATCTCATCTCCGCTGCTTGTAATCTGCTGATGTCACTTTTATTCCATGTCCATGTCTCCGCTCCATATAATAAGATTGGCTGGTAATACATTTTATACATTAACAATTTTGCCTCCTTCCCAATATTCCAATTCCATAGTATCTTTTTCACTAGATTGAAAAACTGTCCACTTTTCCAAATTCTTTTTCCTATTTCCTTTGTCATCGTACCCTTGCTTGTTATTGTACTACCCAAATAGCAGAAATCTTCTACTCTTTCCAGGACATTCCCTTGAATTGATATATCTTCATTTCCTCCATCCATTCTTCCCACCTTCATTACCTTACATTTTTGTACATTCATCTTCAGTCCATACTTCTTTGCCACTTCTGCCCATTTCGCCAACTCTCGTTCCAACTCTTCTTCTCTTTCTTCCCATATCATTACATCATCTGCATATGCAACCACCTTCAAGTCCTCAGCTCTTCTGTCCATCTGAACCCCTGCAATGATTTCATCCATGATCACATTGAAAAGGAAAGGTGATAGTACACTACCCTGTCTTACACCTCTCTCTGTTTTAAAGGATTGCGTGAATTTTTCTTCTATCCTTACTTTACTTTTACATATTTCATAAAGATTCCTAATCCTTTCAATTATCCCCTCCTTTATCCCTCTTCTTCTCAGATTCTCCCAAATCAATTCTCTCTTCACTTTGTCATATGCTTTTTGTAAATCTATGAACGCTATCACTGTATCCTTTCCATACTCCCATCTCTTTTCCAGCACTTGCCTTATCACAAAAATCGCATCTACTGTTGACCTACCTCTTCTAAATCCACACTGCTCCTCTCTTCCTGTTTCTTCCAGTACTGGTTTTATTTTTTGAAGCAGTAACCTTTCGTAGATCTTCATACTCTGACACAAAAGGGTTATCCCCCTATAATTCTCACACTTCTGTTTGTTCCCTTTTTTATAAATTGGGCCCTTATTATTAAACCTTATAATTCAAAACTACTTGGTTATATTGTGTCTTAAAGAATTAGTGCAACTTGTTTTTATTGGCAAAATTCTTTTCCTGGAAATATTTACGATACCTTTGATTCTTACTGAACAATCAATTCTCATCGGTTAGTTTGTTGTCTTTACTACATGAACTGTCCTATAAATGTAATGTGTGAAGTAATATTAATAGTATTTTTACTTTAACACTCCTTTAAGGAATACAGGGTGTTTAAAAAGAGAATGACCCGATTTTAAATAACTTTATTTTTTAGAAACAAGAGTTCTACCCAAACAAATTGGACATAAAAATACTCACGAAAGAATGAAGTTTAAAAATGTTTCATAAATGCTTAATATGTCCTCCATTTTCAGCACGGATGACATAAAGTCGATAACTGTAGTTCTGATAGATACCTTCCACACATATTTGAACATGATGTCATAAACATGTTCATAAACTTAATTCTTTTGTGAGTATTTTAATGTCCAATATGCTTGGGTTAAGCCCCTGTTTCTAATAAATATAGTTACTTAAAATCAGGTCATTATTTTTTAAACACTGTATATCTAAATCATTTTACTTTAGATTTTACTTTACATACATCAATACCATTGTGTGTGTATGGGAGGGTGGTTCAATACCACCGTACGTGTATGGGTGGGCGGGTGGGTCAGTAGCACAGTGCGTGTATGGGTGAGCGGTTGGGTCAATACCATTGTGCGTGTATGGGTGGGCGGGTGGGTCAATACCACAGTAACAAAAAAAAGATAGTCACCTTGAATTTCTAATGTCATGGTTTTTTTTAGATAATTTTATTACCAATATGTCATTATCAAAAAAGTTAAAATTGGACTGAGATACATTGAAATTTGTGTTGAGGCCTCTTAACACAAATGTATTTAGAGAGACAGCAAGAAATTTTAACTTAACACAAAGATATTATAACTGTTTTGATTCAACCTTTAGCTCCTTTAAGGAACTCAGCCTGCATTCTTGTGGGGGAGCTCAGCCAATGGTCTCGCTAAGACGCTCTGCTACAGGCCTCTTTGAGG
Organism: Stictocephala bisonia; assembly: GCA_035578905.1. Lineage (NCBI taxonomy): Eukaryota > Metazoa > Arthropoda > Insecta > Hemiptera > Membracidae > Stictocephala > Stictocephala bisonia. The sequence goes on from JAQJVL010000326.1 coordinate 381,452, forward strand.
AACTCGGCCAACGACCTTGCAGGGGAAAGTTCGGGTCGGCCTCAACAAAACACTTTGCTACTGTCCAAATTGTGGATCTCGGGCATGCGGCCTTTTGAGGCAGCACCGCCTACGACCTCACCAGGAGTTTTAACCAGTATGACCATAAATTTTGGTTTTTGGGGCAGTGGAGCCCATAAATATGGTCTTTTTGAAAATCTGATGTTATATTAGTAATTAAGAGAATAATCCATTTAATTTAATACTCCACTTGGGTGTATTAGTGTAACATTACCCAATTTAGGGTTTTGGAGCATATTTTTTATTGGGGGGAGGGGGAGTAGAGCCCTTTAACATTGTATCTTCTAAAATACAATGAAATAATCTTATTTAGGAGATATCTTACTTAGGCGTTTTATTTTAGAATTATCTTATTTCTTGTTTTAGGTTGTGTACCGGGTCGTTTTGACCGGTACAGTTTCGTTTTTTTCGTCATTGTCTGCCAGGCTGCCTGAGATTAGTTTTTGCCCTGCGTTTTGCGTACTTTGGTAGCCGTTGGCCCAGTTCCGTTTCGTTCCGGGTTCCAGCAGCTTCGGTCAGGTTGGCCTGGCTGTTCAGTTGTCTTGTGCTGCCTGCAGAATTACGTTATGACCAGCTAGACACACTAAAACGTAAGTGTTCTTTTGTAAGTTTTAATATCTAATCACCCTTTTGGTGAAAATACTTTTGTTTAAATAATATTAATCGTTCTTACTTGTGTTTTCAGAGTTTTGTTAAATTTATATTCTTTGTCTAGATGTTTTAACCTAGGTTCGAGCCATGTGCTCATTGTTACCTTTTTGACTTTAATTGCTTTATTATCTCTGGTTTCATATTTAATAGTAGTTCTGTATAATGTTTTGTTGAGCCTTTTTAAGTTGCAGTTACCGATTTACCATCTTTTTGTTCATGGACAATAACCTAGCCTATCTTTAGTTTGATTTTCATGTTATGACAGATTGCTCATGTTTCAATAGCCTAGTTCTCAGTTTGTCATTTTTAGTTCCATATACGTAATTAATTCTTTTATAATTTGTTAATTTGTAATTTGTCTTAAATCTGTTTTCCAACATAATTATTCATAACCTAAAAAAAAAATAGATCTTTTATTTTCTAGTGTGCTTTAAGCATGTACAATTTTGTCTGTTCCTGTTTTGTTGCTATTTCGTATATCAGTTGTTATGTGTAATATTTTGTGTTGTGATGGCTGGACTGGTTTTAATGTGCTGTGGTGTTGCCCTACAGTCCAGGGTCCTTGAGTAGGACGTTTCAACCCTCAGCCGGTCGTCCGGGCAAAGTTCTACCATCTGCACTGCTAGCCTGGCCTGAGGACCATGTTGAAGCCTGGAGTCGCTAGCTACCCGCTCTACATCTTGGGTACATACATAAGTCTTCTGTCCTCAGGTCAGTGTATTCCATTTTGGTTTCCCGGCGGCTGAGCTGGGGGTTTTGGTTGGTGCATCGATTAAAAGAAAGAAAAAAAACAAGTGCTATATAAAAAGAAAAAAAGTTTATGGAACTGTATGCGGCCTAGGCCTAACACTCGAACAGGGATTTTAGGAAACACAGCCATGGGGGACATTGTTATAGATTTTGCAAGTTTAAGAAAAAAGAAGGGTTTTTAAAATAAACAAAAAATTTGTGTTAATATTTATTGTTGTTAATCTTTAGTTTATTTTATTGTTATAGTTATTCAAATTTTTATATTTTGTTAGGCCCTACTGTTAAACTATAGTATTCTTTATTTATATGTTTAGGCCTAGTTATTGTTATTTATTTTTTTGTTAAGTGTATTAGGGGGGTTTTGAAGTGAATTTTTACTCGAACGGTACCGTGTTATCTTTTCTTTTAAATTGTTTAATTTTTAAACTTTCACCAAAAGGGGATTATTGTTCTTTTGCTTAACTTTTAATTCGGAGCTGCCCAGGGATTCCGGCTTACTCCCTGGCCCGGTGGAATCAAGGGATGCGGGCCAAATTGCCGGTGTAATTGGTGATACCAAAAATTTTATAATTTTCTTCACTTTTAGTTGGGGCCTATTAAATTGTTCTTACGTTTTGGGGTGTCTCAGGCTAGGCTGCAGATAGGCCATGTAGTTGTTAATTTGTTAATTTTGGTATTTGTTGAGTTTGTTGTTCTTGTAGCTTTTAGTGTGTTTTGTTATTTATTTAAGTGCTAATTTATATTGGGGCCTTCTGCCCGTTAATATTGTGGCCTTCTGCCGTTTTGGTTTAATTTTTTTGTTTGTTTGCTGGTAATAAATTAGTTTTGCTCAGCTGCCGAGTGTTATTTTGACCCTCCAACTGCCACCCGTGATCCCATCGCTCGATTTGTTTTGAGCCATCCCCCAGTTGGCACGCTTTCCAGCTTTGGGGGGGGGGATGGGGCTCAGTTGCTTTTTGTTTTTGGGCATATTACCCTTATTTTTTGCCCTTTTCAAAATCTGATGGTATATTTGCATTCAGGAGAAAAATATCTTTAAATTGATACTCCACTTGAGTAGAAAACATCTGTATTCAAAATTTTTTATTTTCAAAATTTTCAGTTTTTGGGCCTCTGATAGGCCAAATTTTTTAATTTTTAAGCTGAAATTCATATATAAGGTTCGTGTTTGTTACAAGTCTAGAACTGTGAGGGTTTGAAAATTATACTCTTAAAGCTTTTTCTCAAGTTAGGTCATAAAAACTACTTTTAAAAATGTTACCTTAAGAAATACATTGAGGCAGTTTCGGTGAATAAAAAGGCTGCCATCTTGTTTATGAGTGAAAACAGTAAACTTTTTCCTGGAGATTTCAGACCGAGAGCTTCAATTCAAGTGCCTCAACATTTAGTGTCAGTCAGTAAGTGAGTCACTACATCGAGCTTTGTAGTATTTAGACTAGGAGACACCCCTGCACACTTTGGCATGCCAACCCCATAACTCGCTGCGCTCGTGAAGTAAGCTCGGCCTGTGGTCTCGGCTGGAGACTCTGCTTTTGCCCCCTTTGTGAAACTCCCCTACGGCCTCTCCAAGACGCTCTGCTAAAGCCCCCTTGTAGAACTTGGCCTACAGCCTCAAAAGGGAAAGTTCGGTCTGCGGCCTCACTAAGGAACTCTGCTACAGTCCCATTTGTAGATCTCGACATTTCTCCTCATGAGGAAGATCGGCTACGCCCTCGCCAAGAGTCTTAAGCAGTATTATCACTAATTTTGATTTTAGGGGCAGTGGAGCCCATTCACATAGTATTTTCTAAAATCTGATGGTATATCAGGCGTGTTTTTAAATTACGCCACCGCAGCGCTACGGTCACCGTTTAGCGCATGCGCGCCGTGTAGCCACATCTGTTGGGAAGCCATATACGCCATTACGGAACCATCCAATCGAGTCTACATCTATTTGCTTGATTTTAAAATGACGCCACCTATTGAAAATCCCGCCAAGTGCTCAAGGCTTCATCGCCAAATCAGTGAAGTGTATGGTGAAAACATTATGAGTGATGGAATGGTTCGGAAATGGGTTAGGGCCTTTAAAGATAGCCGCACAAACATTCATGATGAGAAACGAAATGGGCGACCTTCAGTCATTACCGATGATCTGATTCAAAAAGTGGACTGTAAAGTGAAAGAGAATAGACGATTCATGATTTCGTCCTGTGTCTGTAGCTGAGATAAATGACGTTTTAAAAATGATTGAAGAAACTCCAATAAAAAAACACTGGTTTATTTTTTAAATGTACTCCAGACAAAACACTAACTTTTAAAGGAGATCAATGCAGTGGAGGAAAGAACATTAAAGAAAGAGTTACTTTATTTGTTGGAAGTGAAAAGTTGCCTTTGCTTATGATAGGCAAATCGTGCAATCCAAGATGCTTTAAAAACGTAAAATCCAAAACAATCGAATACAAATCAAATAAGAAGGCTTGGATGACATCAGATATGTTTGCAGAGTGGCTGTTAAAACTAGACAAACATTTCTGTAAACAGAAAAGAACAATCCTCCTGTTTGTTGACAACTGTACTGCCCACAATTCAATTCCAAATATGGGCAATGTTAAGGTTATCTTTTTCCCTCCTAACATGACGTCAGTTGTACAACCAATGGATCAGGGCATTATTAAAAATTTTAATCACTTTTACCGGCGACTTGTTGTACAAAACCTCTTGAGAGATTCATTAGAAAAGAAAAACACCTTCAAAATTGGCCTCCTTCAGGCATCAAGAATGTGTCACAGTGCATGGGGTCAAGTGTCTCAAGCAACAATTGCGAATTGCTTCAAAAAAGCTGGGTTTGTCAAGATATCTGACCATAATTAAGCTTTAGAAGAAGATGTTCCTTCTACACCCGACGGATGGGAAGAGTCAACCTTTGAAGAGTACGTAAATTTAGATGAACAAGTAGCAGTATGTGGAGAACTTTCTGATCAAGACATTTTGGCGGAGGTAAAGAACAAAAACAATGCTGAATTGTCGGACCTGGAAGAAGATGTGGATGAAGTAGAACAGCCATCAATCCCTACAACATCAGAGGCCCTTCAGCAACTTTATGATTTTCGACGGTATATTGAAGGGCAAACTAATGTAAGTGAATCTGTTTTCCAATCTCTAAATATTCTTGAAAATTTTGTAAATACAAAAAAAAAATTAATTCTTCAAAGCAACAAGATATTACTAATTACTTTATTAAACTTTAAAAAGTGTAATTCTATCTACATACATGTACTGCATTTACCTAATTTGTTAAACCTTCATTATTGTAATTTTTACATACTGTATGCCTCTATAGTTATGTTTAATATACTGTAGTGAACTTTAAATACGTTAAATTTTATATTAAAAAAGTAATTTGTGGGTATTATTTTAAGCCTTTTAGGATCATGAAAGTTACATAAAAAATACAACTTGGTTAATATGAAGTATTGGATAATTCGAATTTTCGCATTGGTCCCTTCAGGTTTGAATTATCCAAGTTCTACTGTAATACCCTTTTTCTTTTGTTTTAGAATATTTTTAGTTTTGGGGGCATATACACCTCATTATTTGCCCTTTTCAAAATATTATGCTATATTTGGATTCAGGAGAAAAAAGCTTCAAATTGATACCCCACATAAGTAGATAACATCAGTATTAAAAAAATAATACGTTTTCAAAAATTTTAGTTTTTGGGCCCCCATACTCTAATTTATTAGTTTTCAGGCTGAAATTCAGTTATAAGTTACGTGTTTGCTATTTCTAGATACCTGTCAAGTTCTAAAATTGGTATCCAGCTTATCAAGTTAGGTCAAAAAAACTATCTTTTTGCAATTTTCCCATAAGAAATAACATTGGAGCCATTTTGGAGCCTAAAAACTTCACCATCTTTTTTATGAGCTAAAAAAAATTTGTGAATTTTCCTGGAGGTTTCAGACTGAGAGCTTCATTTCAAGTGTACACTTTATGGAGGTAGTACGCCGTGAAGAGCCTCAACATTTAGTGTCAGTGAGTCACTACATCAAGCTATATATTACATAGATTGGGGGACACACCTGCACGCTTCATGTGCCAACCATTTCGTCACTCGCTGCGCACGTAAGGTAAGCTCGGCCTCCACTGGTAAGTATACCTTTAGCCCCATTGAGGAACTCGGCCTGCGGACTCACCAAGACGCTCTACTTCAGGCCTCTTTGGGAAACTCAGCCTACATCCTCGCGGGGAAAAGTTCGGCCTGAGGCCTCACCAACACACTTTGCTACAGTCCCATTTGAGGAACTCGGCCTGCGGCCTCGTAGGGAAGCTCGCCTACGGCCTCGCCAAGACGCTCTGCTACAGGCCTCTTTATGGACCTTGGCCTACGGCCTCGCAGGGCATAGTTCGGCCTGTGGCCTTACACAGACACAGTTTCAGTCCCATTTGAGGAACGGCCTGTATCCTCACCAACACGCTCTGCTACAGGCCTCTTTATAGAACTCGGCCTACGGCACAGAAAGTTCTGCCTGCGGCCTCACCCCGACACTCTGCTACAGTCCCATTTGTGGATCTCGGCATGTCGCCTCGTGAGAAAGATTGGCCCACTGCCTCGCCAGGATTGTTAACCAGTATGACCATTCATTTTGATGTTGGGGCAGTGGAGCCCTTAAACATAGTCTTTTCTAAAATATGATGGTAAATTAGTACTTAAGAGTAGAATACCTTTATTTTGATATGCCACTTGGTTATATTAGTTTAACATTACTCAATTTTGTGTTTTGGAGCATATTTTTTAGTTGGGGGGAGAGGCAGAACCCTTAAACGTTGTCTCTTCAAAGATGTAACGGTAAAATGTATATTATCAGATAAATACCTATAGTTTTATACTCATATTGGGTATTTTACTTTAGTATTATTCTTTTTTTGGTTTTAGAAGATTTAATTTTGTTTTGGGGGCATATACCTCTTATTATTTGCCCTTTTAAAAACCTGATGGTATATTTGGATTCAGGGCAAAAGTAACTTTAAAGTGATACCCTACTTGAGTAGATAAGATAAGTTGTAAACATTTTTATATAAATGTTTAAGTTAAAATTCATATATAAGATGCATGTTTGTTAAGCGTGTAGAACTGTGAAGGTTTGACAATTTTACCCAAGCTTTTTCTCAAGTTAGGTTATAAAAACAACTTTTTTGTGATTTCCCCATAAGAATTAAATTGGAGCAGTTATGGTGTATAAAAAGGTCACCATCTTGTTTATGAGTGAAAACAGTGAACTTTTCTGAATTTTCCTGGAGGTTTCAGACCAAGATCTTTAATTCAAGTATACACTTCATGGAGGTAGGACGACGTGAAGTGCCTCAACATTTAGTGTCTGTGAGTGAGTCATTATCTCAAGCTTTATAGTATATAGATTAGGGGAAACCCCTGCACGCTTCGCATTCCAACCCCGTCGCCACTTGCTACGCTCGTGATGTAAGGTCGGCCTTCGGCCTTGCCTATAACTTTAGCCAATTGTGGAACTCGGCCTACGGTCTCACCGAGGCCTATTTTTGTGAGTCCTTAAACTTTCTTTCTTCCAAAATATAATGGTATAGTTATATTTAGGTGATAAATACCTATAGTTTAGTACTCCATTTGAGCGTTTTATTTTAGTATTACCTCTTTTTTTGTTTTCATAGATTTTTTGGGGCATATATCCCTTACTATTAAGAGTTATGTCAGAGTGAATGCACGCTAGTTTGATCGACTCCATAAAATTATTGATTTTGACGGAGTTGTTTCTATTGTATTAATTTGAAACTTGGTACATATATACGTATTTTTTGTGTTTATGTTATTCTGTTGTCAGTGTGAAAGTGTGTTCAGTCTTAGTGCGATATTTTACTTTTATTGAATTACAATTCTTGTCTGTAAATGCCAAGAACGCCCAGAAGCAGGATGGCAAAGGCCAGGACAGCTGAAGATAAAAAGAGCCTGGACCGTTCCTTGTCGTACACAAGAGCGCCCCTCTCACCTTCGCCCAGTGACAATACATCGGCCTCTACTGCAACTGCGATGGACAAGGTAATTGAGAATTGAGAAGGCCGTGGCTAGCTGTTTGGCTGGGGATGCTTTTGTGGACCAGATTGTGGCTTAGCTGGCTGACAAAGTTAGAGATGCTGTAGTGGACGCACTCTCCTAATCCCTCAGCGACGCTAGATCAAGAATCAACGAACTTAACAGTGAGGTGGTTAGATTGAAAGCTGAGCTTCACCGTGGAAGACACAGAAAAAAAAGATGGACGACACGGAGCAGTACCAGTGTCGTAATAATCTCCATGTCTTTGGTAGCCCGGAAGCTCAGGGAGAAAACACGGCTATTGAAGACCAAGCTGGAAATTGACCTGCCCCTAGATCATGTGGAGCGCACCCACCGAGTTGGCAGACCTCGACCTCCGGGTGAAGATGGCAAACCACGTCCCAGGTCCATCATTGTGAAGTTCGCAAGTTACCGGGATCGGCAGCATGTCTTCAGCATGAAGAAAAGCCTCATGGGGACTGGAATCACAATTCGTGAGGATCTGACCATGAGGAGTGCTGAGGTACTCTAGCAAGCCATCCAGCAGCACGGGTCAAGGATGGTGTGGACTACGGAAGGCTGGATAAGTGGCGAGGGAAGTAGACGAATTGCAACTTCACTATCAGACTTGAAATCAAGGTGAAGGACATAAACTTTTACATTTATTATTGATATTTATTTATAATTAAATTTTTATTGACGACATCTTGATCAGCAATTAGTTAAATTTTATTCACACCAAGCCAACTTAATTTTATTATTGAATTTATTATTTAATACATTACAACAACTTATTTTATTATTTATCTCCCATCTACATAACCTGCCAAATTATCAAACATAGGTATCCAAGGGCATTGTCTAAGGTGGATCCAAAGTTACCTAGAAAATCGTCAGCAATATGTTCATATCTCTGAATATAATAATGGAAGGACAGAAACATTTCAATCCACATTAAGTCAAACAAAAGCAGGTGTACCACAGGGTTCTATCCTCGGTCCTTTATTATACATAATTTACATTAATGATATAATTGAAACAGTCCCTAAAGAAAATATAATTTCCTTTGCTGATGATACTTCAATTTTCAAAGCTAGTACAAATCATGAAAATCTAGAGATTGAAACATTTATTACCGTGAATGAGATATCTAGCTATTTCGCAAATCTAGGATTAAAGATAAATCCGAATAAAACTAATTTTATTAATATAAACTTATCAAAAAAAACAAATAAAAGACCTCTTTTTAACATATTATTAGATGAAAAGGAGCTAACTCAAGCTGAAAATGTTAAATTCCTTGGAGTGACTGTTGACAGCAACCTAAGTTGGAATGAACATGTCAATCAACTTTCTTTGAAATTGGCATCCGGTCTTCATATAATAAGAAAAGTTTCAAAATTAAAATGTAAACCTATTTCAATCAGTTGTTATTTTGCTTTCATATATTCCCATATAAGTTACTCAATAATTCTTTGGGGTTCATCATCTTTGCAAAACTTAAATAGAATCTTCATACTACAGAAAAGATCAATTATGAGCTGTGTAGCGGTGCCGTCGGGTTACGTTTGCGTCTCTTGTGGAAGTTCAAAATGGCGGCGCCAATTGAAAATCCCGCCAAATGTGAAGTCCGCAGTGTGATTCGGTTTCTGAATGCGCAGCATGTTCGACCAATAGAAATTTATAGACAAATTAAGGCAGTGTACGGTGACAATGCGATGAACGAGTCGTCGGTGAGAAAATGGTGCATTCAATTTAATGAAGGCAGAACTAGTGTGCACGACGAGGAGCGAAGTGGAAGGCCGTCACTCGTTACTGACGAGTTGACAGCGGAAGTTGACGAAAAAATTCAAGAAAACCGGCGTTTCACTTTGAGCGGTCTACTGGAATTTTTTCCACAAATTTCAAGGTCGCTTTTGCACGAAATAGTGACGGAGCGTCTTGGTTATCGAAAGATGTGTGCTCGTTGGGTGCCTAAGATGCTTACTGATATCCACAAGACAAAACGGATGGGAGCAGCTCTTGAGTTTTTGACTCAGTATGACGAAGATGGGGATGCGTTTCTTGACCGCATCGTAATGGGTGACGAAACTTGGGTTTCGTATCGAACTCCAGAAACAAAGCTCCAGTCAATGGAATGGCATCACTCGAATTCGCCGAAAAAAAACCGGAAAGAAAAGCCAAATTTGAACACCAGGAAAGTGATGGCAACCGTTTTTTGGGACAGAAAAGGCCTAATCCATTTGGAGTTCATGCCGAGAGGAGAAACAATCAACTCAGCGGCCTACATCGAGACCTTGCATCGGCTTCGCCGCGCTATTCAAAACAAACGACGCGGAATGCTGTCGTCGAAGGTGGTGCTGATCCACGACAATGCTCGGCCTCATTGCAGTGCACGAACCCAAGCAGAACTTCAATCTTTTAAATGGCAAATCTTTGGACATCCTCCGTATAGTCCGGATCTGGCTCCGAGTGACTATCACTTGTTTCCAAAGTTGAAAGTGTTTTTAGGCGGGAAAAACTTTTTGGACGACGATATATAGATAACCTGAATTCACTTGATTCATGCAGGGACTCTTTTGTCAACAATAACATTCTTACAGTACCATCAATTTACATATTGGAATGCATAATGTACTGCATATCTAATAATCAGCTTAAAACAGTAAAGAACCATTCACACAATACAAGGAAAATAAACTTTGCTGCAACACATAGATTAAAGATATATGAGTCCAAACCTTCATACATAGGTAATAAGTTCTACAGTAAATTACCTTCTCAATTGAAGGTAGAAGTTGATAAAAAATGCTTTAAAAATAAACTGAGGAACTGGCTTGTACAGAAATGCTTTTATAAATTGGAAGATCTACTTGAGCCCGGTCAAAAATAAAATGGTTGTTTTGTTTTTTGGGAGCTATTTTCTATCTTTCTATCTTTTTAAATGTAAAATTTGTCATGAATTATTAGATTTAAGATTAATATAACCATATATATATATATATATATATATATATATATATATATATATATATATATATATACTAAATGACAACTTTTATACCCTTTGAGTCGGGTTTTTGTAAAGGCTGATGTAAATAAATAAATATTATCTAAATGTCTACGACTTATTACAGTTTATTAATGATCCATTGTAACATGTAGTAAAAGTAGGCTTTATTATTTATAGAAATAATACTGGTTAAATTACCTTTTTTCCTGTCAACAGTTCTTCAAACATAATCTGCTATGTACATTTCGAAGCATAGAGCTTCATCATCAGGATTTCCAAAAACATCACTATTTACATTACACTAAAAACATTTAAACATTAAACATTTAAACATTTTAAATGTTTAAATATTTGAACATTTTGAAGAACTGTTGACAGGAAAAAAGGTAATTTAACCAGTATTATTTCTATAATATAACAGTTCTGGAGGCTAATAAAACAAAATGAATAAATTTATTATTTATCTTTTATAGACCAGCAGCATTGAAAATATTTTTTCAAATATTATGCTTCTAATAATAAGAATTATTTTTCAAATCATTTTTAAATATTCACACATATACTTATAGTTACTATGCCACATATTTTTATCTGATTCATTTTTATCTTTGATTTAATTTGAAAGGTATTTGTTTTATGTTTGTTTGTTTATATATTATTACTTTAAATTCAATTAAAAGTAGTTATGAGTATGTACACTGTTTCTTAACTGTGCAATCGTTTCATTAAAATTATCTTCAATTTTACTTTAATACTTAAATAATTACCTTAAATTACTTTTTACGTTAAACAATAAATAATGTAAATTGACGGAGCCTTCAATTTTTTGTGCATGGTTTTTAAAATGATATTTTAGTCATTTTTCTTTTAATTTTCATTGTAAACTTATTGTCTCTCATAGATTATATTGATATGTATGTGAGTGAATGGTGTATGAATGATTAGAACACATTATTGTGATCGCTGATGTCGTCGGCTTCCTGTTGTCTGCACTGTTTCGCCTTCTGCGGTGACCCTTGACCCTGCCTCCCCAAGTGAGAGCGCTCTCCCCCTTCCACAGCTTATCAGCCAGACTCTTTCATCTTATCATAAATTGTTGAAAGTTGCACATGTGAATTCCCAGTCCCTCTCTTGCCCCATTGATGACTTTCGAACTATTTTTGAAAATAATGCCACTGACATTCTAATTTGTGAAACTTGGTTAAGCCAGTGACACTGATAATTCTGTTGAATTAAAAGGGTTTAATTTGTATAGGAATGACAGACTTCACAAGAGTGGTGGAGGTGTGGCAGCCTACATAAAATATTATCTTTTAACTAATGTCATACTTCGGTCTGACACCTCCCGCCCCGGCCGTCCTGAATATATGTTTCTTGGTCTGCATTAGTGGTACACACGTACTATTAAGTGTTTGTTACAGGGCACCTAATCTTGGATATCTAGCGGAATATGAACTCAATCTGCTAGATATCATGGCTCGCTACAGTCATGTCATTGTCATGGGCGACTTGAATACTGACCTTCTGGGCTTACAGACTTATTATCATACTTTCCTAATCAACATGTTCCACTCATTAAACTTAACCATTCTTCCTTTGGACGCCACACACCACACTACCACTGCCGCCACTTGGCTCAATATTATGGCTGTTAACAACCAAGATCTAGTGGCTTACTATGGTCAGGTCCCAGTTCCTGGGCTCTAAACACAATCTTATCTTCTGTGTATGCAAACTTCACCCTCAAGAACCAAGAATAAAATTTGTTCAATACAGAGATTTAAAAAGTATTGTTCACGTAGCGCTTCTCAGTGATGCCATGTTTCTTCCTTGGCATAATATTTCTTTGTTATCTGATGTTAATGTTATGGCGACTCAGTTCAATTTTCTCGTTAATATACTTCTAGAGAAACATGCTTCTCTTGTCACTAAAGGAATCACCAGAGCACCTGCTCCTTGGATCACTGATGATATTCATAAATGCAAAAACAACAATCATGTTCATCAGCCTCTTTCGTAAGGCAAAGAAGTCTAAATCTCCTGCTGACTGGACAGCTTATAAAAACTTCGAAACCAGACCAACAACAGGTCTGTAATGCTAAGATTCGTTATTACTATCGTTCTTTATCTAATAATAGGCGATCAACAAAATAACTCTGGGCCAAAGTCAAATAACTTCAATTAATATCGATCTTAATGAACTTCTTTATAAATATTCCTATAGATCAGTCCGGAGCTCAGGATTTTGTCAATGATTTGTCCTCCATACCCACTACAATTCCTCTATAACAATTCTTGTTTTCTCTATTAACTGAAAATAATGTGTTAAAAGCTATTATGGCCACTGAAAGTAACGCAGTTGGGGCTGACAATGTTCATATTACGTTATTGAAAGAAATTTTACCAGCAATAATACCTGTAATCACTGATATCTTCCCGTATATTTCCCACTACATGCAAATCAGCCACCACAATAGTGCAATACAAGCACGGTGTTAATGACCCACCTGCCCACCCATACAGGCTCAGTGGTACTGGCCCACTCGCCCACCTAAACAAGCACGGTGTTACTGACCCACTGCCCACTCATACAAGCACGGTGTTAATGACCCACCCGCCCACCCATACAAGCACAGTACTCCTGTGAAGAACACAGGTTCAGTACCACTGTGCGTATGTGGTATGTTCAGAGTGGATATGCTTACCGTGGATTTTTGTTGTCGGAAACGTTCGGATCTGACACTTATTTAGAACACCTTCAATTTTACACCCAGATGTAACTCCTCTGTCCAAGAGAGAGAGACTGACATGGTGTCTGCTCAATAGATGCTATTGGTGTGGACACTACAAAAGAAGTCTGGAGTGTCCATGTTGAGTGGTACAGTAGTTAGTGTTTGGTGTTGTGATACGTCCTTTGCAGAAAGTATCAAATCCGCAATCACCATCTGACTTACGACATATCAGTATACTTCCAGCTCTGTCCAAATGTCTTGAACGGGTAATTCATAAGCAATGTTATAATTACCTTTCCAAGAACCATCTTATTTCTCAGTATCAATCAGGCTTTCGTTCCAATCATAGTACTATTACTTATATGGGGGGTTCCGCTTGAACATCAAAATTTTTGTACAAGTTCAAATTAACCCCACTAACCCAAATTCATAAAAGTTTTCCTTTATAGATAGTAATTTATTACAACAAATTTGAAAGTTTTTTACACTAAAATAAAGTAATATTTCATTTAAATTGTGTATGTTTCCCTCATAAACATCAATATGATATTTATTTCTTTAGAAGACAAATAATAGCCAAGATATTTATCAAAAAGATAGGTTAGGTTACTTACCTAATATATATATATTTTATATATATATATTAGGTGGGTATATTTTATCTGTTAATACCAGGTAACTTATAACCAACCTATTTTAACTTAAAATAAACAAACCTACCTAATCTAACTTAAACCAACTCACCTTTCTTATTGAATACCTCAGTTATTACTATGAAGAATTAGAGGTCATGTTTGTTTTCAGTAGAAAAATCTACAAAATATTAATGTAATATACATCGTTTTTGCTATAGCAAATTTGTCCCAAATCCCTAACTGGCATTGAAAATTTGTAAGATTATATGTTTATTTTGTGTATGTTACTACTACTCTGGTCTTAGTGAAATTATCTTCTGAGGTAAGTTTTGCTGATGTCCTATCTCTTCAATATACTAATTACTGGCCTAGTGCCCTTTAACCTAACCTAAAATTTGTCAAAAATCTGTAACTGTGGCAACAAATTTCTATGGATTCATGTTTCTGGGGTTAAATTGACTGGTTTAAAGAAATTAATAACGAATTAATTAATAAAGAAGAACACGAATGTGTCCCTTATCAGAACAATGTGATTTAGATATAGTTATTACCATAGTCTTCCATGCTCGTAAACAGGCTACCAGTATCGCTGAGAAATATGATGAGAATAACTCCCAAAGTGCACATAAGGTAGAAAAAGTAGTCCCAGGTGAAGCAGGCAAACCAGTAAATAATTGGAGCAACACCGGTCATCAACTGCAGTTGTTTGGCATTGGATGTCCGCTCCGTGTGCGGGAACGTAATCAAATCCATCAGGAATCCCTTAATACCCATGGGCACGAGGAAGAGCCACAGGAAAGCAGTAACCAACTGGTTTATCTCATTCAGTTGTTTACAAGATCCCTGTAAGGGTAAATAATGATTAGTAGAAGATAAAAGTCATTAGTAGTAAACATCTCTGGGATGAGTGTTTTAGCCCTCTCCTTTCGAATTCCCATAATACACTCCTGACCTTAATGGATCTAATAATGTAAGATAAATTTGTTTAGAAATCTACTCTGTTTATTGTCTATTTTGTCTTTTCTGTTATTTTTAAAAAATCAGGTTGCAGTCTTTAAAGCTCTAATATTTTCTCTTTTATATTAGCCTAAATACTTTGTTGATACACACTATTTAATACATTTATTTACTTTGCAAAATATGTTGTATATAGTTATTATGTAGTCTACATGAAACTTTTGTAATGTTACAGTATTTTGCTACTGTAAAAAAGAGAAAATAAATACTTTTTTCTTTCCTTTTTGTTGACACCCTGCACATACACAAAACCCCCATATTTTATATATACAGGGTGTTCAAAAAGTCAGAGGACAGTTGAATATTGTTTAGACCGTTACAGATAAAGGTAAAAAACTTTGCACATTCCTGCTGAACTTAAAAAGCTATTTTACTATGTATTCAGTGATCCACTACCTTCATAGGGGGGCGGCCCACAAGTAGTCGGAAGAAAATCTTAAATGTAAGCATAGGTCGATATATATGACATTTTAAAGGTCTTAGCTAGTAGAACATCATACTGAAACTTAGACCTCAAAAGGTTAATCCTAAACAAAATGGCAGCACTCAAAAGTTTCAATACTGTTCTTATGTGCAAATTTAAGAACGGCTTAATTTTGTTGTAACCATATCAGATGAAGCTACAAAACTGCACATATGATTACTTTACACAAACACCTACTTTAAGATGTATTCAGTGTCCTGCTATTATTCTATGGGAACAGTCCATGAGGAGTCAGTAGAAAAGTTTTAGTCTAAGCACGGGTTAATATGCACATCAGCATAAAAAGAATGCCGTAAACCACACTTCAAAAGTTATCTGTGATAAAATGGTGGCGGTTTAAAATCTTGCACATAAGATCAGTATTGAAATCAGTATTTCGAGTGCTGCCATTTTGTTCAGGATTAAACCTTTTGAGGTCTAATTTGCGGTATGATGTTCTACTTGCTAAGACCTTTAAAATGTATATCGACCTATGCTTACATTTAAGATTTTCTTCTGACTCCTAATGAGACGTCCCTCTACGAAGGTAGTGTATCACTGAATACATGGTAAAATAAGTTTTTATGTCCAACAGCAATGTACAGTTTTGTACCTTTATCTGTAATGGTCTAAACAATACTCAACCGTCCTCGGACTTTTTGAACACCCTGTATATTATAAAACAGAGCAACTTGGTTTCTTTTCACTATACTTACACTGTATTACTAATTACACTGAAAGGTGTTAAGGTATATTATTACCTTAATTAATTGCGGGGTGAACTCCGCAACTCAGACGATAAACGCACAGTTAGCGTCTGAAAACGTATTCGCCGCGATTAAATAAAGTAATAATATACCTTAACACCTTTCAGAGTAACTAGTGTTATAGTGTAATATATACATATATATATATATATATATATATATATATATATATATGTGAGTGTGTGTATGATGTATATATAAATTGATACAGGGTGTCCCGGAACTCTGGAACTTTTTAGCAAAAATTGTTCCTTAGGTCAAGACAAACATATTTCATAATATAAACATGAGTCTACGGTGACTAGTTTACTGTCTGTCTGCATGTGCTTTTTACAAATTATTGTATAACTCAAGAACTATTTAAGACAGAAACTTCAAATTTAGTATACATGTGTAGCTTAGCATTAAAACAAGGGGGTAAAATATCAATGCTGTAAATAAATTAATTTCAAAATGGCGGCCTTTTAAATTCTATAATGTCAAATTTCACAAAAACCGTTATAGCTGAAAAAATTAAGTTACTTAAAAAATGCATAATTAAGAGACAAATTAAACAACACCTTATTTACTGAAATCGAATAATAAATAACCCTGGTGTGACAAATTTTATAAATCAATGTAATTTCCATAATACAACAAATAACAATGCATACTAAAACATATTTTATTATTCGACACCCGGGTTATTTATTATTCGATTTCAGTAAATAAGGCGTTGATTGATTTCTCTTAATTATGCATTTTTTACGTAACTTTTAATTTTTTCAGCTATAACGGTTTTTGTGAAATTTGACATTACAGAATTTAAAAGGCCGCCATTTTTAAATTAATTTAGTTACAGCATTGATATTTTACTCCCTTGTTTTAACTGCTAGGTTACACATGTATACAAAATTTTAAGTTTCTATCTTAAGTTGTTCTTCTTAAGTAAATCTTCTTGAGTTATACAATACTTTGTAAAAAGCACATGCAGACAGACAGATAGTAAACTAGTCACTGTAGACTCATGTTTATATTATGAAATATGTGTCTTGAACTAAAGAAAAATTTTTGCTGAAAAGTTTCAGAGTTTCGGGACACCCTGTATCAATTTACACACATATATACACATGCACACACACGCACACACACACACACACACACACACACACACACACACACACACACACACACACACACACACACACACACACACACACACACACACACACACACACACACACACACACACACACGCACGCACGCACGCACGTAGTAAGTAAAATTTATATATATATAAGTGTAAAATTTAACCTTGAGGGAACAGGATGAAGGTGTCTAATAAGAAATATATAAACATAAAATTGATACCATCTTAACATACCACCTTATTATTGAGATCTAGTGGGCAGTTGATTGTACAGATTCTATTGTCTTTTGTTTTTTCATTGTTGCGAAGAAGTGTGTTTGATACCAAATTTATCGAGATGGGTGCTGAATGGTAGGCCAATCCATTATAGAGGGCTGTCGCTGAATTTGAAGTTGTGTTAAAGTTTGCAGCAACAACCACCCGAGATTTGTATCGGGCTATATTTTCCTCACCAAGTCCCATCAAATCTGGAAAAGTAATAATTCATTGCATGTTCATAATTAATTTGCAGGAGTGAATAAAAAATTTGGTTATAAAGCTCTAAAATATTGACTTATCTCAACTGCAGTGTCAGACTTCAAAACACACTTTTAAAGAGCTGTTACTCTAGTGAAGTTGATATTGGTTACTTTAAAATATTCAAATTATTAAATGTTCAATAAAAACCAATAAATTTTAATTTCAACTAGGCAACATAACTTTAAAAGTGTTGCCTGATGATCCAGCTTTGCTGGCGAAATGCCTATTTGAAATTAAAATTTATTGATTTTTATTGAAAATTTAATAATTTGAATATAGCTGTTATTCTGTTGGAGATATTTTGTAGATGGAATCAAAGTAATGTCTAATCAGGGATAGTAGGCAAAACGTCCATCCAAACAGTCAATTAAATTCCAATTACTTTTGTTACCAGGTTTGTTCAATGCTGATATGGAGTCCTAAACCCTCTTGAAAAGACTCCTATATATGCAAATTGTATGAATATTGCCTAAGTAGAAGAATTGTCTAAATTTAAAGACAGTCTTAACAGTACCTTTTTAAATATTTTTGTCATACTGGCTCATTCTTTAACAAGCCCCTTTAAGTCTGAGGGAGTCTTTTCTGATGACCTTAAATCACAAAAACCATACCTTTGTGCACAAATTCTAAAAGAACAGACCCCACCAATTCTTTCAGAGCGATATCCATTACACCTATTTTTTCAAAAATATTTGAAAAAATTGTGCACAACAGACTTTTTAACTTCTTAGAAATAATTTTTTAACAAACTCCTTATTCCACGGGATTTTCCAATGATTTCTATATTTCCACAACTTAATGATTATCTCTGAGGTTGGAGATTTGCCAGTGATGAAAAAGTCAAACAGGAAGGGGAAAATTGGATGAAAAACAGGCGGTAGATTTGTATGAAGATGGAATAATGAAACTCTTATCAACCAAACCAAAAATGTTTGGATTTAAACAGGAGTTGAGTTGAAAAATAGTTTAAAGTATGTATAAAAGGAAAAATGTAATTTTAGTTCAAACAAATATTACCTGTATCTTTTTAAGATAGGGAAACTTACTTTTTGGATGCCCCTTGTAATATAATCGAGGATATTATTTCTCAAGCTATTTTGCACTCCAGTGAATCACTTCTTAAATGAGCAAACACTTACACAGCTTTTTATGGTACAAAAAACTAAAAGTAATCTTTGATTAAAAAGGAAATCCTACAATCAATGTACATCATCTAATTATAATTGTGTTTTAAATATGTATTATAAGAAGTTACTTACAATCCAAAATGTCTGTATCGACTGGAGTGACACTACTGCCTTGGTGAGTTATCAGTGTTTCATAAACAGCTTGGTGTGCATGTGGACCACTGACATAGGCTTCTGTTTCACCATACTTCAACAGCAGCAAATTTAGTGGTTGGTCCACTAGGCCCTTGTTTGAATCTACAGTTCCGTTTCTTATAGCAACGAACATCAATAGTAGTGGTAGTGCACACTGAAAGCAAGAATTAACTATAAAAGTATTCTTTAAGAGCTAATAAAGTATAAGGGGACTCAAAATTTCAAGAAATGTTCATTTTTTTTATTTCTTGAGGCCTTTCAGAAGTTTCTATCATAACAAACATAAGTGCCGAGTTGGCCGAAGACCTGCGCCTGGGGCAGATGGTAGTGACATCGTAAATTTCTTAAGTTACCAGGATTGGAGGACAGTGTTCTCGGCAAAGAAAAAACTCAAGGCAACTGTGGTGAGAATCAGGGAGGACTTGACAACCAACCGCCTACAACTGCTGCATAGCCTTTTTGCGTTTACGGCCACGGAGAAGTATGGAAAGGGTCAAACACTTTTTGACTTTCCAGGCCATGTAAACTAACTTGCTGGCATTTGTATTTATTTGTTTTCACTTTTTTCTATATAAAGCATTGTTTTTATTATTTCATCCTGATTTTGAATCACCATATTATCAATATATAAAGTAAATGTTGTTTTTGTTTTGTAAAGTATTACATATTCATTTACTATAGTAAGCTGTTTTATCAATGTAAAAGTATCATTATTGTTTCTCTATTCATTGTATAATCATTCAATTGTAATAGTTTATTTCCAATTTAATATATTAAAGAGTCTTGTTTATTTTATTTGATACTGTTTTATATTTAGCACATTTTTAGTTTGTTTCTTCTGGATGTCTTAAAGATAATTATTCATAAGATTTTTCCTTTTAATATAACAATCGTTAAATTAAAAATGTTTAATTTTTATTTATTCAATCATTTCTTTAATCAAGATGTAAAATAGAAATCAATGAAAAATTGGCGTACTAATAATATAAGTTTTCTGATTTGATCATTGTTATATGACTGTTATCAAGATTTTGACAGTTTCGAAGGTTTTTACAAGCTATATGTATCTTATTTGATATTGTTTTATATTTAGCACATTTTTAGTTTGTTTCTTCTGGATGTCTTAAGAATAATTATTCATAATGTTTTTCCTTTTAATATAACAATATTCAATTTGTTTAGTTAAATATTGTTTTATATTTAGCACATTTTTAGTTTGTTTCTTCTGGATGTCTTAAGAATAATTATTCATAATGTTTTTCCTTTTAATATAACAATATTAAATTTGTTTAGTTAAATATTGTTTTATATTTAGGACATTTTTAGTTTGTTTCTCTGGATGTCTTAAAAATAATTATTCATAAGGGGTTTCCTTTTAATTTAACAATCGTAAAACTAAAATTATTTGTATATTTTTATTATTACAAAATTATGATGGTCCAAACTTAAAGAGCTAGGAATTGGAAAATCCAAGCAGGAAACCCACAATGTCTTTTGACTTGAATTATCTCAACGATTTCTTCGTTAATGTCCCTGTTGATATGTCTGGTGCATGTAGATACGTCACTGAGATTGAGAATACCACAACTAAGGCCCCCGACCGTCGGTTTTATTTTGCACCTGTAACTGAGGCTGATGTGTTTAAAGCTATCATGAGGATGTCCAGTGGCGCTGTTGGAGCTGACAATATTCCTATTACACTTATTAAAGATACACTACCTGTTACTCTGCCCGTAGTAACAAAAATATTTAATGTATCTTTAAACTCATCTATTTTTCTTGTTCTTTGGAAACATGCAGTAGTACGTTTATTGAAAAAATGCTTCTCGTCTAAATCTTCTTTTGATTTTAGGCCTATCAGTATACTTTCCACCCTTTCCATATGTCTTGAACGAGTCATACATCAACAATTTATATCAATTTATCGATCAAAACCAACTTTGTCGAAATATCAGTCTGGCTTTTGTTCCAATCATAGTCATCAGTGACTACTGCACTTCTTAAGATCACTTAGGCAAGCCAATGGATAAGAGACTCATTACTATTTTAACTTTATTCGATTTTTCAAAAGCTTTTGATTGTGTCTATCATCCTTTGCTTCTCCTGAAATTACAAATAGCTGGTTTCTCCCATGGTTGTGTGAACTGGGTCAAGTGGGACCGACAGCAGCTTGTGAGGGCAGAGGATGCTGAGTCAGAGTGGAGGCCCATCACATGAGGAGTTCCCTAAGGCTCCGTCCTCTGTCCTTTGTTATTTTCCCTGTATATCAACAATATTACTGAAGTTATTTATTAGGCTAAGTTCCACTTGTATGCTGACTATTTACAAATATACTAGCATTTTCCTATTAAAGATGCAAATGTTTTTGTATCTTTGATCAATGAGGACATTGACTCAATCACTATATGGGCACATGTATGAGTGATAGTTGTGAATGAGCTTAAGTAGTGTAAAATTTATTCATCGTTCATGCTGTATTAAGTAAAATTACTCTTTTTAAGTTGTTTTGTTTTTGTACTCTTTTATTATTTTTTTGCTTTTGAATCATAAATCTTAATGTACATTTTTTTTTGTGGTAGAGAGGACTAAATAGTCCTAACTTTGCCACATAAATAAAGGCATTTTTCATTTCATTACTTAAGTTGGTCTCTGAAAGGCCTAACGAAATAAAGATTAATATTACTGGAGTGTTTGAGTCCTTTCATACTTTCAAATTATGTTTAATACTTTCCGATAAGAGCTTTAAGAAAGATTAAATCTCGCTCTAACAACAGGCATTTCCTCGTAACATTTTGCTGAGAAAAACTATCTGAACTTGACGCAAAAGTAATTGAAAGTCTAAAAATCACTATAAAAAAATGCAAATCATAATTTTTCACGCTTCATATTTACCTTTAAGTTAAAAAACTTATCAAGCCCAATATCAGAAGAAAAATAAATTGTAGGAAATATGACAAATGTTAACACAAAGGGAAAAGTATAGGATGGTAACAGGCATCTGAATAATTCATGAATTAGGAATAAAACTAGTTTATCTGATTGATTACTTACAAAGATGACTGATGCAATTGGTCTACGAATCGAGAACAAGCCCCTCTTACGAAGTAGGGTGATGAACTGTTGAATCATTAAACTGAATCCTGCTCGCCTTTTATATGTTAGAGCTGAAACATTAATTATATATATATATCTTTACAGTCTACATAATAATTTAAAACTTTAGTTTGTGTTGTTTGACTTAGTCTCAAGATTTTAATATGAGCACACATTTTATAAATAGTTTGTAAAAAATATCTTCAATTCAATAAAAGACTAGCTGTATACTGCAAAAACAAGAGATAAGTGGGTACTAGTTGTGTGTATATATTTTATTTATGTATATTTGCATAAGTTATGCCAATTTAGATAACTGGGGGATTGGTTACATCCTTAAACTCAATAAAGATCAGTTTATGGAGACATAATTGTAAACAGGAGGGAATGCAAACTCCAGACTGACTCTCTTATCACTACAAGGGTCAGGTCTATAAGGATGGATCAGTTTGTAGAAAAATAATTGTAAACAGGAGGGTATGTAAGCTCCAGTTTGCCTCTCTTATCACCACAAAGGTCAGGTCAATAAGGATCAGTTTATGGAGAAATAATTGTAAACAGGAGGAAATGCAAACTACAGTCTGACCATGTAAACTACTCATTTATCATCACAAGGGTCAGGTCTATAAGGATCAGTTTGTGGAAAAATAATTGTAAACGGGAGGGAATGTAAGCTCCAGTTTGCCTCTTTAATCACCACAAGAGTCAGGTCAATAAGAAACAGTTTATGGAGAAATAATTGTAAACAGGAGGGAATGCAAGCTCCAGTCTGACTCCCTTATCACCACAAGGGTCAGGTCTATAGGATCAATTTGTGGAAAAATAATTGTAAACAGAAAAGAATGCAAGCTCCAGTCTGCCTCTATTATCACCACAAGGGTCAGGTCTATAGGATCAATTTGTGGAAAAATAATTGTAAACAGAAAAGAATGCAAGCTCCAGTCTGCCTCTATTATCACCACAAGGGTCAGATCAATAAAGCTCAGTTTATGGAGAAATAATTGTAAACAGGAGGAAATGCAAACTCCAGTCTGACTCTTTTATCACCACAAGGGTCTGGTCAATAAGAATCAGTTTATGGAGAAATAATTGTAAACGGGAGGAAATGCAAACTCCAGTCTGACTCTTTTATCACCACAAGGGTCTGGTCAATAAGAATCAGTTTATGGAGAAATAATTGTAAACGGGAGGGAATGCAAGCTCCAGTCTGACTCTTTTATCACCACAAGGGTCTGGTCAATAAGAATCAGTTTATGGAGAAATAATTGTAAACGGGAGGGAATGCAAGCTCCAGTCTGAAGCTCTTATCACCACAAGGGTTAGGTCTATAAGGATGGATCAGTTTGTGGAAAAATAATTGTATACAGGAAGGTATGTAAGCTCCAGTCTGCAGACCACAATGAAGTTGCTTCAGTCAGCAGTCCTTTTGGGTAGTACACATTGTAGTACACTTTATTTCTTTTTCAGTTACAGTTAAAGGAAGATGAGTAAATTTATTTAAAACTGCAAACTAAATTAAAATATTTTTGATGTTTATAAAACAATACCTGGTACCTGTGCTTTGGAAATGTGAATATCCAAACAATTAAATCTTAAAGATACAAAAAGGTTTTAATATATGCCATCAACATTATTTCGTTATATCTAGATGTATAAAAACTTCTAGTATGAAACCAACTAGTTTAAATACTATTGTGTTAAAAATCAATTCTTTTCTCTTAGTTTATGTTATTTATTATTTAAACAATATTGTCTTGTTTCTATCTTTGGCTTGCTTCAGCAATAGTTTTGTGTTTTAATGCAATTATAATCTTTCATTTTTATTTAGTTTAAATAAATAATGAAATTTTTAATCATAAATTTAAACCAAGGTATTGATGGAAAGGAATCGATATATCAAAATACAAAAATGTTGGTATTGACACATCAACAATAAATATTCAGTTTTTTTTTCACAAGCATTTATATTTTGGGTTTCCCTACATTAAAGTAACCAGTAATTTCTTACCTTCAATACTTGTATTCCTAACCATGTGCTGCTCTTTATTAGAGTGGGCACTTCTTTTGTCGAATTCTTCTTTCTCTTCTCTGCAAAGTTGGCCAACTCTAAAAACGAAGAGAATTAAATTTCTCCACTATCAAGATTAGTGATCTCAGAATATGTTCTAAATAATTAGTCTGACCAATGTTGTTTAACAGAACTGTCTATCCTCAACACAAATCCAATCATTGAAAGAATCTCACAACTTGAAAAAATACACATTTAAAAATTCAAGGTGAACAAAGTAGCATCAGCGCGGTGTATGCTGCTGAGTTTAGATAGTTCTGTCACCACTCACCTCTCCATGATAAGCCAAAATGTTTAGAAAAACTATTTATACAATGTATTATCATTGACTATAGAGACAAGCAGACAGACCAAGGCTCCGAAACGGTATACAGTCTAAAACAAGCACTCGGACAACTGTTTTCAGTACTATTCAGCTATTAGCATTGATTTTATACACAAATAGATTTCCCATCCAATGTTAAAATTTTGAGTCTCAAAATATCAGCTGTTTTTGTGGTCCATTGTGGAGTGCTAGTGTAGTCCAATATAAATATAATGCAGTTTAAACCAGCTGTGGTTGCGGGCCACACAAACTAACAAAATTACTGCCACAAATATTCCTATTAGATGGTTTATCTATTGTAGGTTTATATAATCAATGCTATTAGTTACTTCAGTGTGTACTGAAAAGAAACAGAGAGAGAAAGAGAGATTGCTGGCGCTTTTTAAGAAAACCAAACAAGAACTAATTTCACGTAACATGAAAACCGGCTTCATGGGACATATAAACGAACAGTCTTCTAGTTTCTTTAGTCTATAGTATTAGAGATGGAAATACCAACCCCTTTCCCATGATGATATTATAATGAGATCAACATATGTAATGCGATAATAACAAGATAGAGAAAACTCATTATCTAATGATATATCACAAATGGACGTGAACACGCTTTAACTAACATTGCATTACAATGTAGTGGTATACAAGAATTAAAATCTCACAACTCAGTATCAGTTGTACAATTCACTGGAAGTACAACCAAAATATATGCATGCAAAATTAATACTGAAATAAACATTTGTAATGGCAAAAACATTTGTTCACCTCTGACCAAGACCAAACAAAAGATAATCAAGTACATACAAATTATTAGATTTCAAGACAACAAAATTAAACTGTTGTTGCTACTTTTACTGAATATTTGTTTACCATTTTTGAATATCAGTCCTAGTCCAATTAGAAGAAGTAACTACAATTTATCTTACTTGCTATTGAGTTTAGAACAATCTTTTTGCGCTACAATTTATTTGGTTGGTAATATTATCTTTGTAATTTTAATTTAGCTACAAGCGCCAAGGCCTACTGTAGAGAAAATGCAGTGTTTTACTTAAACCTCTTTTTTTATCTTAGTGATAACTAATTATCTTGTTCTGTTTTACATTACTGAATTACTTTAATTCAGGAATTTAATAATATTCTAATTATTTTAATAATATTCTAGGAATATAAATAGATTGTTTCCTTCAAGTTAAAATAACAAACATTTTAAATGTAAAATTTTGATTTAGATGAATTTAAATTTGACTGCTTAAAAATGAGCCACTAACGAGTACCTTTATTATATTACAAGGGTACATGCTTGCTAGCATCCACGACAAAATGAGCCACTAACGAGTACCTTTATTATATTACAAGGGTACATGCTTGTTAGCATCCACGACAAAATGAGCCACCAACGAGTACCTTTATTATATTACAAGGGTACATGCTTGCTAACATCCATGACAAAATGAGCCACTAACGAGTACCTTTCTTATATTACAAGGGTACATGCTTGCTAGCATCCATGACAAAATGAGCCACTAACGAGTACCTTTATTATATTACAAGGGTACATGCTTGCTAGCATCCATGACAAAATGAGCCACTAACGAGTACCTTTATTATATTACAAGGGTACATGCTTGTTAGCATCCACGACAAAATGAGCCACCAACGAGTACCTTTATTATATTACAAGGGTACATGCTTGCTAGCATCCATGACAAAATGAGCCACTAACGAGTACCTTTCTTATATTACAAGGGTACATGCTTGCTAGCATCCATGACAAAATGAGCCACTAACGAGTACCTTTATTATATTACAAGGGTACATGCTTGCTAGCATCCATGACAAAATGAGCCACTAACGAGTACCTTTATTATATTACAAGGGTACATGCTTGCTAGCATCCATGACAAAATGAGCCACTAACGAGTACCTTTCTTATATTACAAGGGTACATGCTTGCTAGCATCCATGACAAAATGAGCCACTAACGAGTACCTTTCTTATATTACAAGGGTACGTGCTTGCTACCATCCATGACAAAATGAGCCACTAACGAGTACCTTTATTATATTACAAGGGTACATGCTTGCTAGCATCCATGACAAAATGAGCCACTAACGAGTACCTTTGTTATATTACAAGGGTACATGCTTGCTAGCATCCATGACAAAATGAGCCACTAACGAGTACCTTTATTATATTACAAGGGTACATGCTTGCTAGCATCCATGACAAAATGAGCCACTAACGAGTACCTTTATTATATTACAAGGGTACATGCTTGCTAGCATCCATGACAAAATGAGCCACTAACGAGTACCTTTATTATATTACAAGGGTACATGTTTGCTAGCATCCATGACAAAATGAGCCACTAACGAGTACCTTTCTTATATTACAAGGGTACATGCTTGCTAGCATCCATGACAAAATGAGCCACTAACGAGTACCTTTCTTATATTACAAGGGTACATGCTTGCTAGCATCCATGACAAAATGAGCCACTAACGAGTACCTTTATTATATTACAAGGGTACATGCTTGCTAGCATCCATGACAAATGTCAAAGTGCTAACCTGAACAATTTAGCAGGTATTTAACCAATTGTAAAGATAGTTCTAATCTGTAATTCATGCAATTTGTACATAAGAGGGTTCTTTCATAAATAATGAAGCTTTTTCTTACACTATTTTTTTAAATCGATTGAAATAGCACTAGAAGCCTTAGACAGAGGATATTTGCGTCTGAGTGTAGTGACAGCACTGTAAAATTCCTATGGGCATGCTTCAATTGATTAGTCAGTCAGGCTCAAGGCATTATGGAGACACCGCTTATTCATATCGCCTGATGTGAGGTAGGCACTGTTATTAATTTTTCGACAGCATAAAACAAAAATACAATTGAAATTAATTGTAGGTTGTGTAGTAATTGTGGGTAGTGTTTGCAAGACCAATTGTGTCTCGGCGTCAATCTGGGCAAGAAACATTTCATGATGAACAACGAAGCGCCCCTCCACTTCACACTTGGCAAATGTTGTTAGAAAGCTCATTGGCACCAAATGGCGCCTAAAACTTGACAAAATCTTTTTCATATGACTTCAAATGTTGAGATAAGCCGTGCATATCTCCTCAGGATTATCTATGACGATCTTCAACTCTCCAAAGTGTATGTGCAAGATGGGTTCCAAGCTTGTTTACAGAACAACACAATTAGAAGAGAGTTAATGCAGCTTTGCGTTTTCAAAAATTTTTTACGATTGGAGAGTGGGTTTATTTGTTCAAATAGTGATAGATGATGAGACATGGATCTGTTGTTGGAACTAAAGGAGTATGGTGAAAAAAAGGAAGGACGAATCAACATAAAAACAAGCAAAAGTTGTGGAATCCACAGGATCATGGTAAAATATGTTTTAGGATAAAAGGGTGTGTTATTGATTGAATACTTTCCTCGTGGGACCACAATAACTGCAGCTGAATATTGTTAGTTAATGCAATGTCTAAGAGGAACAATTCAAAATAAAAGAAGAAGAAAGTTAACAAATAAGTGTTTTTGTTCCATGACAACACTTGCCCAGATGCTGCTCGTCAGATTCAACATCTGCTTGAGAACTTTTGATGGGATGTTTTTGGACATCATCTTACTCTCCTGACCTTACACCACGTGACTTAAATCTTTTTTCGTTACTACAACTACATCTTGGGGGAAGACGCTTCGTAAATGATGATTGCTGAAAAAATATGGTTGCAGAACGGTATGACACAGTTAACTAAAAAAACAGTTCCCATGTTACTAAAAATTTATTGAAAATCATGCAAATAATGCATAAAAAATAAGTAAAACTTTTACTAATCAAAATATATCCTTAAAAATGTTTTTGTTTTTGTTTTTTTTTTTTTTTTTTTTTTTTGCTGTCAATGTAACATAGAAAAATGAATACACTTATTATTACAACTGTCTGATAATAAGTAGCACTGACAGAATACACAGTGCATCTTTGCTTTCAACTCATTTAAAATCAGTCAAATTTTTAGTAACACTTTGTATAAAGAAATTATCTATAATGTACGAAAATATTTAGTACATTACACATCACACCAACAAAAGTAATGAACACAGCTGACAGCAGTTGAAAGAAAACATTTATAAAGTTGCAAAGCAAAGATAACAAAAATATTTTTTCTTTGTAGCCAGTTTAATACTGAGTCGATTCATATAATTGCTATGCCATTTGAATTACCCTAAAAACAACAAAAAAAATCAGGTATTCTGTAATATCAGTCCATGTCACTTAAGGGATGAATAATCCAAGGTGGAAAAGATGACATTGAAACACACCCAGTACAATATTATAAATAAATACTTAAACATTATTAAGCTGCACTGTCTTGTTATGAGCACTGTTCTACCAAAACTATCTAAAGCACATTAAACATTCATATTTCTTTATATAGTTTTACTTTAAGAAAGATACACAATTAGCACACAAACTAGGGAAGATACATTCACACAAATACATAATGCGAGAACACAAAAATTGTTGATGACACTTGAAGGCGTCTTAACCATTGAAAATATTTACTGGTGTGTTTTGTGTTTAATTATCTTTCCAGTTCAGTTTGATATTTTCATTTCTCTTTTACTGATTTGATACAATCTACAATCTAATTTAACACTATTCTTACTTCAAAAACACTTCTTCCATTGTTGTACAAGATATTCCAACTCCTGAAATTCCCAGCTGAGACTTTCTACTTTCAATAGCCCTGAACATGTAGGAAAGGTTGAGATTTTCTTTCTGAGGCACACTGTAAGTAAGCTGCGTTGTATGAGATGTCTTTAATTGTGCGTCTGATATAGATGACTTGATTAGTTGTGTGATAGGATCTACTGGACTACTGGCAGCTTTTGTCAGAGTCAACTGATATCCAGTTCCTAAAAATAGAATATTTTCATTATTATTTCAGTTATTTGTTAAGATTGTTTTTGTGTGTCTAGAGATTGAAACTGCTGTTTATATTGACACTTAACATAAAATAATTATTTACAGTTTTCTAATTTATATTATAGTTGGTAAAGGTTACCTGCTAAGTTCACTTCTCTAAATTGCCAAGAAAATCCTTTTCTGATTTAATGTGATGATATTTGATTCATATTTTGACGCTTTATCCATATTAGTTATGGTCAGAGATGACAATAGATGAAAATAAAATCAATAATGTTAGGGATGTAACTGTACAGTAAGTCTAATTTTGACGGCAACAATTTATTTCAAGATATGTAAAAAATCTTTAACTTTTCTAACATATTAATAATATAATGGAGAAATGGGGCAACCAAACTTACTTGAGAAGACAAGTCCACTAACACAATATACAAGAAAACAAACACAAAATAACATTTCCGGTGCCTTCAGGTGAAAGCAGACAGCTATATTTATTTCTCTTGTGGAGTGTTGGTGGGCTGGCCTGTCAGGTAAGTGCCCTATCTCTACTATTATACTAACTAATTCCTGGCCTTGTGGCCTTTAACTTATTTTATTTTAATTATTACTTTAAAGTGAGTACAAAATCTAGGCCTCACCAATTTACGCAAAACTTGTCGGTGAGGTCCTATAGTAAATAAGAAAGAAAAAAACGTAATACAAAAGAATACATGCATATATAATTATATATATTTTATAATGTTATTTATTAGTAATTATTGGCGGTTTAGGGCAGGCACCTATTTTAACAAAATAAAAAAATGCAGCTTATAATATGACAAAACTATGTATTACAATAGAAGGTATGAATACAATAACTGCAGAATGTGGCTACACCAGATATGCCTGGTGAAAGTTTGCAGATAATTTTATCCTGTTTGCCAAAACATTCCTGCTCTCTACTCTACGCCCTATTCCCTCAACAACACTTGGATCGGCAGTGGGTGAATTATAATGTTGTACTGTAAACAAACACAAGGTGATATAACCTTAGCGTTTTTTCTTACTGTAATTTAACTATTGAAAATACTATTTGAATTCTAAAACGAATTTATGTTTAGTTTGTAAAATTAATTGAACAGTGCAGTGTATTTGATGTGTTAATGTCATATTTATTACTTAGTAGATTGCCCGTTTTTGTGTCAATGTTTATCTAGGCTGTCTAATTATGGTAAATAGTCCCTTTCAGTGCACCTTTTCTTCCAAGAAAAACCTGTTAGAATAAATGATGAAATTACAAAAGAAACACAATAAATAATATAAATTAACCTGTATTTGTGAAATTACATTACTCAAACAATATTGTAAGGTGATTAAAACTTAAAAAACATTTCTAACATATTAGAACATGTGACTAAGGAAGGAATTAGAATTGTTGATTTATATTAATCAAGTCTTTTAAAGTAATGTGAAGAAGTCTTCTATAAATTAATATAAACATACTAACCATAAATACGTTTCAGAAACAAAGAGGTTCCATAACACTTGACTTT